>JABSTT010006133.1:0-337669 GCA_013339685.2 Hyalomma asiaticum | reverse complement strand
TCCAAATGCAGCTGCTTGAAGATGATGCACCGTCGCTGTCGACGTCCTGCTCGGCTTTGCAGATCATGGCTGTCCTCATGGGCAGCGTGTTCCATGGTTGCACCCGTGGACTGCATGTGAAAGCACAGAAACGGAACGCCGGCGAAAGGGCATTGCACTGTGGCCGGTCCCGGAACAGGTTGCTCACGCGTCAATCCATAGTGCCACATATCGGCTCCATCAAACTGCGTGCACAAAAGAGAGTATCAATGAAATGCTTATTCCTGAAATCCTGGCAAGTATGCAGGGTCATTGCTCAGCTGAAGCTGTATATTACTTGCAACTCAGACTCGCACAACCCCAGTTGTCAACCGAGACAATGGAAGGTATCACACTTTGAGCAAAACATTTTTCGCATTTGTGGGTTGATACCATGATTGATTTCTGTGGTTTTGCGCCCAAAACTACCGATGATTAGGAGGGACGCCGTTGTGGAGGCCTCCGAAATATTGGACAATTTGGGGTTTTTTAATAGGCACAGACATCGCATGGTACGCTGGCCTCAACGTATCGTTTCCGTCGAAATGCAGCCATGGTGGCCGGGATTCGATCCCGCGACTCTCGCTTCAGCAGCCGAGTACCATAGCCATAGCCGAGTAACTACCGTCCACCGTGGAGGTGCGGCTTGATACTGCATAAACCTATGCGTAAGATACAGCTATTGAATATTCCTTTGTTATCTAGACATCATGGCGTGCTGGTCTCGATATTCTGGTAGCATCTCTACAGACATGCCTAGAGGCTCTAGTAATAATCATCGTCCTTGCGCACGGATACAAAGAAATGTGTGGTAGAACAAACAAACAAACAAACAAACAAACAAACAAAACAACACACTCACATTTTATATAATCTCCATTATATCATGACAGCGTAAGTGCAGTTAAAACCTGCAACTAATATCGATTATTGTCCCTTATGCCTTACGTGGTTGCATTGTCTGTTGGATCCATCAGATCAGAACGCAAGGCTGAAGAAAAAAAGTCTACCTTCCCCGAACACTCAATTACGCAGGCTTCTTTGAGAAAAAAAGAGAAACCTACGGCATACGTGAAATGCGCAATAAATTAGCCCTCGCGCGCCTCTAGTCAAGCGCTTCCTAGCCATACTTGACAGATGCATATGATTGCATGATACAAGGTAGAGTATTAGTAGACTTGATTACCCTGGCAAGTTGGCCGTGTTTGTATAAGGCTATAAGAACTGCAGCGCAAAAATAATACAAGGAGGACACAAAGAAGCGATCAGGACGAGTGCTCGTCCTGGTCGTTTCTGTGTTTTCTCTTTGTGTTTTGTTGCTCTGCTGTTTTCATAACAATGTTGCACCGGCGTATATTTATCTCACTGCCGGTAAAGTGGTTAAACATAGAGAACTACCTTACATGACGAAGCGATAAAAGCGTGCAGATTTATTCTACGAAATAATACTCGGGAGCGCTTGAGTAGCGGCGCGCGAAGGCTAATTCATTGCGTATTTCATCTATTGCTAGGGCTTCTTAAAGCTAGAACTCTTAAAGCTAAGAAAAAGTTATTCGCTATAAAGCCATTGGGTGCGCCAAAAATCTTGTGTTTTCGTTATTTACACGCGCGTGGAACCGAAATTCACAGCAGAATGAGTTCTGGAGGTCACGTGGCCAGTAACATCCACTGGTGATGTTTTCCGATAAGTGGAGGCGCCAATTTGAAATGCACGGGCTCTCGAAATTGCGGCCGCGTATTTTGAGATAAGTAGCTTTTCTTTTCAGGCCAGCGGGCCACCAAAAGGAAACGCTGACTGTTGCCTGTGCTGAGAGTCGATGCTTCTCAGTCAAGCAAAGTACCTCACCATACTTCCAACACATCACCAGTAGAGGTTGCATTTAAACGACTCTTCCGACACTTTTTATGCGCAGAGTTGCACTTCCGTGAGGAAAGAACAACACAGGTTTGATTGTCAAAAACACTCACGAGGGAGATGTGTTGTGAATAGTACCCTGCTGGGAATTACGTCACTCCATTCCGGCACAAGAAATTTACGCACAGATATGAAACAATTTCATGAAAGATAATTCATTGGTGATTGCTGCTGCGGGCCCTCATGAACCTTTCTCGTTAATTTATTTCACAAATATTCATTTTCCAGGAATAACAGCGGAACAAGACAGGATAGAGAAAGAACACGACACGGCGGCTGACTCACAACTAAAAGTTTATTGGAAGACATATGGAAAAAAAAACATATATAGCCCCAGACTCGGTCACATGGCGCAAACATTGCAATCTGCGCAGCAGAGATATCAAGGTCAAAAAAAGAATTTTACCAGATTTAGTCTAACATAAACATGTGCGCCAAAACAGACATGAGACATCACAACACAAAGAGCAAACTATAGAAACAAGTGACAACAAAAAATAAGTGCCAACGAAATGCGCAAGTCAATGTGGCAGGCTGAATTGCAAGTAACGAGCCTCCTTGTCACTTAGCGTTTCCAACACTTTGCTAACACACCCTTCCCCCTTCCTTTCAATGTAAAAAGCTTTTCTACCGTCTCTGGTGCACTTGTCCGCCTCATAAAACAAACACGTAGTTTCTTCAACATCTGGCCGACAGCCACCTTCTTTACATTGAGCAGGCAGGTGCAAGCTGCTCGTAGCCGTTAGCGAAGACAAGTGTTCTTGTAGTCTAACATTGATACACCGCCCGGTTTCTCCAATATAAGCCCTCCCGCATATTAATGGCACCCTATATACAACAGTTGACTTGCAACGAACATATCTATTATTTTTCTTTTGCGGACAAAAAGAACACGTCTTACTTGAACCACACATCTTTTTGTTCACACGGGGGTAGATTAAGGAAAGTTTATTGGGAGCGGATAAGGCAACACGCACCCCGTATCTATTACCCACGTTCTTCAAGTAATGTGAAAACCCATGCAAATACGGAACTACTACCGGCCTCTTTTCATTGCGCACGCGCTCCTTTTCCTCACGCATCTGTTTAATTTCTTTGGGGCTATATATGTTTTTTCCATGTCTTCCAATAAACTTTTAGTTGTGAGTGAGCGGCCGTGTCGTTCGTTCTCTGTCCTATCTTCTTCCGCTGTACTTCCTGGAAAATGCATATCGACCAACTTGCCCAAGTCTACATTCTAGTTTACTTCATAAAGATAGCATTTTGTATTTTTGTTTGAATTTACACTACGCGCTGAACCGAACGTATAGTAAGCCATTCATTTGAAATTGAGAAAAAAGTGTTTCCCCCAGCAGCCATAAGGAGCAGTTTCATGAATTAGTTTTATATGACGTGGAACTTCTCACCGACAGCTCAAAACTCTACCGCACTAGAGCTATTCTAGTGAAATGTACGGGTCGACCTCCAAACACAAGGGAGATCATCGAATGGTGCGAATTTTTGTAGGGGGTGCAAGGCAGCTTACTGCGCGCAGCCTCGAAAGTCTCGAAAACTATAAATGTGCCATTTATGTGGTCGCTACTCATTCGCAGCTGACATCTGTAGGCGCCACGAAGTGATCACTCACCTCACAGCAGCGCAGCATTTCTGGAGTTGTACGCATGTGGAAATAAAGGTTGACGTCGCAAAGCCTTCGTAGGACCACCGACTTAATGGCCACCACAGCCTGATCAAAACTGCATTTGAAAACCACAAGAAACAAAATTAGGAGCAACCTTGATAAAGAGATAAGGAACCGTCTCAGAACTCTGCACAGAATGATATCACTTCCTTATAGCATTTTGCCTGTGCGCTCTGCGCTCTGGTATAAAAAACGTTCGACTTATAAGATCAGCAAGTACGCCAACGAAACGAGCTTCTATTGAAGTTCGTTTCAGACAGAGAAGGTTCGTCAAAACTCTGAAACTCCTGTGAAACCCCCGGCCGTTCCCTGTTTCAGAATTGTGCCTGCGTTCTTTTGAAGTTACTAGCACAGGAAACAGCACCAATAAGCTCGCTCAAGTAGCCGTCTAGCATTTAACATTTACACTCTTCTAATAAGAGAAATTGATAGAACTGTCAAGTTCAAGTAGAGCTGATGTAGTCGAACGGTATTTCAAGCTGTAACCCAAGTACCACTATAGCCTCTGATATAGCATGCACAAATACTCGGTAAATGTGAAGACTAATCAATTAGTTCGCTGCGTCTTGCGTTCAAACAATGAATGTTGTTTGAATTGTTATCGTATTTGTGGTCACCGTTTAGGGCGATTGAATCGTAGCGCTGAAGTGTGCGCTGCAACACACGCATACTGCAGGATCCGGACGTACTTCTGACAATTACGTTGACTTTATTGTAATCTTTAATGAGCAAAGTTCCCAATACGTGCACAGCGGAGTCTTTCATAGCATATTTGGGTTTTAGACTTCTCTGTATGTGAAGTACTTCTTCATTTTACGCGCTACACCGTTCGGGCAACAGGGTGAAGAGCAAATGCGCGATGCTTATAACTGACTTCAGCAGCATAGCGTTACATAGTAAGTACATTATGGATGCAATGAAAATAAATGTAAGAAGTGATAAATATACACAGCATATCCACGGGGTGAATGATGACGAGTGGGCGAAGCTCCGGAGAGAATCATCGGTAAAACCGTGAATCTTCCGTGTGTAATTCGCCCAGTCGATCATCGTGTAAAAACATCATGAGAAACACTGTGTGTGTATATATAGAAATCAACTTTTATTTGTTCTTAGAGACGATGGATGGCTTGCGATGTCCCTTCATTATGACGGCTTTATGGTCCGTGAAATGAAGGGTGAGCGGTTCCTGTATAGGTTGCAGTGGAAAATTTGCAAATACTAGGTCAGTGCATGTTCCTCGGATTGTGGTTGGTTTCATATGGTCAATACGATATACATCTGAGTGCATATCTAGAAGCCATATGTTGGATAAGTCAATTATTGGTCGTGTCTGCGATATCAACGTTAAAATCACCAACGAGTATGAACGGTGCATTCTTGTACTTTGTATTGTACTCTTTTAATGCCGTGTCTATGTACGCCTTGACATTTCCGACCGACAGGTTAGGAGCTAGATACACACTTTCCCGCCACTAGCGAATCCTTGCAGCTAGAGCAAATCTTGTACTCACGGTTGCCGGCGGGGAACTCGCGCTGCAGCACGGCGATGGCATTGGCGCGAGCCTGGTCGTTCTTGATGGAAGATATTGTGACTAGACTGTTTGAGAACCACAATCTGTCGCACACACCACAGCTATGACCTAACGAAACGTCTAGAAAGTCTCGCTTAAACCGTGCGTCGGCACCTTCGGGCTGAGCTCGCCTGATGCGTTTTGCAGACGCCTCACGAGCTCTCACTGCATCGGGGTCTGCCTGCCGATGCGCGCGCTTTCTCGCCGCTTCCCGTTCCCTGACGTTCTGCAGATCGTCTTCGCGCCGCAGCCGTACTGCTTCGGCATCGCGCTCTCGTACGGCAGGGTCCTCGCGCCGCTGCCGTTTCGCTTTGGCCTCCCGCTCACGTACGGCGGGACCTTGGCGGCGGCGTCGCGCAGCTTCACGGCTCGCTTCTGCCTCCCGCTCTCGTACGGAAGGGTCCTCGCGCCGCTGGCGTGCGGCTTCGGCCTCCCGCTCTCGCACGGCAGGGTCCTCGCGCCGCTGCCGTCTCGCTTGGGCCTCCCGCTCTCGTACGGCAGGATCTTGGCGCCGCTGCCGTGTCGCTTCGGCCTCTCGCTCACGTACGGCAGGATCTTGGCGTCGCGCAGCTTCACGGCTCGCTTCTGCCTCGCGGGTTCGCACATCGGAATTCTGTCTACGAGCGCGCGCCGCCGCAGCCTTGCGCGCTCTACGCTCCGCAGCCTTGTCCATCCGACGACTCCGAGCGCGCGCCAGGGGGGTGAAAGCTCGATATGCCACAAATCGCCATAGATGGCGAAAAAATCGAGCGCGGCGCGTTCCAGCTTCAACCGCGGGGAGTGGATCTACTGACCCCTCTCTTGGCTCGCGCTATGGAGGCCGCCATTCGCCCTATTGCACTTTTATGTAGGGGCGCCCGCATCGGTGCCTAATTTTGATGTAGAATATTTTGAACAAGGCGAAGACTTTTTCTTTGCCTGATATTACAGTTGCATACAACAAACTGCTGCTTACAGTGAGCGTACCTTTGAGATACTACGCCATCCTCATTTCACTAAATATTTTTTGCTTCGGCTGATTCAGCAGTCTACCGACATCGATACTAAGTCATGCTCGTTTTTTTTTTTAATTCAAACTACGCGGCGGCCGGAGCAACGTTAACCGTTTGCAACGCGTTCGGGCAGCGACGCAAGCTCGCGGTGTTTCGTTTTGCTGTAAATATTTCGTGAAACTAAGCATTGCGCTTGTAGTCGGTGATCTCGGCTTGCTGTTCTTGTTCGTTCAAAGCACGTTGAAATGCTTCCACAGTGCGCTTTCCCCTGCGCCTCGTCCTTCAAAGCAGCGAAGTTCGTTTCAAGCCCCAGCGTGCATGGACCGGTAAGTACAAACCCATTGCTTTTGTTTATTACGGTTGGTTTTGTTTTTGCGACAGTCAAGCGACACGCAGCAGCTCGAAAATTTTCAACGTCTCATATCCCTCCACCGACGGAATCCGCGTTCTCTTGAGCGACATGGCTTCACGCAGGAGCGAGCTGCTGAGTCAATAGAAATGCATTTCTGAAGTTTATAATGCAGCCTGGACGTGTTCGAATACACTTCTATCGCCTCCGCACGCACGTCCGTAACCCACCATGTATAAGTACAAAGTGTGTTATCAAGTTTGCTACATTCGCATTAAAAAATTAAAAAAAAGTGTCTGAGAGAGGGAAAAAGAAAACTGAGTAAACAGCAAAGCGGGGGATCTCCTTGTTGCCTTGTTGTTTATCTTGTGACAGCAGTTTCACTTATAGGCTTACTTTCATTTAGTGTCACACCGAAACCGCCATTTTAATCATGGATATATTCTTTTTCTGTCACAGCCTCCTGGCTGACGCCTGCAGTCAACATTCCTTGTGGATGCACCTCGACACCATGGGCAAGGCACATGCTACGTTAGAGCACAAGCCTTACAAGGTATATATTCACACATGCATAACATGCTGCAGTTCACTAGCTCACTTTATATACTGCTGCAACATTCTGTCTTCATACATTATGTTTCTGAATGCATGATGATTTCATAACTTGTTCTTTTCTTTTTCTTTTTTTTCAGGGCTGCCATGCAACGTCAGGTTAACTGCCCTCGAAAACGCAACCTGCAAGCACAGTGGAACATCTGAACATCTACTACAGCAGGTCACCTCAAACTTCATCTTTGTGATGCTGTAATTTGTACTTGGTAGGCATGCCATGGAATTATGTTACCAATAGTTGTTGTCCGTAGATGTCAGGTGTCCATTGTGTTATATAATCTACAGTACAATAATGATGAAATGTAACACAAGCTCTATACAATAGTTACTTCACGTCAGACTTCTAAGTCTGACAATATGCATTTGATTCAAGGCCATGGTGGTCGCATTTCTATGGCGGCTAAATGCAACATCACCCCATGTATTTAGGTTTACGTACGTCTCAAAAGACCCCAGATTGCACCATTAAGGATGATAGTTGGGCTAGTAGATGCATACTGACTTGAGGCACAACTAATTAGCACAAAGAAACCACAGGCAACACAAGGGAATGCATGAGTGGTTTCTATGCTAATTAGTTGTGTCCCACATTATCAACATCAATCCAAAATCCTGGCTATGATGTGTATCAATTGTATAGAGATTTTGGGCACGTAAAATTCCAGGTATTATTAGTCATATTACAGCCAAACATCGGGGCAGTGAACAGGCGTTATTCCGGCATTTAGTCATACTTTATGAGCTGGTTTAGAAAGTTTGTCGCAAACGTTCTTTTTTTTAATGCATTGAATCATAACAGTTTACAAAGAACAAAAAAGAAGGAATGCCGTAGCTTCAACAAGCCAGTCAGTTGAATTAGCCTTTGAATATATATACAACACATTTTATTAAGTTGTAAACAGCTAAAAAACAACAGATATTAAGTTTTGCAAGCACGAGTTGCAGCATACGAGTGTAAAGGATACTTATGTTATAGGCCAAATTGTGTTCAAGGGATTTGCTCATTTTCTTTATATATAGCACAAAAATATCCATAATTTTTGGCTGAGCATGCCTACTTCAGGTGGCTGTGACGCCCATTAACATGCCACCCCTTTTCTTTTTGGTGTGCTTTGCACTGTCATACTGCACTGCCTATGAAAAGACTTCACAATGTTGCCGCGAACAAAGCCTAGGAAATTGAAGATATTAAAGGGGCACAATCAACAGCAAACCTTTGCTGGATGCAAAAGTCGCAAAAAATGTGCATTATGGCTTAGCCTCATAACATAGCCTCTAATTTGTTTGTCTGTACATCGCAACAACCTCTACCCATTGAAACATTTAATTCGAGGCTATGATCAGACGCTAAGTGGTAATATAGGCGTTTACAAAGTTTTTTATCCCGCAAACTTTTGCTGTTGAGTGTGCATACAACACATGTGCAGCTACAGTGCAACATTATCGATACTTTGATGTCGAGGTTCTACAATTAGCAAGAATACGGTTTATTTTCGAAGCACAAGTTTAAAAAGTGAATAATCCAACAACAAGCACATGTACAATAAGCATGACCTTTATTTCTTCCGGCACTGTCACCATTCACGTAATGTTCCTCCATTTCAATTTGTGTGCATGTGTGTGTTTGTACGAGAGTGCATAATTCCTGTTGGCATGTCCATGCAACGCCGACATGCTCATGGCTGAGCGATTTTTTGCCGCGTACACCAACCTAGATGTGTAATGTATTCCTAAAGCTAATCTGCCCATAATTGTGCCTCTATAATCAGTCTGCATTATCCTAGCATCTCTGTCTTTCTATAGTATTCATATTTTGTTCATGCATTGTATTCATATTTTGGCCATGCATCTGCTGTCAATTATACCGCCTTCACAGCACACTTCAGCTCATTGGTGCAGTTATTGGTGCCATAGCATTCTTGCTCTACACGAACTGCATAACTGAACCATAATAATCCATTTAACGACAACGTACACAATTGTGCACTTGTTTACGGCTACTTGTTCTTTGGCAGTTCAGTGGACAAGCGGCTAAGAAAGTACAAGAAAGACAGCTTTGGATGAATTGATGTATTCAGTGTGTCACTAGTTTGCTACAGTGTGCTGTGTATTCCTGCAGACAGTTTTGTGAAGGCATTACGATATTTTAAGAGTGGTTTGACGTGGGATGTTCAGGGAGTGACATCAAAAATATGATTTTCGTTGGCTCATAATGCCATAAGCCGATAACAAACTGCACTCGCGTTTCAAGTCTGCTTCTGATTAATTTTATGACAAAGATAAAAGCTGACTGGCCTTAGAAGAAACTTACATTGAATTATGCTCTAATTACATTTATTTACTGGGTAACAAACAGTTCAACACATAACCGAGTTTTCTTTCTTGCTATTGAATGTGCAGTGCTGCAAAAATTGTGTGTGAAGACTTGGTGCATTCATAGACGGGGGCCTTTATCGCAGTTAGCGCTTGAAACAAAAGTGAATGTTTCTTTTGCCCATTACCTACACACCTACGGTATGGGTTCACAGCTGATAGTTGAAATTCGTGCCTATCCTATTGGGCACAGCGCGACGCTTCTTGTTTGTAACTCATTCATTTATCTTTACACAGAGACGGTTCATCTGCGATCGTTCAGGTAACGTTAACTAAGCGATGCTAAATCGGTGTTACTGTGACATCTGCCAACGTTGCGCACGTTTCTGATTCTGCATCGTAAATTTACCCGCGCTCGCTGTCTGAAAATCAACGCTAACAGAATGGGACGGCGCAACGCAATGAGAGAGCAACATTCGTTCGACCACTCTGGTATCCATGCATATTTTGTCAGCGTTTAGCGTGGTTATGCACAAGTTGGAGCGCACTCAGTATGCATGTGTTTTGTTTGGACGCGACTGCAAAGTGTTGGCCTATGTGTGCACTGTACTGTACGTTGTTTGTACCAGCTGTGGTGCCGCAATAAACGATGCAAACCTTACTTGATTGGCGTTGTTTTTGCCAGTCGAGGCCTGTATGGTCACCTGGCGATAAGCTACAGTACCTGTGTACGAAAAGTACACACGCAATCTGCGGTTTAGCGAGAGGAACAAGCAAAATACCACAGCGGGGCTAAATATGGGACGGGGGTGGCGGGGGGGTACAGCAGGGCGCGAACCAGCAAAAACGCGGCTTTCCCCTATGATGATGATAGTACTTGTAGCGCCATCTCCGTTCGCCCTAATGCACTTCACTACGCCGCCGCTACTCTTATTTGCGTTCTACAGTGGAAGGTACAGTTTCCGTTCTCTAAAACGGGTATATAGGTGTTCTCTGCGCGCGCCAACAGCGAGCGAATTTTATTACAACGCTCCCCCTAGCGTACGTCGCCGAACGATTGCCTTCCACCAATGACACGCGCCATATGTGACATCATTCATATTATAACATCTCGCATCTTTCATCATCAACTACAAGTACCGCCATCTAGTTTTAAATTTATCAAGATTTAAATTTATCGACTACAATACTCATCAACTACAAGTATCGCCATCTAGTTTAAATTTTATCAAATACAAGCATCATCAACTACACGTACGGCCATCTAGTTTTAAATTTATCAACTACAATCATCATCAACTACAAGTACCGCCACCTAGTGAGTACTGCAAGAACTAAACCAGAGGTTACGTACATCACCAACAACAAACCCCATGGGATGTACAGACCCACGCCCTAAGGAGCTTCACCCCTAAAATTCTAACACACCTTCTCAATTCTAAAGAGTGTTCTCCATTTCTGTAGGAGAAGGCAGTAAGAAGCATTCTGTAATCTCAAGCATCACCGCGAAGGCTTTCTTAAAACGAAAGGCGTTGTATTCCACTCAGTTGCCTCGCTTACTGCAAGCACTTAGTAACTACGCGGCTTTGCAGCCATAATTTGTTGGTGAATATTGCCCTTTTAGACATAGCCACCCTCTTTTTCAGGATCTGCATGTCAAGGCTATGGCTCCTACTTGTACAAACCGCGGCGTCTGATGATATGTAACACCATTAAATTTTAAAGATGCCTAAATGGTGCCTTCGCCTTGAAACTACGATGTCCAAATACAACCTTCTGGCGGAAGATTGACGCAATATTAGTGTGGCCACTGCAGCGTCCTCGAAACATGCGGATACATCTCGCCCGCTTTGATACGAGCTGTACTGACACACATACTCTAAGTAACGCTTGGATACACTTTGATTTGCATGCGCCGTGCTAGAGTTAAAAAAAGAGAGGTCTCTAAGTGATTTAATAAGATTTGCGAGAACGCCGGAATATTGTGCAGTGCAGGAATGCTAGATGGACACATTATTTTGCCTTCCTGACGTGATTCTGTCGCTTCAACTACCCACTATGGTAGCTTACCAGGTATAGAATCAAACTGCTAAGCTCGATTCCCGGAAAAGGCGGCGGTTGCGGTTCTACTCCAACAAAACGTAGCCGCCTTCGTATATGCATGGCGAAATGGAAAGGCGTTCGCATACTCGCGGGTAGATGCACGTTTTCAAGAAACGTGACCTACAGTGACCTTAGTGATAACGTGACCTCTCCGCAGAAAACCGCGGGAATTCTTAACTTTTACTATTCTTAGTATATCTATTGTACATGTATTAGCCGACTGAACCAACGAGATTACTCGCAATGTAAAATAGGGGATGGACCTTTGGGCAATATAATTCAGGTATTCGTAGACGTAAAGCGGAACCATCTCGCCCAGCACAGGAGGAATTGGAGACACACGGGGAGAAGCGTTCATCTTTCACTGGACTTGAAATGGGCTGCTGCAGCTGCAGCTGCTGCTGATGATAATGACAGCATTATTCGGGTATTTATTTAAATAATTGTAGTAATGGCTGCAGAAAAGGAAAAAGAAACACGCAGGTGACCACTACAAAAAAAGTTGGTGCAGCGAGCAGCCATCGGTCTCACTTCATCGTGGATCGCTACTTTTTCTACAGTTGTGGCGGTGTGCGTCCGAAATCTCGTGAATATGACAGCTTCGCTAAGGGCCCAGACCATTTCGACCACTTGAAGTCGTATGGCGCCCACAGACATCGCACGGCAGAAGAGCTTCAAGCATATAGCCTGCGTCCATGTGTGACGGAAGCGGCCCAGGTCAAGCCACCGTCTATCGCATCGGTATTCCGCAATCACAATACCACCGCGGGCGCCTAATTGTACCGTAGGCTCTTACAGATTTAGCATCAAATGGCAAGCTTTCTGTACTGTGCAAATGTGCATCGGTACTGGACCAAATAACACATGATTCAAGCTAATCCATGATCACATCGAGGAAATGTAAGTTTCAAGACTTTTCTTTTTCTTTTACACATCCCTCAGAACACGACGTTACTTATTTTGTCATTAGTCTAAAGAGCTTCACAGCCATTCCATAAGTGTTTGTTAGGTTATACAGGCGTATCATGACAGAGCGCACACATACGGAGGGAAAGAAAAAAAAAGAAACCGACAACGCGAGCGCTGACAATCAACGCAAATATTCGATTAACACAGCAACATGTCTACATATAAAGCAGAAGAGCAGATGATGCAACATGCGCGTAACAAGGCAACAAAGCGGTGACTGTATGAGCGACGTCAGCCAGAACTTCATAATTGATATCCTACTTGCCATATGAAAATATAATATCCTTTGCTGCGAGATTAAGTGGAATCTAATTTATACAACCCCAACCTCCTCCTTCCCCCCACCCTTTCGCTTTTTTCTTCTTTATCTGAAATGTTGCGACAATTTCTCGGAAGGTGCAGTCTATAGATGTCCATAGATAAACCTTGTATGAGTGAAGACAGGATAACGTTTATACTTCCTACAGTGGGCAGCGAAGTGAGCGTACCCATTTTTCTTTAACGCCGTTCTGTGCTTAGTGAGCCTCGTTTTAACGCACCGCGCCGTTTGGCCGATGTAAGAGGCACCATTTGACAACGGAATTTCATACGCTACCTTCGTGGGACAAAGAACAAGATACCTATCACCTTAATGACTAATGCTACACCCTCGTCTTTTGCTGACTTTGCCCTCATACCTTATTTCCACAGCTGAGCATGGAATGCCACTTTTGCCCAAAGACGCATGGCTACGTTCTTGAGAGTGAGTGAAATTGTGTGCGCCCAATAAATAGTTGAAAACTTCTGGTGAAAACTTCGATCATTCTGTTTACGCTCTCTTTTGGGACTTGACCTGTGCGATTAGATTTATCGCAGTTATCGTGAGGAGAGAATCGGAATAATCAGCCACATTCGGTCGGTTAACCCGATCTAACAAGAACTTTTCCAACACTGTCTCATCACAAGAGCGGGTTAGTGTGGCATGCAAACACGTGAAGGCCAGCCCATTTTTGAACAATTCTCAATGGCTCGAACTACAATCTAGCAGAGCCTGCTGGGTCGTAGGTCTATAAAGCCATCAAACATAGATGCCTCGGAATTCTATTCGGTATCGAGGCGTTGTTATTAATTTTCATTTGGAAGTTCCATAGTAAACATCAACGCGTATCCGCACTCTTTGAACACTTGCGGATCCAAGCGAGCAATTTACGTATAACGTTCAATTCGCAACCTCACTGGAGGGTCGTCCGCAGATCTGCAAATCAGAGTAGCCACATCTGGTAACTCATCCCTTGCACCTGCGTCCACGATGTAAGAACGCTCCTAGGAACAGCAGCGACTTTCGAACCGAAGTAATCCGCATTCAGCCTATATAAGGAGCAGCCCTTTATCCCACCGGATGCTCACATCGGCCAAGTGGGGCCGTTCGTTAACACGAATCTGAGAGAACAGAGACCGCAGTTAATGAAAAACGCGCGAGCACTTGGCTGCCCACTGTAGGAAGTGCAAATGTTATCCTGGCCTCACTGATACAGGTCTTTTATATAGGCATCAAGATTGCACCCTCAGAGAAATTCTCGAAGCGTTTCACATAAAGAAAGTGGAAGGGTAGGGAGTTGTATTAGCGAGGCCTCATCTCCTGAAAAAGGACATTAGCCTTTCAGATGGCACTTAGGACACGAGTTATGACGCTCTTACTCTGTCGCGCATAACGTCACCAATTTGTCCTTGATACAGTCATGTTGTACCATGAGATAAGTTGCTTTATGTATATAGCTTGCTGTTTTGATTGAAAATTTCAGTTGATAATCAGCGCTGGTATCGTCTCTTGCTTAATTTTCGTCTTGGTGGGTCTGAGCTATTTCATGATGGCGCTCTAGCAACTCGCCTAAATTGCTACGCTCTTTATGCATGCTTGAATCAGCAAGCTCGTTTGTACCTTTGGATCTGATGGCGCTTCACGTCCCTCCATGTGTCCATAGTGCCATGTCGAATTCCTTGCTCTGCGTATGGTGCGTCCGTGACCCTGCCCTGGAAACCAAATACCGATTGCAGTCGACCATCTGGAACAATATTCAAGGTTGTACGTACCTCCAGCGCGTCTCGTAGCGTGAGTTTAGGAACACTGTTAGCGAGGAGACCGCCATGGGTGGCCAGGTAGCAGGGCACGCAGCACGTCCTCCGAAGGTACCGTCGCGGCATCGACGAGGATGTGTTGTCGAATCTAGGTGAGGCCGGGAATGCCGAATCGACGTCGGCGATGACGTGGTAGATTTTGATTCCACTGAGTACGTCGACGTCCAAGTATGCTAGAGCCGTCAGAAACCTCGCTGGTAATCGGCAAAGTGCTTGCGCCGCCGTTCGCATTACGTTCCAATGCGCGAGCTTGGCTCGCGTGGAGCTCGCTTGCCTTAAATAATCATGATGGTGATAATGGAGACGACGATCGGCCTTTTAGTATGGCACTTACATCCCCAGCTCCTCTATCTTTCAGTGCCTGGGCGATGGAGCGCGGAACAATGGGAATCGGCCGTCGGCGTTAGTGCGGCTTTCGGCCGCCACGCGCCGCCACCGGAGCAGAGTCACCGTCACGCAGGCGCGCACGGAAACGCAGGCCGCGGCTGCATTCGGAGCTGTTATATTTTTTAGTTTTCGGCCGTATTTCACGCTGTTCGAAGTATAATCAACGCTTATGTAAACGGACATAATGAAGCACTTGTCGCTCATGGAAACAATCCTTTTTTATAGGCCGTTCGCGGCTAGTTGGCGGCGCATCGAGGCCCTTGCGCGTCGTCTGCTGAGCCGATATGACAGCGCGGTTGAGTGTTGCGCGGAATATTCTTCTTTCACCATCATGTTCGCTAGTCTGAGAGTCGATTTTTCACTGTCTGAGGGTCGATTTTTGAAAGTAGTTTGTGCCATGAATAACAGAGAGCTGAGCTAGTTGGTAAGTATTCATTCTGAAAAGCAGGGCGTGCAAACACGGACACAAGAAGAAGTGAGGACACCACAAACAGGTCTTTAGTCGGCGTTTGTCGTGTCGTCACTTCTCGTGCCTGCGTTTGCACTCCCTGTTTTTTAGAATGAAGTTTGTGCCAGTAGCTAATACTGATAGCTTGGGCGCTTCGAGAGCCGCGATGCATGCTAATGCCTACTGGTGTAGCTGACTACACGCAAGTCTGGAGCGCATGCGCTAAGTAGCCTAAAGCTACTTAGCGCATGCACTACTAAACATTTCGTAGCCTAAAGCAGTCTATAGTGATGGTACGAAAAACAAACAAAAACAGCTGCTTCTGCAGTGCGCGTCTTGCAACACTGCCCGATGTGTATTTTTGATTGACAAATTATTATGCCTGAGGGCAGACTTTTGAAAAAAGAAAAGTCTGAAGTCGCATTGTTGAGTCTTGAGATAACGTTACTCGCGTGAAAAATGCGGCCTGCCTTCATTGCTGTCAGTTGGTAACGAGATGCTTTGCAAACATGCACGTAGATATCGCTGCGGAAATATAGGTCATTAGATGCCTCATCAAATGCGCGAATTGACCGACCACGTCGGCGGTCTGAACACGAGCGATAGAAAAAAAATTATCACGTGTTGACATCACGCGTATGACGTCACAGTTTGCCAAACTTTGAGACTTCACTATGAGGTCACGTGATGACGTCATCACATGACATCGTCGCTTTGCACTTCCTTGATCGACCGCCCATCGCGGAGGCAGTGCAAAAGCACGTTAGGTCGAGAAAGCTGTCGGGGGGGGGGGGGGGTTTGAGGAACAATACATCAACTAAAAAGAATTATGATGGTTTCTTATTCGAGTCGTCTTAGCGAAAGGCAGAAGAGAACCTACGAGTTTCATTTTGAAGACCAAGTTGTCGCGATTCATGGCTTACAATCGTTGCATTATTTCAACGCGACGGAATATAACATCATTTATTGCTGAGGCACACTCCCGCATGTCCGCATGTCATACAAGCGTATGCCGCTCTCACAGTTGCGCATACTTTCGCGAAAGGGGCTTTTTTTTGCGTAATGTTTAGCTGTGTCGTTATCCCGCCTAATCACTGCGAGCCACCTCTCCCCCATACCAATGATTCCGCCTCACCCATTCACCAATTATCCCGCCTAATCACTGCGCGCCACCTCTCCCGTCTACCGGCGTCCGCTGATATTTCATGGAACGTAAGCCCATCAGAGTTTTCCTTTCCGCTCGATTTCCACAGTGGTACGCAGCAATATGACATACCGACGCATACGGAGCATGTGACTGCGAAAGCCTGAAATGGAAAATCAAACACAAATACTGTCAAATTTAAATGCAATTTTCGCACCGGCATGACTTCTAGCGAGACTGCATGCGGTATAGGTACCCGCGAAAGCTTGCACGAAGCACGAAAGCAATGAAACTCGGGTGTAAACACGAAATTGGGGGCTTCTTAATACGCGCGGCCGTTCAGCGCCAGCTTCTCCTACTCTACTCGTACAGCGCCGCCACGCGGTAGCGGCGAGCGGAGGCGGAGCGCGCGCTAGACGGCCTGAGGAGCGCGTTCGCCCAGGCACTGAAAAAATAGAGGAGGCACTGCCCCAGCTTTAGTAGCGAAATAATAATAATAATAATATAGTTGCTAGGTTAACGAAAACACGCTATTTTCTGCGACGCTTGTAGGGAGCACGGCTCAGCGGCTATGGGGTTGGGCGGAATCTCAAATGGAAGAGTAGAAGGAAGTGGAGCGCCGTAGGGAGGACTTTCGACTGGCCATCTTCAGTCTTTCAGCGTGCACTGGTGTCCCGCAATACCCGGGTGGCCTCTAGAATTTCCGCCTTCATAGAAAATGTGATTGCACGGCCGGGTTTTAAGCCGCATCCTTTAAATATGGTGGCGAAGAAAGATCCTGGCGGCTGGAAAACATGTGGGAATTACCGAGCCCTCAAAGCGCACGCCTTACCAGACCGCTATCCACTTTCTTACTTACTAGACTTGACATCGAATCTATTGCACGATCATCTCTAAGATTGACTTAGTGAAATCTTACCATCAAATTCCTGTTGTGCCAGCCGACATTCCGAAGAG
The DNA here is from genome assembly GCA_013339685.2 of Hyalomma asiaticum. NCBI lineage: Eukaryota > Metazoa > Arthropoda > Arachnida > Ixodida > Ixodidae > Hyalomma > Hyalomma asiaticum. The sequence goes on along the minus strand of JABSTT010006133.1, from coordinate 320,092 downwards.
GCCGTCCTTGCCATGAACTTGTTTGCATACCATCTTGTGTTTCCTTTCGTTTTTTGTTGTAAGTTTTATTTTTTGAAACACTTCCTTTAGGTTTTACGTGGAAGCACACTTCTTTTGCAAATGAGCCATATTCAATGTTAATGTTTGTAACCCCCGTTTGGTTTCTGGCATGCGTGTAGGGTGGCCAGGGCACCCTCATGCTGTTTCATCAGCACTTCCCCCTGCTCTCTCGCAACGTTTCTTTATTGTTGCAGATGTATGAGTGAATGAATGAATGAATGAATGAATTTCCTCGTCGCTAGCTCCTCCGGTCTCGAACGTGATGCTCACCTTCGCGCCCTTTTCCACCGGCTTGCTGACTGCGGCCTTGGAATTTATCCGAACGTGTGCATCTTCGGTGCTGTTACCATCGAATTACTTTATCACTCCACAAGGAATCCGGCCTCTCGATAGCAAAGTCAAAGCAATTCAGGGTTTTCCGCCCCCCACCTTCACTGAAAAAACAGAACATTCCTCGGCTTCCTCAACTTTCATCGCCACTTTTCTCCGAAGTGTGCCACTATCCTCAAGCTTCAGACTGACCTAATAGCTCTCATAAAAGATCCGGCATTCTCTGCTGCCAAGAAGGCGCTTGCAGACGCCACCATGCTGATACATCCTCTTCCTGATGCTCCCATTTGTCTCATCACTGATGCATCGAGCGTTGCAGTTCTCGAGCAACATGTCTCTGGTTGACAGCCTCTCGGTTTTTTCTCCCAAAAAACTGAAGCCACCTGAATCTAAATAGAGCACATTCCGTCGAGAAGTCATTGAGAAGTACCTCGCCATGAACCATTTGCTCCACTACATGGAGGGCCGGGACTTTCACGTCATCACAAACCATAAGCCTTCGACGTTTCCTTTCCAATGGAATCACGCCACCTGCACTGCACGTGACATTCGCCAACTGTGCTTTATCTCAATTTAGACAAAGCTAATTATTTTGCCGCAATTTTCTGCGGGTTTTTATTCACTCATAATTGCTAATCAGCTCAATGAGATGTACTTCACAAAAGACGCACTTGTGCGTTCTTACCACTGATTTCAGCGTGAATCTCCGGATGCGATCCTGTTGTGGTGCGCATGTATCGAATTATATAGGGAGTTTGTTTTACGGCCAGCAGACGACGAAACATTTCATTTGCTTTCGTTTACTTGACATTGAATGATCATTTTGTTTGTACCTGTTTTCAGACGCTGCTCAAAAATTTAGCCCTTCGAAAATTGATACATATTCCTGCTGTTTTATTCGATTATTCTATAACTATAGCAATATGAAGGAAGACGTGCAAGATATAGGTCCCATGGATGGATGGGTCGGAGGTCTGCAAAGGCTCGGGATGCACTGCTCATAACAGGAACGTGTTCCTCGGTATGTCTGCCCTAGGTATTCACTATGTTTCGCTGGTTTATGTGAAAACACCGCTAGTTGTTTCATGTGTTAGCGGGCTTTCACGGCCTAGAAAAACTTGCGTTCTCCTTATGCGTGGGGGGCAGCGTGGGATCGGAAACCAAGATGGAATTAAATGGGAAATTACAAAAAATGTGAGTTTTGTACAGTGTGAAAAACAAACAAACAAAAAGGCCTTCATATGACATGTTATAACTCGTTAACTCTAGAAGCCAGGAAGTTTCCGTTACGGCACCATTCCTTGCTGAAGCCGTAGTTATATAGAACATTACCGATGCTGTAGAATAAGAGACCAGTTTTGAAACTGTAGTGCTTTTTAACATTACCTATCCCGTACCACCACGCATTGTTATTGAAGCCGTAGTAGCTATGAACGTTGCCAATACTGCAGCACAGGGAAACTGTGTTAAATCTGTTATGCACTGATATTGCGGTCGCGGTTACACCCCGTATATGATGGTTGCGGTCAACGGTAAACTCTGACCACAACTGTCACATGCAGGATACAACCGCAATGGCAGTACGAACACATAAAGGATTTAAAACCTTTTGGCTATGCTGCCGTCACCTACAGGACGCAACCTTCACGCCATGGTGCCTGCGCTGCCTTTGTTGTTGTTGTTGTTATGTGGGGTTTAACGTCCCAAAACGAGCTCTGATTATGAGAGACACCGTAGTGGAGGGCACCGGAAATTTTGACCACCTGGGGTTCTTTAACGTGCACTGACATCGCACAACACATGGGCCTCAACATTTCGCCTCCATTGAAATGCAGCCGCCGCAGCCGGGATTCGATCCCGCGACCCTCGGATCAGCAGCCGTGCACTGGCTTTGTATGGTTTTTGTCTGCGTAGCAGCTTTGATGAAGAATTAATTTGTCAGGAAGGAGTGCAACCCACAGCAATAGGAGGAAAGCAATCACCTATGTCAGCAAGTAATGCAGATGATATTATACTATTTCCGTGTGCCATGCATGTTTCCTTTGTATCTGTAGGCCTACCACGCACTTGCACAAGCTCATAGCTCGGCAGTCTGGGTAAGGTGAAATTAAAACAACAAACACAGAAAGATCAGCTGAGAAGTGTGCTGTATTGCAAGACTATGAAGAGACTGTACATTTGTCAGAAGAACAGACCACCAGCAGAGTCTCCTGTTTCTCGGTCAGCGCAGCGTAGAGCCATCGACGAGCTGAAAGGGAAGAGTAGGCAAAAAGGTCACTAGCTCAGGCCAAAAAAAAACCCTTCAGTCATAACATACAAATGGCTGTCGAAGAACTTGTCCAATCCTTATGCACTTGTTTTTAAGGTGCTGCAATCTAGCCATACATTAACAAATATAAAGGGATGACCTTTTGTGCACTTCCCGCAAGTGATCATAGTTATCTAAATTATTTAATATGTACTGTTTTATTACAAATACAATAATGCTGGGTTTCCTGAGAGAGGGAAAAATACGCTGCTTGCAGAGGATGCACTTCCTTAATATGGCCATATGTAGCAACACAGTGAATTTTCAATGCGACTGGGACCGCACTATATGCACAAACCACAATAATTGTTCATCTTCATGAGTATACCAGCACAAAACCGAAAGACATGGTCCGGGAAGACACCGGACAGGGTGCCGACTTCAAGTAGCAGTTTATTTTGGCTCAGCTTGCATATTTATAGGGCAACTCTTCTATTACATCAAGATAAAACAAAACAAAAACCTTAGAACAAACACAAATCCCCATGATATCACGAGCGACAGGATACGGCGACAGGATACAGCAACAGGATACGGCGCTTCCGACCCAACTGTAGAATACAGCAACAGGATACGGCGTATGATAGCAGATCTTTTAGCCAGCGAATTAATCACACAATCCGAGTACCGGTTCCTAATGCCTGATAATAAACAAGCAGGCCGTTTCTACCTCCTTCATAAGATCCATAAGGTTAGCACAGATGAACTACTTACTGCTGAAATACCGGGAAGACCCACAGTGTCTAGCAACAACACCCCGGCAGAACGATTATCGAAGTTTCTTAATCACCATCTATCTGACATACCGCCCAACCTTCCGTCCTTTATTCAGGATACGCCTCACTTTCTGCGGATTATAGAGTCTATTAACGAAATACAAACACTTTCAGATCAGGCTATTCTGGTAACGCTAGATGTCACTTCCCTATACACGAATATACCTATCACAGAAGGAATCGAAGCGCTCTCGAAGGCAATACAGAATAGCAAACAAGGACACGCCGCTGAAGTTTACATCGCGTTACTAAAATTAGTACTTACACTTAATTACTCTCAATTTGACTCGACCAACTACCTGCAAATTTTTGGCACCAGCATGGGAACTCCTTTCGCGCCGACCTACGCCAATATCTTCATGGGGCAACTAGAAGCACAGCTTTTGGAATTGTCGCCGCTAAAACCTCGGACCCACCTCCGTTACAGAGACGATATCTTTATTATTCGGGAACATGGTGTAAGTGCACTAGGCACATTTTTTTGAGCATTTTAACAACTTTCATCCCAGCATGAAGTTTTCCATGCACCACTCTTCTAGTAAAATTGATTTTCTCGACACGACAGTATCCATCGAAAAAGGAAAACTAAAGACGACACTTTACAGAAAGCCAACGGATAGCCAGCAATATCTAGATTATAGTAGCCATCACCCGCGACACTGCAAACAGGGGATATTTATAGGACAGGCAAGGCGCGTAAGAGTATTTGTAGCAACGACGCGGATTGCGTTCACCACTTAAGCAATTTAAAGGCAACCTTAGCTAAACGAAATCATCCGCACGATGCTCTCATCAAGGCATACAATGACGCGCTTAAACTAGATAGGACACCAGCACTAGAAAAAAGAGCCCCTAAAGCGCAGGCCAACCAGCCATTCATAACCAACCATTCATAACGAAATACTCCAATGCGCTTCCAAACATAAATAATATTCTTCGGAAATACTATCCAATACTAACAAGCAACTATCGCCTTAGAAATGCGTTTCTGGAAATACCAAGAGTCACCTACCGCCGTAATAGAAACTTTAAGGACCTGCTAGTACATGCCAAAGTAAACCCTCAGCGCACCGCCTGCGTAATAACTTGCTCCCGTCCCAGATGTAAGACTTGCAAGCATATTCAAAATGAGCTAAAATTAAAAGCACGGGAAGTGACTATGTCGATCATGTAAAATCAAGTTTCACTTGCACTAGTTCAAACGTTATTTACATGTTGGAAAGTTCACTCTGTCACAAGCAGTACATCGGCGAAACTGGTCAACCAATTAATGTTAGATTAAACGGGCACCGCGCAGACACCGCGAATAACCTGCCGAAGGCAGTGGCGCAGCATTTTAATATGACAGGTCATAACTTCGATGAACTGAAACTCTACATACTTCAAGGAAACTTCCGCTCGCCGAGGGACAGAAAATACAGGGAATCGTATCTCATATACAGGTTCAGTACTCTCCAACCTACAGGCATAAACCTTTCAAAGGGAACTCTTGAGTCCATTAGATACGGTAGAGTGTTAACAAAGTCAACAAATGGTTGAGGTATGCACAAGCTAACAATGTTTCTCCCAGAAAGTCTACTTTCAGGTGCGGAGCCCCCATGCAGTTCGACGAGAACAACGACGTTAAACAGTGTAGTTACCTTTTTTAGCACAAGCTTTAGGGGAAATGCATTGTTGGTGCGGGGCAGGTGGTGCGGGGTGGAGGGGGGGGGGACACATGCCATAGGAGCAACTTCTGTTCCGAGCGCGTGTTCCTTTTTTCATCCTGCTTTCTAGTGCTGCGCACACAATGCATTTGCAAGATATGTACAAGGAGCGGATTCTTTGGAAGCTTTGGCTCTTGCCATTTATATTAGTCATGCTAACACCTGTCACCCAAATACCGCGGCACCCAACCCCCCCCCCCTTTTTTTTTGTGCGTGTGTGTATGTGTTCGCACGTGCTGCTCTTCCCCTCCTCTCTTTCTGATGACGGGGGAGAGTGTGCAGAGGCGTACATAAACGAACGCTGGAGAAGGCAGTTGCCGCCCTGACGAAGATAAGTCCGCTTGTCGAAACGTTGGCTCCCGCGACATTCCCTGTTTTAAATCGTACTTTGCGATTTGTTCATTGTTGACCGCCAAGTCTCATAAAGTTGAATGCCCTCTCAGCGTAATAGATTACAGGCACAGTCTCGGCGTTGGACTGCCAAAACTATGGCTGTAATCAACTTTACGGGCAAACCACTGTAGTGCGCAGATGCTAGAATAAAACGGTACGTGAAATAATTGAAACTCGTGAGATTGACCGGGCAGGCTCCCCGTGCGTTGGGTCTTAATATGGGCTCACAATACAGATTAGATTAAATTAATGCAACATATTTTTGTAGCATTACATTGAGAAAGCACTCTTCCATGTTCCAGAATTTGTCATAAATGTTGACAGTATTTTCTTTTGATTATAGTACTACGGAAATATTTTATTAAGCGTTCAGCCAACAAGCACAGCCAGGTGGAGAGCAGGCTCAAAGAGGTGGAGAGGCTCAAAGAGAGTTCGTGCCGGGCAGCCGCCAGCTGAGCCATCCATGAAGAAGCCATCCACGAAGGCCCCACACGCTGCGTAGGAATATGGGGAGCAATGTCCCAAGTGAAAAGCTGCACTGAAACCTTGTTTAGAGTGTACTAGAAAGGTTGAGTGCCGCGATCCCCCACTGCCGCCCATGCTTTCAAGCGACGCTCCAAACACGGAAAATTTATGTGGGGGCGCTGCGGTCGAGGTGGTTTGGGACGCGCCGAGTCGTGCGCTGTCAAAAGTGGTGACTGCGTGGAACGCCTCGCGCTCGTTGGTTTTGGCTTTTTTTTGATGCTCACTGTGCCCTGTCCACGACCTCCGACCTCACCTGGCCCTCTCAGTATAATATGCCGAAGTACCGCCATCGGCACTGCTATGCACTGCAAGCTGTCGCATTGGCTATTCAGGTGTTAAATTCAAGCGAAAGCTGTCTCGAGATCTCTTCAGCGTACCGAAGGACAAGCACTCAGTGCTTTACCTTTCGAAGGAGGATATAAACGTTGACTGTTTCGTAAAAAAAATGTGTTAATATATTTAATAAATTATGGCGTGTCTGCGACTGGGCGTTTTAAGATTGCGCGGCCGGCACGGCTAGCCGCAGCGTGCCTTGGTCCACCAAACCACCTCGATCACAGCGCCCCCCTCTATGCTGTCCGTGCGCCGCGCCTCAGACGCTGAGCGGCGGCCGCGCCACTCAACCTTTCTAGTACACTCTACCTTGTTACTTAAGAGGGCCACTTTTGTTTAACAGCGTCCCATTGGTTGCAACGTGAAGACTGCTGTGAAATTCAAAACCATTTAATCTGGATCGTGACCATATGTACGTGATAGGAAGTCTACCTGTTTTTTTTTTTTGAAATTTCAAACCCGAAGTTCTAGGGCTTTAACATCGAAACGAAAATGTGTACTGAAAACGCGGACTTTACCTTGGCCTTAACTATACATTACAGAATGTGCATGAAGTTTTTTTTTATTTGTGATGTGCGCGCTTTGGGCTTTACTTGTATTTGAGTCAACCTGGTGTCATATGAATATGGTAACCTTTCCAGCTACTTCTTATGCAGTCACCAGTCGGACAGATATATGTAATAACATGCCACCAACCTTCGTGCTCTCGTCATATAAGGCAACTAACTACCTATGTCTTCAGCCATTTCTGTAAGCTGCTTTGCAACTTGATGCTGTATACACCCTGCTGAAGTGACAAGTTCTTTCACCGTTGCTGTATTTTGATGCCACTCAACAAAGCTCACCATACTCTCCGTTTAAGCTAACCAATGGCTGACTTACCACGGTTAGCTTAAACAGAGAAGAATGATCGATTTATGCGGTTTTACGTCCCAACACCACCACTGATTATGAGAGACGCCGTAGTGGAGGATTCCGGAAATTTCGACCACCTGGGGCTCTTGCGGGCCTCATCATATCGCCTCCATCGAAATGCAGCCGCCGCGGCCGGGATTGGATCCCGCGACCCTCGGATCAGCAGCCGAGCGCCTTAGCCACTTGAGCACCGTGGAAAAGCTTAAACGGAGAAGAAATAGAATGTCTTAACAGTTGTCTCTCGCATAGGCCGGCACGTGTACCCGTTTGACACGTGATGCTACCATTCCTGAGCATGCGCTGATAAATTAGGTGTCCTCTTTCTTTTTTGCCTCAGTGCTCTTCCTGAGTAGATAGCCCACGCTCGTGTGGTCCACTCATCTTCCCTTGTGTCCGTGTTTCGTATGTCTTTTCTTTACATAATAAATCCTTACCAACCCGCTCTGCTTTCCGTCCTTTTAAAAGACAAATGAGCTTGACTCGAGCCATTCACGTCAACATATGTGAGTGAAGCTTGTTCACTTCAGACAATAAGAACGTATGCTGTTTTCCGTGTCATTCACCTGCATTACTTTCAGCTTTTTTGGGTGAACCGCGGGGAATACTGGACGAGGCATTGCAGTCAAGTGAAGCACACATTCACGCTTTTCAGCTGTCAGAGGCCATTTGTGATGTAGGTGAAAGTGCTAAAAGCCTATACACTGTGCATTTCCTGTTCATGTTATAGAACCCCACATGGTGAAGAATTACGGAGCCAGCCGCTAAAGTGTGCCTCATAATCGCATGTGTCTTTTGGAAAGTGAAACCCCAACAATCATTATTACAATTATTAGCAACAGCGGTAGCTTTCGCAGGCCACGACTGCATACATCCACAGTTAATATGGGTCCTGCACGGCTACTTTAAAGTGCTGCAGAGCCCAACCTGTTAAAAATTCTGAAATGCGGTTCACTTCCTTGCACAATTACAGTAAAGGAGCAAAATATGGCTGGAATATTCCGCCCCTATAATGCTCGACTGCAATCAAAATCACTTTAAAATTACAGCACACGTGTGTGTGTTCCTCTTACACTGTATCTTAAGCAATACATTAGATATTAGGAAGCGTAAGCGTAAAATCCAGGCTCGTAAACATGAGGTGGACAGTTGAGGCTTGCTCAAAACATGCACAACAGAAATAAAAAGAAACTCTTGCTGGCACTGCAGCGCGAGTGCAGCTCCTACATGGGTGCACTGTAGCTTACCCGCACAACTTCTGAACCCATTCGGCTACCTTGGTACAACTCTGCTCCCTACTCAGCTTAAACCATAATAAAGTATATTGTTTTTGATGCAATTAATATGCCAACTGAGTTACGATCTTACTTATTATTTCAATCTCAACCACTCGTAAAAGTTTCTGAGATAGAAGTTCTTGGCAGTACTTCTCTATGAGAATTTACGGTGGATGGATCATTTAAATGATCGCAAAGGCAATATAGCACAACTAATCGGCATGCTGACTAAATACCACACCTTATCACCTTTAAAACTTAAGGGTCCCCTGTAATTTCTGCTGTTGATTCCGGACTCCAATACTGTCTACCTGTCTGGGACGTAACTTCGAATACCAGTACGGAAACCGTCTTAAGGCTACAGGAAAAGTGTATTTGTGTTATCTGTTATGTTTGGATGCATGAACTTACTTCTGAGTATTTTCAGCGGGACTGTATAATAAATATCAGGGATTTGTATAAAAAAATAATCTGAAATGGCATTCTTAGAATTCACAGGTAACCGTGACAATTTTTATGTGTACACCAATGCCATATCTGCGATATTACAACATAGGAACTTCGTTCAGCTGAAAACACGAACGGACAATGGAAATCAATTGTTACTATGGCAAATTCCTAATTTTCTCAATGACGAACATGCACTACCCCATACTATGGAGTATTGCTTAACTCCCGCAGAATTTAGAAAAAGTCAAAACAAATATTTCTAGGGCAGTAATTTTGATTCTTTTTTTCTTGTTTGAGCCAAGCGCCATTCAGTTTCATGGTATCTATGTTATTTGTGTTGATGTCTTGCTGTACCGTGGTGTATTTATTGATTTAATTTATTGTGTTTGTTAGTTTTCATTTATTATTGCTTTTACCGTAGTATATTGAAGTAGAACAGAAATCTGGGCTATTTGGTGATAGTTCATTTTGACCAGCTGCAGCACAAAAGGGACGAGGACGAAGATCGAAGAAGGCGACAACACGAGCGCTGATTCTCAACTGAAGTTTATTGAAAGAAACGACACGAATAAATGCACAGGCCAGCCATATTTCGACGGAGGGACTGCGCATGTGCAGCGGAGTCATCCAAATGACGACGAAATCCCACAACACGTGTAACACACACGTGCGTCCCAAAAAGCACACAAACAGGTAGAATGAGCAAACACAAACTTCCAAAGAACCTATTCTTGCGTTACTCAAGACGACAAGGTGCACTCAATAAATTTTATCTCCTTTTCGCTAAGGGCAACAGACGGATGGCTTATGCACCTTTCGACCTTTGTGTTAATGCACAGAGCCTCCATTACCTCCCTCGTGGTCTGCTGCCCATGCCGGAACAAACAATCTGTCTCCCTCGCCATCGGCTCACAACCCCAATCTTTGCAGTATGAAGACAGGTGCTTCCGATATGTTGACGACTTTCGGTCATCACGGAACGAGACAATCAACATAGGAAGGTAGGTAGGACTCTAAAGATTTTCACGGCATGCGGCAAAGGAATGTTTACCTGTGAGCTGTCCGCCGACGCAGAACTCCAATTCCTAGATATTAGACTCAGGTTTAAGAATAACCACTTGTGCTGGTTATATAAACCCCGATTTGTAAAGGCGAGTCTAAACTTTTCGTCTGGTCACTGACTGTAAAATCCGGTATTATGCAGGCATCACTGCGCGCCGTGCTCCAGAAGACATGCACCCACTCCCTGAAGGAGAGTTTCCTGAGCCAGATTGAAAAATTGCACACGGCTGGCTACCCAGAAATGGAAATCTTGAGAGCCTGCCATAAGTTGATCAAGTGTGTTAGGGGTGTCAATAACGCAAGGAAGACGACAGAGCTATTGCGCAATAAATAGTCACAGTTTCGCCGCAAGGGCGAAGCAATGAATGCGATAGCAGGAACCTGTAATGCTATACGAAGTGAGGCTCTCTCTCAGCAGTCATGTGATGGCATCGGCCAACGCGGTGCGCGTTCCGGCCTGTGTAAGGGGCTGCGTAAGACGCTGTGGCCTCTCCCTATTACTAGAGTACTGCACGTTTGTAACGCGTTTGTGCTAGCGTCCCCTCAAACGCGAGATCCCAGCATTCGAATACAGTGTTTCTCACGTCTTTCCATGATGGTCGACTGGGCGAATTACACGGAAGATTCACGGTTTACCGATGATTCCCTGCGGAGCTTCACCCACTCATCATCTTTCACCCCGTGGATATGCTGTGATTTTTTTTTAACTCACAGAAGAGCCTCGTGAAAGCTGGCCGACGACTTTTAAATGCGGCCGTTGCGCTCCTCGCGCCATCTTGCTGGTAATGAAGAAACACTTATAAGCGCCTGGCGTCTCTGAGTCCTGCCAGCGGTAAAGCGTGTGTATATAAGGCTCGCCGTTAGCTCTCTGAAGCATCTGTTCTTCGTGGCGTAGTGGTTAGCGCCACGCGCTGCGGAGCGAGGTGTCCCTGGTTCGATTCCGCGCTTCCGAAGCATTAATCTGAATTATCTTTCTTTGGGACTTATATATATATATATATACTTTTTTTCCGACGAAGGCCGGTCCCGCGGCCGAAACGTCAAAAATATACTGCTTCTTCACCATGTCTGACTTTTTCTTCGTATATATATATATATATATATATATATATATAGTAATGTATATTATCCAACAGGTCGTTGTGCCTGGGGCACTCGCGCTAGGGGCGCAGGAGGACGAGGAAGAGAAAGACGAAGGGCAGAATAGAACAGCCGGCCTGCACCAAAGGCGCTGTGTCTGTCTCGTTCTTCTTTACAATGGCGCAGTCGACAAAAGACAGACGCTGAGGGCGTCCTCGCGGGCCATCGGCGCAGCAGGTGCTCCAGTCCAGGAACGCCGTCCTGGATTACGCGACCATGGACCCTGCAACCCTTCTGCCGCAGGGCCTCCTGTTACCACGGAATGGCGCTCATGCTTCCTGTGGTAACACCCCCTCGCCTAGACCTACGTCGGCACATGAGCCGCACAGGGACGCTGTCCAAGCGTCCTCGGACTTGGACACCGCCGTCGGGAGGACAGAGCCCGCCGTATTTTCCGCGGCCGCCGACCATGGCTACTCGAATGCCTCGGTCGGTCAACCCACCGACGTCATGCGGGCCATGTCGTTGCTCTTCGAGCAACTTAATGTCTTCGGCATGGTCACTCCCGGATTATCTTGTGCGGCATCACCATCGCCGAGTGCATGTATGATCCCGGAGTTCCATGCTTTCGAGGACGACGCGATCCTCTGGATCGATAACCTCAACTATTTCGGCGCTCGCTATGGCTGGTCCGACCAGCAAAAGTTGCAGGTGGCCCTCAGCCACCTTGGAGAACGTGCCGTGGCCTGGCATCGCTACCAAGGCGTGTGGCAGAAGTCCTGGCTGGAATGGAGCGCGAAGTTCATCGCGGCTTTTGGCCCGCTTCCCCATGTCCATGCCAACCCTCCCTTGAACATGGACGAGCCTCTCGAGACACGACACGAAGACTCTACCGGTGCACCCAGGATCCCATCGACAGAGAGTGCCGCGGACTGGCCTAGTGTAGAAAGCAGCCGCCAATTCTATACTCATGTGGGATCCTCAGTCTCTGGGTCGGTAACTGCCGATGGAACGATGCTGTCGGTGGTGGGAAGTACGTTTCATCCACAGCAAACACCGACAGGGTCCCCATGCATGTCAGCGCTCGAGCATGTGGATGCGCCAGCTCCTGTAGTGCTCGATGCTTCACAGTTCCGCGAACTAACCTTGTCCGCTGAGAACAATGAAGACATGTGTATCCAGCAACTCCACGAACCGGACGTGTCTGGTTATGCAAGGAAGGTGCCCGCTGCGAACTTGGAGCCATATTCACCAAATTTGCGACTCTCGCTCAGTGACTGCACGGGCGTTACGCCTTTGCCGCAAAATGCCAAGCTCGAGCAACCGAAGCATTCTGTCACTCCCGTGGTTGGACAGGAAGAGTCTGCTGCATGTGGCCCCTCAAGATTCGCAGGTTTGAACCGCAGAGGGGACTCACCAGCAACAAAGCTGCTGAAGTGCGAGTCACGCCGCCGACCAGTCCGGAGGCTCATCCATCCTACCCGGACGACAAGACAACCACCGTGCTCTGTGGCTCTTATTTTGTCTATGTCTCATCGGCCATTGAAAACTATGCGGGGAAAACTGAAACTCAGGCAACAATGTCTGCGCCGTCTGTCACGAACATTTCTGACAACTCACCAATGAAGTTGCAGCGTGGCCGAGACCGTGAACCAATGTGGCACAACCACAACCGCCCACTGGAAGTGTTTTTGGCAGCTTTGCAAGCCAAGGAACAGAGGAGCGGTTTCCTACGAAGACCACCGCGGCAAAGCCAATGCCAACCACACGAGGCGTCTACGTCATATTTGCAAGTTACCACGCACCGGGGCCGGGCTCTGCGACGGCCACCTCGGCACAGTCAATGTCGGCCACCGTAAGGGCCCTTCGCGTCTCTCCAAGCCAAACCGCAGCGACGCCCTGAACGCCCAGAGCGACACAGCCAGTGTCGACCACCAGAAGATTTCTGCGCGGTTCTACAACCCCGACCGTTGACAAGCCCAGACCTGCCCAGCGCGGCACAGCCAGTGCTGGCCCCCAGAGAAAGTTTCGGCCGTTAGACTCGCTGTCGTGGCCGAGTGTAATGTATAATATCCAACAGCTCGCCGTGCCTGGGGCGCTCGCGCTAGGGACGCAGGAGGACGAGGAAGAGAAAGACGAAGAGCAGAATAGAACAGCCGGCCTGCACCAAAGGCGCTGTGTCTGTCTCGTTCTTCTTTACAATATATATATATATACATATATATATACATATATATATACTTATACATATACTGGACATGACGGCGGCGACGGGGACGGCAAAAACGAGCCGAGACTGTCCATATAATTGCTATCGCAATAAAAAAGGCCGGTGGTTGTACCTTATGTACAGAAGTTTTCGCATTGCCTGAAGAATGTAGGAAGTAGATATGGGGTGCGCAAGGCGTTATCTGCCCCTGACAAACTTCTCACTATCTGCTCCCGTTTGCATAAGAAACTTTCGGGTGTTGGTAAAGCTTGCATTTCATGTTCGGAAAAGCAGAAAGACAGATACGTCAGATGTAAGGCAGGCTTTATTTACAGCTTGCCGTTGTCATGCGGGCGTGCTTATATTGGTCAAACCGGGCGAAATATTAGGTAGAGTGAGCATCTGTCACCATTGAGGGCTAAAGGGGATTTGCACCTGCCTTCACCCTGGAAAGATTGGGGCGGTGAGCCGATGGCGAGGGTGACATTCTTTGTTCCGGCATGGGCATCAGACCACGAGGGAGGTAATGGAGGCTTTGTTCATTAACAGAGAAGGCGAACGGTGCATAAACCATCCGTCTGTTGCCCTTAGCGAAAAGGAGATAAAATTTCTTGGGTGCAGCTTGTCATCTTGAGTAACGAGGGAATAGGTTCCTTTGCAAGTCTGTGTTTGTTCATTCTACCTGCTTGTTTGGGATTTCGACGTCATTTGAATGACTCTGCTGTCATTCAAATGTCTTCGAAATCCCAAACACGTGGAAACTTGGTTGACCTGTGTATTTATTCGTGTCATATCCTTTATTGAACTTCAGTCGAGAGTCAGCGCTCGTGTTGTAACCTTCTCTGTTCTTCGTCCTCGTCCATTTTGCGCTGTAAGCTGCTCAAAATGTATTGAAGTAGACCAATATGTCATTTAGCCATTGTGTACAATAACCATTTCACTGTCATTCGCTGTATGCTGTACTCGTGGTGCTGCCAGGAGCCTTGTAAGACGTGTAAAGACTCGCCTTTAGCCATACACAGTAATTCTAGCATCTGCCTTGGGGAATTTCTCAAAAATCGCTCGCGATATTCCTCAGAAGTTGCAGCATCCTGCCATACACAAAATAAAGTTCATGTGAGCCACTGAACTTCCAGGAGGCAGAGCAATCGCGGGGGTTGTTGCGGGTGTGTCCCGCCTGAAAGCTTTGTGGTGCATGATCTTATACTTGCAGTGCAGCCACTGTGAACTTCGATCACTGTGCCTACCTTACACATTCGGTGCAAGTGTAAGCTACCTTCAAGAACTGCTGCAATAATATCTTTTGTGGGCTAGTTTTTACATATGATTAATGTACTGAGCAAACACAAAGGAAAAGAAAAGAACAAACATACAGAAAAGAGTGTTCTTTTGTGTCTGTGTGTTTTCTTCCTTTGTGATTGCCAGTAAAGGACTAATATCTTTAAGAAGCCCTACATCTCCAGTCTTCAATTCTGTTGCTTGCGTTTACCAGTAGGATCATCTGAGTTCTGTGAGATATTCCTTTGCTCATTGTTTCCAAAGGCTTCTAGTTTGCCCTGTGTCTGTTTCCATAATTGACTTAACTGTCTGATGTTATGGAAAGCAGCTAAGATGAATCTGAGCTTGGAGCAGACATTCGCTGCTTTCTTGCTAGGAAATACACTGGTGTGAGTGCTTCCGGATCTCCTACGTCCCTGTAAACATGTTATTAAGAGCGTGGAGCTAAGTACTGTCTGAACTTCCATTATAGTTGTGAAAAGGCTGTCATTCGGGATGCTGTTATGGCCTATGGTATTGTTCAAGGCTAGCTTGACAGATGTGACCAGGCGTTCGTAGAGCTCGCCCCACCATGCTGCTCGATCAATTGTAAACTTTCATTGATTCTTGGTGGCTGCACAAATGTTGAGTGCTTTGTAAGACCATTCCCTGCTCCACAGAACAAAAGCTGGAATGGCTTGCCAGTATGCCAATAGGCCGAGCATGAGCATCCTTATTAACTGGTCATTAAACTTACATATTTTAGGTTTCTATCAGGAAAGTGTTTTTACTGAACAGATCCAATAAAGAATATGCATGCTGGCACAAAAACTTTCTGGAATTAACACATATATGTTGATCTGTACAGCGCTCATGGAATGAAACATAACGTGATTCCTTCGATGTAAATGTTCCATGACACAAAATACAGCGAAAAAGAAAGTACTGGCATTCCGTAGCCCTCAGTTGAGGCATTTCACTCCACAAGTACCATACACTTGTAGCAGTGTCACTGTGAGAACGAATGAGGTTTCATTGTGTGTAAATTGTACACATTTGCATTGTAGATTGTGCCATTTGATACAGGCACATAGCCAGCATTTCCGTGCCGGCAATGTACCTTCTGACCATTTCATATTTTCATTCACAGTAAAGCAACGAAATCATGTCGTAGAATATTGCAGACCCAGACGGTGATCAATATACTCAAATACGTTCAAAGCCACTGGTCTACTGAAATTCAGACACACAATCACTAACATAGATATGACAGGTTGTGTCATGCTCATTGCCATGCTCAAGGCGAAATAAATGGGACATATGGGGACGCCAAAATGGTTTAGACCAGAAATTGTACTTTGGCAACTCTACAGTTATTCCATCATGTTATATCCTGTATTAAATGACGAAGCGTAGGTCAAAATTCCTATTTGTTTGTAGCACATGATGTCACAAACCGCCAGGTTTTATTTTCGTAATTATAGCTGTATTGGCTTAGTAAAATCTTTTGAGATGCGCATTGTTAAAGGGCCCCTTGCCAGCAGCTATATAGGAAATTTTAGTTGTACCCTAGAAGCTGTTGCATGCTCACTAAAGAATGCCCTACCACAACAATTTTTCAAGTTGCTTTATTATCAGCATAGGCAAAAGAACAGAAGTGACACTGACATGATGATTTCGGGAGGCACTGACAAAAGCATTTCCGCTTACTGCTGCTTCAGTACAAAGTGCATGTTGTGCTCGTGGCAGCTCATCTTCCAGGACGCAGTCACCTGAAGCGGCGCCTCCCAGTTTATTCAGGAATATTGTTCAGCACTCAACACTACTGAAATCTGAACTGTTGCTTGTCACAATGGGCAACACGTACGTAACATATGTTTGCATGTAAAATATATTCTAGAATTCTCAGAAGGTAGTAGTCCAAAAGTTCTTGCAATGTGCATATAGTGTGACGACGGCATAACACTTTATTATGTGTAAAGCTCAGCGTGCATGGAAACTAACGAAAACAAATGGACAGAACTGGTAGTAGTACTAGCCAAGTTCTTGACTTGGCTATAATATTACGTCCCTTTCTCATGCAGACCCTAGACTTATACCCCTAAAAATGTGCTGTGTATGTGACGGGAAGGGTGATGAAGATAAAGGATATAGACACATAAAATGATGTCAAAGTGAAGTGGTGGCTGGAAGAAGTCATCTTAAGTACCTTGCACATTCAGTAGCTGGTAGCTGCATAATTTCACATGTCAATCACAATCAAGCAAAAACACTTTGCTTACCTGTCAGAATTTTCAACTACATTTGCACATATAAAGGCTGCTTTCTACTGGTCTTAGCACTTCAATTTGGCTAGTGCCTTAAGAAGAGTGACCAGAACTCTGTTTTTGAAGTGATTATTTCATTATGCTTAGGACAATGTGCAGTATGGAGCACCCCATCACACAGTTATAACTTTAAATGCTTCTCACTTTGTAAGAAAGCTTTCGCAGTTATTGTTTCATACAGAGCAGTTAATCTGTCATATTTGTATAAAGCAGTGCACGTGCAACACCATGTTCACTGACAATAAAATAAATAAAATAAGATATATAAAAAATGTGTGTTCGATACCAGGTTTCCGATTTAACAATTTGAAGAATACATAATCCAGGCTAGTTTACTACCCTGGGAAAAGCTTTCTTTTTTTCGTTTACCTTAAATATTTCTTGGTGGTACATGTCAACAGCACCATAAAATCGTAATTGCACCCAATGAACGCCGAAAATTCGTGATGTTAAAGGCACAAAACCTTTCCCGTACACAGACAGGACCTTGAAACGGAAGGACACTGCATATACTTCCGCGTTAGCCAATACTCTGCCCGCTTTCTCGGCCCGGCGGACTAACAACAATGCCATTAGAAAGACGAATGGGAACGCGGTGCCTCGCGTGACTAAAACGGAAATAAAAATGGGAACCACCTCTCTTGGACGCGCGCCGCGCGTGGCAAGCACAATAAAAAAAGGAACCATGTTACTCTGTCCAGCACAAGCGCGTCTAGCTTCAAATGATGGGCGTGCATTACCACATGCACCCAACCGCGTGGGCGTGATAAAGAGCGTAAAAACAAATGTGAATGGCGCCTTTTGACCATATTAAACCGATTAAAAAATTTTAACTGCTTACCCAAAAGCAACCAACATCAAGGTGCCACGTCTACACGCCCGGTGAAAACCCCGCAAGCGCAATTGCACAGAAGCGCGCGGCCGGCTCTGCGTTTTTACCAGGCGCGCGTCCAGGGCGCTGCCATGTTGGCGTAGTGTAAACAAATATAGCGGAAATGCGTAGTCTGGCTCATGTGGCCTCGCGTAGCCAATAGCGGCGCAGAATGGATCCTGTGCAGTGCTCAGGACATTTTTAGGAAATACGCGCCCCGGCACACCAGCACGCTACACTTTCAAGCGTCATGCTCTTCTGTCCACTCGAAAGGCGCGAGAGTTGTCGCTGGCGGTTGTTCTTTATCAAGATAAGTGTACGGCGACAAATTTTGTGGGCGCGCGTGAGAGCGCAGCCACGAGCGAAACGTGGCGGAACGGACGCATGAAGTGAATGCACTTGATCCGGCGGTAAGCCAGGAGGGGAGCAGAGGTTTAGCAGTAAAATGGGCCCGCGCTCCCATCTAATGTGAGCCGCCCAAAACATGCCGCGTCCAATTGGTGGCGCAGGCTGTAGTCCGAGCAGGTCTCGGCGAAACTACGGAGCGTTCGACTTAAGCCTCTGACGGCTGTAGTGGATGTACCCTTATAACCGCTCAACACACAATTCCACGCTTGATTTGATCTTTGGAATTGAACGTCCCAGGGAGCAGCGTGTGCTGCTTTCTGACTCATGGAGCAAATATGGCAGGTTTGCTGCGCAATTCTGACTCCACCGTAAGCGACATTGCAGAGTATTTTAACGTGTACCGAAAATGAAATGCATCGTCCCAGGTTTAATTGAGGTAAGCTCTTCAGTTTCCCTTGTCGTTGGTTTGTGTCCCATCTGCGTAGGCTCGTGCATTTGTATCACAACCAACGTGACTATTTCTCAGTAGTATCACCTTAAACTCCTTATCACCTTAAAAGTAGTATCACCTTAAACAGCGCCGTCTCCTATAAATGTTCCAATTGCCGTGAGGAGTAGCACATGGTGGTCTCCGAAATAAAGATTGTTCTTTGTCCAATAATACTGCCCTTGCTTCTTGTGAAAAGTCTGACAACCACTGACAGCCACTGTGTGCAAGCCGAGTTAAAGTATATAAGGAATATTACGGTAATAGGAGGTATGACGCCATTGCATCATATAATCAATTTATTGAAGCTGCTTGCGTTGCATGTAGGAGTCCCTCACTGACTTGCGTACGTCTTTCCCGCTTCCAGTTTGAGGTACGCGCTCCAAGAACTCGATCCCTCCATGCAAGTGCTTGTGGTAAGCCAGTCTGGCTGTAAGGAGAAGAAAAGAGCTGTATTCACAGATGGAATTATCCTCCATCATGATGCGAAATTTTTCGCACTCCAGTCATTTTTTAAAGCGGTTTCTTTCGTATTTATGTAGCAATGGAACAAACCGCCAATAGAAATTTAAAGTGACGTAAGTGTGGTAGAGGAAGTTAAAATGATAGTTACTTTTCCAGGCTAATAATGCTTGTATGGCACATAATGCTTTTCACCACGAAAATTAGGAGCGAAAAAGCGATGTTGCGTCACGGTCCAGGACGCGATTTTGCCCTAACAAGCGTTCTGCCGGTGACACAGAACTTTGAGCACAACATTTGTACTAATATTTCTGTCAAATATTTCTACTAATATTTCTGTCAAATAATGAGTAGTAATAAAATTCCCAAGCACCACACAACTATTATGTCGATGGAAACTACGCAAGTAAGACAGGCACTCGTCTCGTAAACAACTTTCGTAAAACGGTAGCACAAGTCTGCACAGCATTCAAAAAACAAAAAAGAACGGCCAACACTTCCACACCGCGAATACAGAGATGTTCGACCATACTTTTGCAGTTGAAAGAGCGGTAATTTTAAAGATAATCGTCTTTCTTTGATTACCTAAACGCAGAAAACTTGGTCACACGATTTGACCAGTCAGCCAAAACCAAGCGAGCTTCTAACACTGCTGGCACGGGCTCATACACGTCAACATTTATAGAGCGCACAGGAAATCTCAGGCCAATTTTAGGTAAAATATATGCATATAACCGTGATCCGCCACGTTCATTTGGTCAAGAACATACAACGGACCGATTATTAGGCTAGTATACAGAAATCAACGCGTTATAAATGGTGTAGAAGATGCGCTACGCGTTAAAAACAAGCCGACAGAATGCGCTGCTCTGCAGACGGCTTTATGCCAACAGTAATAAAATATCCCAACAGATGGCGCGAGAGCAGGGCGAACGCATGAGTTTGGTAGTGTCAGCGGAAGGACGTATGAGTATGAGTTTGGTAGTGACAGCGGAAGGACGTGCGCAGCGAGAGCTCCCGGAAGACGCTAGTCGATGAGTGTTTCTGCATGACTTTTTTTGCATTTTTACATTGAATAGTAGGGGAAAGTAGTCTTTTCTTTCTTGTGCTTTTCTTTGTGTCCAGTATTTTACCCGCGTACGGGTTTTCCTTTTTCTTTTCAATACCACGTGATAGGTATTTTAAGTTGCTATCGTTTGAGTGTCAGGTTGTAATGGACAAGTAATTTTTTTTCCTGGCGGTTTTTTTTTACCTTTTTAGACCGGGTAAGAGAGGAAAATAATCTTTCTTGTTGCGCCTTTCTTTGTGTCCGGCATTTCCCCGAGCACGGGTCTGCCTTTCTTTCTTTTTGTCAAGGCCACTGTGGTCGGCCTTTAGTGGCGCTGTTGTTTGTGTGAGTTGGAGGAGGTTGTATTGGGTGATAAGAGGATCGGTCGGGGGAAGTAAACTGAAGAGATTTAATAGTACCAATTTTGGGACACTTTCATTTCTAATTTTATTTGTGTGCGCTGTCGTTGCACAAGGCGGGAGAACTGCCTTTGTGCATTGAGGATATATCGGGACATTTAGTTTGCGGTACGCTTGCAGCCTACTGATTTATCGTATACGTGCATTTTTCGTGCGGTGTACTGGATGAATTAGTAAAATATACGTTTGAAGCCTAGGACAGTGTAGGGGTGCACCACTAATAACCGCATGAGGTGTGCGTGGTAAATTTTTAGGAGGCTTAATTTTTGACGAGTGTGTGACTGTTCATCGC
The DNA here is from genome assembly GCA_013339685.2 of Hyalomma asiaticum. Lineage (NCBI taxonomy): Eukaryota > Metazoa > Arthropoda > Arachnida > Ixodida > Ixodidae > Hyalomma > Hyalomma asiaticum. The sequence continues at coordinate 299,160 of JABSTT010006133.1, read as the reverse complement.
GCTAATCATGGCGAAAAAAACTGTGAAGTGTACAAAGTGTGGCGTGGGAGTCAAAGTAGATGTTTGCGGAGATGATGGGGCATGCGAAGTAGAAGTGTCATGTAGCCAGTGTGCGATTATTGCGAAATTCCAGCAAATGGAGGAAACTCAGACCGTCCTCTTAAAACGAGTAGGCGAGCTTGAGGACGCTTTAGAGGCGGAACGCCAAATGAGAAAGGAGATGGGCGAAAGGCTCAGAGCAACCGAGGAGCAGCTGACAAAGGTCACCATGCAAAATAAGAAAGAGTCAGGTGACTATCACGGAGAGGGAACGTCCTTGACCCCACAAGAAAAGTCGACAAAATGAGCACAAAAGCGGGGCACGACCTACAGCGAAGCTCTGGTGAAAGAGCGAGCGGACAAAAGACCACCTGATCCCCACCCGGAAAGTCAGTCCAAATGTCCAGAGCAGACAAAGGCAGCAGGGCAGCTGGAGAACATAATAATAGCAGGGGACTCCAACCTGGCTCGGTGCTCGCAAACGAATCAGGAGAGGCTGAAAGGAGACCGAAGAGTAGCTGTAGGGACGTTTCCAGGAAAAATGTTGGGGACAGTAATGCAACAAGCAAGGGAAGAGCTGACTCGTAGAGATCAGGGGCGCAGTTTGGTTGTGATAGCTGGTGGGCTGCACAACGTGTTGAACGGAAGGACCCCAGAAATAGAGAGGAGGTTAACAAAGGGAGTAGATGAGTTGCGGGAAGTGTCCCCCCAGGTGCAAATTGTGGTGTGCACAATGCCCGAGGTACCCTTGAAAGATGCCCCGCCACGGTGGTCTAGTGGTTATGGTACTCGGCTGCTGATCCGAAGGTCGCGGGATCGAATCCCGGCCGCGGCGGCTGCATTTCGATGGAGCGAAATGTTGAGGCCCGTGTGGTCGAAATTTCCGGAGACCTCCACTACGGCGTCTCTCATAATCACAGCTGGTTTTGGGACGTTAAACCCCACAAATCAATCAACCCTTGAAAGACCAAAACCTCCAAAGAGCAGTTGTGACCGCTAACGAAACGATTTGGTGGGTTAGTCGAGATGAAGGCTTCGAGGTTGTCGACATAAACAGAGAAGTGCACAGATGGGGTGGTTTCCAGAGACATGGAATCCACTTTGGCCGTAAACTTGGGCAAGGTGGGCTGGCGCCTAGCAGGACGCGCAGTAGCTTTTTTAGGGGGCACACGAGCCCTCCGGTGTCTACGGTAGAAAGGGAAGAAACATCTATGAGGGACCCTTTGGAACACAGAATGGGTAACAAAGGGAGAAGGGCAAAGGGCAAAGAGAGACAGAAACTGCAGCGCGGTTTAATAAGCTACATAAATATGCAAGGTGGCAGAAAACCGATAAAATGGTTAGAAATAGAGGAACAGTTGAACAGAGAACAGATAGCGGTGTACGCCGTTACAGAAACGCACCTTCAGGACTCGGAAGGGCCACCAATTATTGCTAATTATGTGTGGGAAGGGTGCAACAGGACAAAATCAGAAAGAAAAGGTGGGGGAATTGGTATGCTAATTCATCGGGAAGCAAACTGGTGTAGGGTTACTTCGACATGTGAAGAGCACCTCTGGGTATCTGGAACGGTAAGCGGGAAGAAAACTATGTTGGGTGTAGTTTACATGTGGACTGGAAATAACTGCAAAGAGAAAAATCAGGAGTTAGTGAATTGCATAAGCAAGGATATTCAAAACTTTGGTAACGGGGCCGAAATAATCCTCATAGGAGATATGAATGCTCATGTGCATGACCTCGACGGATATACAGATTATAACGGGAAGTTGATGGTAGAGCTCTGCGAACAACATAGTCTCGATATAGTTAACATGACTCCTAAGTGCGATGGGCAGGTAACATGGGAGGTCGGAAGCAGGCAGTCAACAATCGATTGCTGCCTCATGACGGAAGGAATTCACGAGAAGTTGAGACAAATGAGCATAGATGAGCAAGGGAGTAGCAGCTTGGGAAGTGACCATAAATGCATAACTTTGCAAATGGGCTATGTAGATTGTAAAGCGGGCATCGAATTAAAGTCGGGCAGCTCTTTTCTAAGTGAAAAACAAATTACGAACGTAGTCGCAACAATCGAGGACATAGTGAGCAGAACAAAATGCAAAGTGTGGGATTATAACGAGCTTATTAACCTAATAAGGACTGAAATTACGAAAGAAAAACAAAAGAGGTGCTGGAGGGGAAAGCGAAAGCCAAAACGATGGTGGAACAGGGAAATTCAGGACGCAATTGAGAATCGACGGGAAGCATCTCGAATACATAGGCGGGCAAAAAAAGGAGCAGAGGCCACAAGACGAAGTCAAACAAAAATGGGAAACATATCTCGAGCAAAAAGCCCTGGTAAAGAGTTTACTTGAAGCCAAGATTAAAGGCCAAAGTGAACGTTGGACATCGGACATTCGCGAAAAGAAGGACGCATCTAGGCTTTTCTGGAACCACCAGCAATCGCTGGGGAAGAAAACTGAAACTATGCAACGGCATATTGTGGATGAAGAAGGAAATAAAATGGAGGGTTACGACGCATTGACTTACACTCGAAACGCAACAGCCGATTCCTTTAAGAAGCATGACGAGACTCCCTTACGACGTGTAACAGTATCAAGGGAGACGAAGTGGAAGAACTAGTTCTGGAAAATTTCAATTGGAAGAAGGCGGAGGAAATGATTCCCAAACCAACAGCCACAGGATTAGATGGGGTTAGCATTACTGTAATAAATGACCTCGGAAGAAACAGCAAAGAAGCCCTATTAAAAGCAATTGAAAAAAGCATAAAGGACAGGCGAATACAGGACAGTTGGCGTCAAAGTAGGAGGAAGTTGATTTATAAGGGCAAGGGAGAGAAAAATAACATTCGCTCATATAGACCGCTGAGCATTACATCAGTACTCTACAGGTTGGCGATGCAGGCAATTAAATTGAAAATGCAGATATGGACAGAGCTTAATGGCACTCTTGGCGAACTCCAAAATGGATTTCGAGTCGACAGGAGATTAGATGATAACCTTTTTGCGCTTACGCAGTGTATCGAAATAGCCGGAAAAGGGAACAGACCTTTACATTTGGCATTTTTGGATATTAAAGGTGCGTACGACAATGTGAATCAGAATATTTTATGGGACATAATGAAAGAGGTTGGTATAGGGGATGACTGTATAGAGCTCTTAAAGGAAATATACAGTGGAAATACAGTATGTGTGGAATGGGAAGGTATGGCGAGTAATGGTAGAATGGAGGCCGTCGATATAGGTAAAGTGTTGAGGCAGGGATGCCCGTTGTCCCCACTATTATTCATGCTTTACATGAGGAGAATGAAGAAAGCATTGGAGATGAGCAATATTGGTTTTAAGCTGTCGTACAGACAGGCAGGTATAGTGATAGGACAAAAGCTCCCCGCGTTGTTTTATGCAGACGATATTGTGCTATTCGCAGACAGTCAAACAGATTTGCAGGGTCTGGTTAATATAAGTGGTCGGGAAAGTGAAGATTTAGGGCTAAAATTTAGTTTGACAAAATGCGGCTGGATGATATCAATCAGACCATATCAATACAGGGCGAGGAGATACCCAGAGTACGAAAGTACAAATGCCTCGGGATATGGATAAATGATGGGAATAGATACATGGAAGTACAAGAAAAAGCTATGATAGTTAAAGGAAAGAGGAACTCCGCAATAATGAAGCATAGAGCGCTGTGGGGTTACAACAGGTTCGAGGTAATTCGAGGTTTGTGGAAAGGTGTAATGGTGCCAGCACTTACATTCGGAAACTCAGTGGTGTGCATGAGGTCAGAGGTACAATCAGGGCTGGACGTGTATCAGAGGACGGTCGGACGTCTCGCACTGGGCGCTCATGGGAAGACCACAAATGAGGCTGTTAAGGGGGATATGGGATGGTCTGACTTTGAGGGAAGGGAAGCTCAGAGTAAAATTAGGTACGAACAGAGATTAAGGAATATGAAAGAAAGTAGATGGGCAGCGAAAGTATTCAGGTATTTGTATAGGAAGAACGTTGATTCACAATGGAGGAAGAGAACTAGGAGGCTTACCAGTAAGTATACATCCAGTAACGAAACGGATGGGACGAAAAAGTACGTTAAGAGCATGGTCAGAGCGGCGGAGAACTCGGAGTGGATAGCAAGAATGGAGAAGAAACCGGCATTGAACAACTACCGAAAAGGGAAAGACGAAATCAAGAGAGAAAAATTTTACGATAATTCAAAGGGATATGCTTTACTGTTTGAAGGAAGGTCCATTAAATCGGGTTTACTTGCCCCGCCACGGTGGTCTAGCGGCTATGCTATTCGGATGCTGATCCGAGGGTCGCGGGATCGAATCCCGGCCGCGGCGGCTGCATTTCGATGGAGGTGAAATGTTGAGGCTCGTGTACTGTGCGATGTCTGTGCAGGTTAAAGAACCCCAGGCAGTCGAAATTTCCGGAGCCCTCCACTACGGCGTCTCTCATAATCAAATCGTAGTTTTGGATGTGCAACTCCATTTATCAATAAACTCGTGTTTACTCATAGTAGGTACAACTTCAAGGGTATGGCTCACCACAGTCACGATCTGAGTACGAGGTGTGCCGTAGTGCAGCTCCCTCAAATTTCACCACCCTTGGGGTTCTGTAACTTGCGGCTAAATATATAACTGTGGGACCTTCGGAATTTAGCCATCTCTGAAATTCAAGCACTGCCGCCAGGAACAAACCCACGTCTTTCGGGACAGCAGCAGACCACTTGAAATCCCTGCACCTCTCTTTTCTCATGGCCATCATGAACTCATAGATAAAACAAAGCACCCTTTAGCGTACGCAAGTAGACTTGTGTTGCTAGTCTGTGCAATGAATTTGTGCTGATGTGCTGTATTTGTTCCTTACTTTATTTTACGATACTTTGATGACGCTACCGCTCACGGCACTGGTTTGGCTACTTCCGTGTACTCCTCTAAATTGCTTCTCATTCGGTGCTTCCTTTACCACTTACCGATTTACCGATTTCCATTATGTACTGTAAGTAACCTTGGTGTATAGCGACACCCAGTGTAACGGCCAAGTGTGCACTCGAGGCTATCGATGTTATTTGCGTAGTTTCATTCTAACTAGCACCATTTGAATTGCATTCACGCGTTGTAACTATTGTACAATTACTGTACTCTACTGCCCTCTACTGACCCTCTATTACTCTACTCACCCTTAGCATAGGTTTGTAAGCTCTGACATTCAGGGACATTCATCATCTTCATTTGGCATGAATATTACACCTGCAATTCATTCATTGACCTTTGTAAGGCACTTTCCTGCTTTAAAAAAGCTGTGTGCAACATAACGCAAAACAGCGGTTTTATGCCTTGTACGCGGCCGTGTAGTAAGCAGAGACATCGGATGGAGGAGCCCACTATGCGAAAGCCTACCAGCCACAAGCTCCTTCAATCTGTTGGCCTCCTGCTGCTCTTCGGAGGGATCACGTAAGTGTTGCGAAGGCACCAGGAAAGCGCGGGCCGCTTCCCCGAACTGAGGGTGCGGCACTCCTGCGACAACCACGTGCCGAACGCCTGCGTCAGCAGCCAGCAACTCTTCCAACTCAGCGGGCGCCACTTGCTGGTCCATGCACTTAATCAATTCTTTGATACGGCCGCATACGTAGAATAGGCCATCAGCACTGTAGTAGCCGGTGTCGCCTAAGAGAATGGTGGTCAAGAGTGACAAAAAAACAGTTAAACGCAGTTAGTCGTCCATATTGCAGAAAAAACGGTTGGGAATACTTGTACAACCAGGCGTACTGTCTAATTATGCTGTTTCACCTGAAAGAAAGTGCTTTGAACCATAGGCATGCAACGAAAGAGGTATGAGCTATCGAACCTGTCTTCACGAAGCCGTCCTCGTAAATGCCGGCGGTTTCCTCGGGGCGGCCGAGGTATCCTTTGAAAGCGCTCGGGCCCCTAACGCAAATCTCCCCTTGTTGAAGGGCGCCTAGGGTTTTCCGGCTTCCCACGTCCACAACCTGTGAAAAAAATTCATGATATGGTTGTTTGTTAATGTAATGATAATTATACTTACGTCCCAAAAGCCATCATATTGTCGTCCACGCTAGCTCGCGCCCGCCGCACATATTCCGGTGGCATTATTCCCCCTTTGAAAACGGCATCGAAGCGATGCAGAATAGTTTGGACAGGCGCAGCCGAATAAAAAAGAAACAGGAAGTGCACGGTAGATGAAGAAAGGACTAATGCGGACGTTCTGTTGTACTAACGCGTAAAATACGGCTTAAGTCGTACAACGTGCACAATCTCGAAATGGTGCTTTCGAAGGCGTGCCGACGTAGCGCCATCCGGGATAACCTCGTAGTTCACGTCACCAACGCAGCGCAAAACTTTATAGCGTCCGAATTATCGACTGAACAGCTTCTCGGACAACCCTTTGCGGCGAACCGGACTCCACACCCAACCATGATCGCCTGGGCGGTATTCCACATGTCGTAGTGCCGTGCGTCTGCGCCCTGCTGCTGCGTGATGAGCAGGCTTGCTAATTGGCGAGCTTCTTCGGTGAACTGGGTAAGTTCTGCAGCGTGAGGAGTGAGTGGAGCATCGAGGTCGTGTGGAAGCATGGCACCTAACATGGTTTGAACTTCACGTCCGTAGGCAAGAAAATTTGGAAAGGCAAAGCGAAAACAATTAAAATAAAGAATCAAATCGAGAACAGGTTTCATAGAGTTAATGGTGTTAGTGTTGGGAGCAAAAGTCATGGGGACACCAACCAAATTATAATCATTTAAAAGTAAAATTTACTTCTAAACATGAAGAAACCCGACGTTTCGGGTCCCACTCGGACCCTTCTTCAGGGGTGACTGGAGGGCACCAGACAGCAGCAGTGCTTATAAGGCCTTCTTTCTTCTCTCTTCCTTCCTTTCTCACTTTCTCTTTTTTTTCCCGTTCTTCAAGCCGAGGGGTCATGCTAATGTTGAAGCAGGTGCCGGATCCGCTAAAATAGACACTTGGCATTGCACCTGCAGACCGGTTCACGTTTCCAGGTGTCGCCAGAATGTGCCATGATTCCACAAAGAGCCGCTTGTGAAAACTGGTTTCCAAGTCGAGGACGCGGGAGTTGTCAAAATCGATGCGGTGGTCGTGCACCTCGCTGTGTTCAGCTAATGCGCTCCTTTGTCTGTCGAACTTGCGGACATCGTTCCTGTGCTGTCGTAGCCTCTCTGGGAAGTTCTTGGTCTCTCCCACGTACGACGCGCCACAATCTGAACAAGGAATTTGGTTGGTGTCCCCCTGTCTTCACCTTTAATTTCGTCCCAACCAGACAGATCTCTGTCAAATGTTCACCTTTAAAGCAAAAGTCATGTGTTGTATGCACTCTATATTCTTACGCACCAATACAGCAAGAAATCTTCGGGGCCAGTGTATATCAATATGCACATGCCATTCAACTTCATTACCATTTACTTTATCGTGCACATTTCTCTATGTGGGTTGAGACCTTTTGCAAAACGTTATAATTTCTTTCGCCTGTTTATTGGATGTGTATGTGGACGCTGTGACGATGTTGTTCCGACAGGTGTCGGAATCATGCGCTTCCGAGTCTGGGGAATCCACAGGATGACGAGATAGGCAGTCAGCATCCTGGTGCAGGCGGCCAGACTTGTAAATGACGTCAAAGCTGTATTCTTGCAACTTCAAGGCCCAGCGACCAAGTCGGCCAGTAGGATCTTTTAGGGAGGACAACCAGCGTAGTGCATGGTGGTCCGTAATGACCGAAAAGGTACGCCCAAACAAATACGGTCTGAATTTTCCAATTGCCCATACTAAGGCGAGGCATTCGCGCTCCGTGATTGAAAACTTGCATTCTGATGAGGAGAGGAGGCGGGTGGCATAAGCGATGACACGATTTTGACCGCCCTGCAGCTGGGCGAGAACAGCGCCGATGCCAGGGCCGCTGGCGTCGGTGCGAACTTCTGTGGGAGCCGAGGGATCAAAGTGGGCCAGGACTGGTGGTGACGTAAGCAATTTGATGAGGGCGCGAAACGCATCATCCTGTTCAGGTCCCCAAGAAAATGATACGTCCTTCTTCAGGAGATGCGTGAGCGGACGGGCAATGTCGGCGAAGTTCCTGACGAAGCGGCGGAAATAAGAACACAGGCCGACAAAGCTTCGAACATCTTTGGTGGACTTTGGTATGGGGAAATGCTGGACGACGTGCACATTGTGGGGATCAGGTTGCACACCTTGCGCGTTTACAAGGTGGCCAAGCACGGTAATTTCTCGGCGGCCGAAGCGGCACTTAGAAGAGTTGAGCTGAAGGCCGGCTCGTCTGAAGACTTCAAGAACTGCCGATAGACGGGTAAGGTGGCTTTCAAACGTCGGCGAGAAGACAATCACGTCATCCAGATAGCAGAGGCATGTTGACCATTTGTATCCACGCAGAAGCGAGTCCATCATTCTTTCAAACGTCGCTGGGGCATTACATAAGCCGAACGGCATTACCTTAAACTGGAATAGTCCGTCAGGGGTTACAACGGCAGTCTTTTCACGGTCCCTATCGTCGACTGAAATTTGCCAGTAACCTGACCTCAGATCGAGGGAGGAGAAGTAGGCGGATCCATGTAAACAGTCAAGAGCGTCGTCAATCCGCGGCAAGGGGTAGACGTCCTTGCGCGTAACTTTGTTCAAGTGCCGGTAATCTACGCAGAAACGCCAACTGCCATCCTTCTTCTTGACTAAAGCCCGAACCACATGGAGCGCTTTTTCCGCCGTTTTCTGGCGTTTCTCTCTCCGGCGTCACTCCGCGTCGACGCTGACAGTGACGGCAGCCGAAACGCCGAGATCAAGACCGTCCAGATATTGACGCCGCCGCCGCGCTGCAGCACCGACGCCGGAAACTGCTGGGTGAGCGGACACCTATCAGCGCGCGGCTCGAAGTGACTTCCGCCGGAGCAATGGCGTCCTCGCCGAAGCGGGCACGGCCCGCCTCGAATATATTCTGTCATCGTCGCGAACTGTGTGAACCTCAAGATCCCAAGTGACGCTTGTATTTGACTCATGTTTGTCTACAGATGCTTCGACAGCAACGCGCACGGGATTAAATTACACCGTTTTCGAGAACCATTCTCAATTACTTCGGCAGCTAGGCCTCAAAGATAAGCGCGAGTCTCGGAAGCCATCGATATTAAGTTTGCTGGTTCACTTTTATCTCCATAGGTGCCGCCACAAGTACAACAACAAAAATAAACTTTTGCGGACAGTGTGCTTCTGTTGCAATGCTATGAATGTCTTGTGCACTGCGGAACTTCAAGTAAGGCATATAAGGTGTAATCGTGAATATTTATTGTTGTTCCAGTGGCGAACATTGCACACTGCTTTCCGTGGTCCTACATTAAATTCATCGGCCCACGTTGTGTGACGCTGGGCTGGCGCCGGTCTGTGCGCTCGTCGTGTGGTTGGTCGCCCTCGCTTTCGGCGACGTTGTGAAGACGGCGAGAGACGCAACGCCAGAAAACGGCGGCAAAAGCGCTGCATGTGGGTCGGGCTTAAGACGACCGGCGACGCCCATGGGCTACAGGAATGCTCTATGACGCCTTTTGTGAGCATTTTGTCGACCTCACGCTGGAATACTTGTCGCTCAGCGTGGGACACGCGATAAGGACGTCGTCTAATTGGGCTGGCGTCTCCAGTATTAATTGAATGAGTGACAAGAGATGTCTGACCCAAAGGGCGATCGTCCAAGTCAAAGATGTCGCGGTAGGACTGCAATATGCGCCGTATGTCGGCTATCTGTGCTGGGTGGAGGTCAGGCGCGATCATCTTGTCAATGTGGTCACCAGCGGGACTGTGGGAGGAGGCGGACGAAACAGATGGCAAAGAAGCGTCGGCGATCAATGGAGAAATGGCATACTGGTCAATAAAAGATACTGTGCCCAGAGTCATACCGTGTGGAATAACTTGGATTGACCAGCTGAAGTTCAATAGAGGCAGAGACACTCGGTTATTTGTAACTGTGAGAACTGTATGAGGAACCGCCACATTTCTTGCCAATAGAACGTCAACGGCCGGAGTCAGGATATAATCACCGTCGGGCAGAGTCGGAGAGGACGCCAAGCTTACATGCGTCACGGCTTGCGGAGCTAGACGGACATGATCCATGGAACACAAGCGCGGCTGACGTATGGCCGTAGTGTCATCATAAAACGGCAGGTCAAGCTGAAGCAAGCCGGTTCCACAGTCGATAAGGGCAGAGTGAGCGGTTAGGAAGTCCATGCCGAGAATAAGTTCGTGAGAACATTGTTCGAGGACAGCAAGTAGTACGGTCGTAGAGCGGTCGGCAATGCTAATTCGAGCAGAGCACATCCCGAGCACGGGAAACGTCTTACCGTCGGCGACGCGGATGAGTGGTACCGTGGGCGGCGTGAGAACCTTTTTAAAGGCCGTTTCACATGACGCAGAAACACAGCGATTTTGCTTCGGCGACTAGAGCGATCGCGATTTTTTTCAAAAAAAATCGCGATCGCTCTTGTCGCAACGGTCTGCGACGAGCGACCAAAAAGTTGGAATTTCGTCGCTCTGATCGCAGCGATCCGAACGATTTCCCGTCGAAATTGCGCCGAGCAGCAGCCTCCGAGCTGTTTCGCTGTCATGGCGGTGGAGTGTGTGTTTTATGATCGGAGCGATCGGAGCCGTGGATTACCGAATCTGGTATGTAGTACTATTAATAGGAACACGAGAAGGAAAAAAATAAAACCTCATACTTCGGCATTCCTCCACTTGTATGTTTTTATTGAAGCACTGGGTTGGTGTTTTAGCTTTCTTGTGTACTATACGTCGAGCTTTCGCTTCGACGTAGTACAACACACGAACGCATTTTGTTCCGTGCGCGGAGAAAGATTCCCGCTGGTTGATGTACTCGAGTTGAGACTCGACGCTATCGAATGTGTGCGACTTGCCTTGCATACACAAGCATTCTTTTTTTTTCTCTCTCTCTCTCTTTGAGATTGCCTGTTGTTGCCGCACAGCCAAGGTATTACAGCACATACCTTGCGTGCACTCACACGCGCATTGCGCGTTGTAAATGCTATGAGCCTGCGATAATAATGATTGAGCACGACGTGGTCGCGAGGCATCCGATGGCGGGCTGCTTTTTTGTGCGCCAATTCGGCGAATGCTCTTGCTTTTCTTCCGCATCGAAATGAGGCTGCCGTGGCCGGAAATCGAACTCACATTCTAGCGGCGCGACACGAACTTACAATTAAGGTGCTTTGTCAAGAAGCCGAGACCTTTGTATGTCGCCGGAACTTTCTGAACTGTTAATGCATGCAGTTTTCATGGATACGGGATGCGCTAATTAACCAGAAATACTTCGCCTTACACCGATGCCGTAAATCGGGCACGTCATTGTTGGACTGACTATGCGACCAGTAACTAAATTTAGATAATTTTTGGTGTATTAATGTGTGCTTTTATAACGTACCATATCAGGAATGCTAGCAGCATCGTTGATTTACTTTCAAAGCGTTGATGCGCAACAAGTATTATTAATAGCAGCTTTTTCGTCTTTTCTGATCTCGTGGACAACATTTTTTCCTTCACATATATTTGTACGCATGTATTTATAGGATTTGTATATTTCCTGCACCGGTTCTCACTTTATATAGTTATAATTAATTGTAAAACCTTCATGGCATGTAACAACACTTCAAAGAAGATTACTTGTGCACGTAAATGCTTGCAGTATACTTGTTTTCTCTTGTTTATGATGTTCATTATAGCACATCACTTAAAAAGAAACACACACAAAAAAAAGAAAAGCGGGCAAACAGCCTGCAAAGTTCTTATACAGTTCTTCTATAGAAGAAAATGTGAAAGATCACAGCTAATCAAAATCATGCAGGGAAGTTGCCTTGTTGCATCCTTTTTCTGTAGGTTATAGTTTCCTCTTGGGTATGGACCAGTGTTGCACTTCAATAGCCATTCAGGTGTGAATGTGCATATTTAGGTGTGAAGCCATGCCAAACTAAATAGAAACAGCTTGCCGACATATCTGAGAATGGTTTCATTAATACATAAATCCTGCTTTTACAAGTACATAAGTTTATAGAACTATGCATTTTTCGAACATATCTTCTGATGAAATTAAAGCACCGTGCAACTTTGTCATGGCATTATAAAACTGATTTCTGCAAATGAAGTGTGTATATTTGCACATTATGTAGTTTAATTTGATGTAATACGTACTGCAAACAAACAAAGGTCCAACCAGGAGAGAAATTGTGAGAACAACACATGTACATGAATATCTCTATTAAAATTCATAAAGGAAAAGCAAGTGTGCATTAATGCGTAAACATGACCCAACTAAAGTACGGCACAATGCACTAGGGATGCATGGCAGAAATGGTGTGTCTTGGCAGTGCATGCTGTTTTGCAGCCATGCCTGGGAAAAAAATATACATCTTAAACAAGCGTGTTAAAAAATATGTGCACTAAATGTTCATGTTAGTCGAGGGACTCTTTAAGAGTTGCGTCTTTATTGAAGTCATTCCAAGGCCTAATTACCAGCTTATTAAAGTATAGGAAAAGATTGCAATATTTATAACATTTGAATGCAAATATCATGTCACACAGAAGGGTTTTGCACTGCTTGTTCTTATGGAGCTGCAAACAACAGTTTAGCAGTGATGCCTCAACTGTCACATTTGTCTTTCACAAGACTGTTGGCCTAGTTGATATAAAACAAGAAGAGAACAACAGGAAGAGTGGCACTTCCAGCTACTTTATTCAAGGCGCTAACCCAAGAATATATACAAACAGCAAGCATGCGCGGTCCCTTTCCAACCTCATATCATGCAGCAATCAAGCAATCTCGTCTCTGGTGCATATAACATAACTGATGTATAGCTGATAACTGACAATTTGTACAGGCAACAAAACATACAATGATTCTTTTTTACAACTTGCCATTTTTATATATTGTTTTAATCTGTCACTTGCCATGGTGGCTGTGCCAGTTTGCAAAAACAGAAAGTAAGCTCACGCTATATTAAGGCAAAAACCTTATATTACTATGTTTCAAGGCTGTGTTGCGCAGTACAAAAAACCAGAGTGTAGGCGAGCATCGAATAGGTGGAGTGCATCTCTTGCTTCACTGTAAAGCTGATTAAGTATATCTTGCTGGTGCGGTCAGCTTTGTTGCCTTCGTATTACAACAAAGTTGACTGTGTCTTGCTGCAAAATCTCATGCCACATCATTGTAGGTGAAGGTGCAGAAGGCTCTAGTTGCGAGGAAGACCGAGAAGGCACAACGCTGCAGAAGAACCTTAAGCAACTCAAAATGCCATTTGTCACCACTGCTGCTGTAACAAAGCAGCTATGTGTGAAACAACAGCAGCAGCTCAAGAAACAGATCAATGGAACTTGGCATTTGCCTTTCACATTCCCTTGGAAATTTCTAAGCACCTGGTATAACAATACAGCGTAAACCGGTATGGGCTTGTTACAATGCTCAAAATTGGTGACAATGGTGCCTGAAGCAGCTGTCCGAAACCGCTATTGCTCATAATGAGAAAAAGTCTATACCCCAACTCACCTGAAGGAAAACTAGCAATCTTTCAGTAATGTTTATCTCCCTTTCTGCATGCCTGTGCACATTTGAACCCAGCCCAACAGGAGTAGTAGCACCCACCCCCGACTCTGGGCCTTATATGTTGTCAGTCGTCACCTATGGTTCTATCGACAAAGACGAGGAGAATTGGGGGCCGGGGAAGAAAACACAGAAGAGCAAGGAGATCACGACGGCAAGGAAGGAGAGGATGCAGATGACAAATGAGAAGGAATTTGAAAAAGAAGACAATGGAAGAGGAAGAACAAGAGGGGGGAGGAGAAGCAGGAATGGAAGAAGACCTAAAGAGAATAATAAGAGCACATGCAGGAAAGCTTACACTGTCAATGTGCTGTGTTCTTTGCAAAGGCCTGAGAGTGTTCTTACAATGCTGCCCTAACTTGTCCCAGTGGCCCATTAAAGAAATTCTGTTGACATTGTGCAGTGGAGTTTTTCCTCTGAAAATGCGCACCTATCAGATTCATGATAGCCACCATTGGTGATTACTTCTCTATGCAAGTTACTTCAGGCAGTAAAACCTTTGCCAGGACAAAGAAGTGGAAAAGGCATCAAAAGAGTGCAGGCGATTGCTTACCCGCAAAGGTTGTTATGCAACACCAAAAAAGAAGCATCAAAATTCAATGTGAATGTTGCTTTTGTGCCCCTAACAAGCTCTCAAAGGTGTGTTAACAATTTCAGCACTTGCCAGTCGCACAGAGCAGCTTGGTTGCAGCAGACAAGAAAACCTGGCATCCTACGAGCAAAGTGACAATGTAGGTGGAGACATGGTATGTCCTCAAGGCACGGAGAAGGCAGAATTTGAGGAGAGGAATCTGCTAGGCTGTGGCAGCGCGCACCATGGCCCATTCATGAAACGGTTTGGCAAGGAGGAAATTGAATTTTCTTTGCATCACGACAGATGAAACTTCCGGCAAGTGGTAATCTTTTACATGTCATCCTATGGGTGCAATGCATAAAAACTGCGATACCATCTCATATATTGCAAATATTCTCAGTTTTCTGTCTGCAGCATCAATAAGTAAACTCTGTGGGCATTTTGGCTGTAGTTTGTAATGAATAATCACTTCAATATGTGCCATACAGCACTTGTAATGAGCTGCATGTAGTGACTCCAGTGCAGGTGACACCTGCCGCTGCAAATCCCTCGTTTGCATGTTGTGGACAGGTATGGGTAAATGGCCTTGGGAAGAAAAGGCATGCAGGATGCTGCATATTCTTTGTGATCTGCTGACTTTACAACTCTCACGGCTTCTCAGACATTTAGGTGCACTTTTCGTGTTGCAACAAAGGCTTGCGCTCTCTGGGGTTTCCACCAGTGCCATTTTAGGAGGGGACAGAAATGTGTTGCGCCAAACTACAACAGTAGTGCATCTAGCAAAGTGAAGCCGATTACTTTCGACGTTCTCAGTGGCTTGATGAAAGTGGAGGCATGGACTTGTACAATACTAAGGAAAGGTCGAGAGCTCATGCCCCATAACTACGTTTGCTAGAAGCATTTCTCAAACAGTGAAATGGAGACGCAATGAAGGTGATCTTGGTGGTGACATCTCTCTTGACAAACCTAAGCTGCCTGTTTTGTTACTAGATGCCATGCTGTCACTATTTTTGCACTGTCTCAGCTACCTGTCTCCTGTTCTCAAAAAGAGAAAAGAAATGAGCCAATTGGACCTGGCGTGAAGTGTGGAGAGCATGCAAAGACAGAGACTTTGGTGGTTAATGACACAAATATGCTCGCTGCTTGCCACTTTGAGGAAAATGAGATGGTGCATCCTCTCGCCTCCCTTTGCCATGAGTCCAATGCCTCGAACAATAAGCAAACAACGGCATATGTGTGGTGGAAGGACAAGGAACGACACTGTACCAATAGTTCTGGTAATGACCAAACCAGTCAAGCCAGAGTTATTGAATAATTATAAGTTTTACATTCCAAAAAAACATACTGTGCAGATAATTAGGTAATTGCTGTACATGCAACACCTTTTTTCGTTTATATAACAAATAATTTGCAGCCACCAAGGTCGCACAAGAAGCACATCAAGTACGATGAATCGGCACTGGCTAGCCTTGACAGGTGGAACCGGCAAGCTTCTGCAGAAGGCGTGAAGTGTGTGTTTCTCTCTCTGCGCCAAGCCGACTCGCACAACAGAGGGTGTGTTGGCACAATACCCTACAGCGTGATTTCACTGAGCTTTACTGAGCCACCCAAACAAATACTGTTTCACCTTCTGAAGAAATGCTCTGTGCCTCAAGGCCAATACAGCAGTTTTCTCTATAGCGGTGACCATCACACAAATGCTTCTCAATTCCAACAAGCGCATTTGATTGAGGAAATGCTACCAAAAAACATTCTAAACTTCGAGAGACTCCCGAGATGGAACAGGATGGAGAGCAGTTTCTGAACCATTAGACAATGAATGCATGTCACAGAAACACAGTGAGCCCTGTTAATATTTCTGCTTGTCGACAGAATCCTTTTATTGCAGTAAAACCACGTATCTAAATATATAGGCTGTTTGGAGATAGTACTTAATTCAGGCCCTTATTGGCTGTTTTTCTGTTTTGCAAACAATTCGGTTCTAGCAGAAAAGAGGCATAGCAGGGGAACAGTCTACTACAGCTCTACGTGCATGACTACGCTACTAACTTGTTATAAGACTATACATCAAAAATACATTTCGTGCACGGCGTGGGGAGTGCAACGTATTTTGCTTCTTTGGACAGACTCCCAGTAATCTACTAGCATTAGGAAACTAAACGACATCCGTGTCTTCACAATGTAGTGACGCAACATACAGGCTTCAACACAGGTGACTGCAGCTCCTTATAAACTTGTGATGCTAGTTGTTACACATCCACACCACAGATTCCACGACGGACGATCCGTGATATCGATGTTCACAAAACAAACTATTCAACATCATGCAAGCACACACGCGCACGCACGCGCACACACACACACAGAGGCGTCATTTTTCGCGGCCTTCAAGATGTGAGTTTTCGGTTACATGCGTGTTGCCGCGTTCGGTCACAACACAAACTAACCGTATTCCGTGCACAGACACACACATATACATCATTTGTAGATCCATAAATGTGGGCTTTGGTTAGATGCCGGCGTCGTCCAGTTCGAAGGCACTACAGTGTAGTAGGCACTTGCGAGCAAGATACACGAACCATTCGTTGACAACTTGATGCTGAACACGGAGGATCATGCTTCGCGCGCACGACGACTTCGAAGAAGAATACGCGGACCCTCCCTACGCGGCTACATCCATGGCGCAAAGTTTTTTTTTATTCACGACGCGAAGCAGCCGAAGCAGCTGCTGCGCCGCTACGCTGCTGCCACCGCTATTTTCACGTCTTTACTGATGTGCGGGAGCCGCTGTTGCGCACACCAAAATAATTTACCCACTTGCAGCCGTTTTTAAATTACAATACATGCATGTTCTTCAATCCTGTAAAACAAAAGTTAATAATATTATAACGGACGGTTATTTAAACACATTTGAAGATAGCCGGTCGCTACTGTCGCGGGAAAAACAGTCGCTGCAATCGCAAGTCATCTGAAACGAAACCGCCATTAAGCGACGGGAGCGAACAGAGCGATTGGAACGATTTTCGTCGCTGCAATCGCAGCGTGTGAAACAGCCTTAAGGCGGCGGCGCAGTTCAGAATGCATGACTGATATATGGGCCCCAGTATCCACGAGAGTAACAACAAGTTCGTCGTCTATTTTTACGTCTATGAGGTTGCGTCTAGTCTGCAGTGTGGTCAGAGGATTTGGCTGAGAAGTCGTCGATGCAGCGTCACCTCCGGGAGCTGCACCATCTAGTTTTCCCGGGGTAGGCGACCCATCGGCGATGTCGGGCGACGGAATTGGGGCGAGCGAGACGTCGGGCGGCGGGAGAGCGGCGAGCGGGACTGATGACCACGCGGGAATGGGGAACGGCGATACGGCATGGACGAAGCCTCGTCACTGCTAGTCTGAGGTGGCTCACGGTGCGGTTGGAATCGGCCATGATCTGCATCGGGGCGACGGTTGTTCCCATAGAACGCCCGATTCCCATACCATATGTTGCAGTAACGGGCCACATGACCAATACGGCGGCAGTTGAAGCAGATGGGCCGGTCATCAGCTGTTCTCCACTCGGCTGGATTGCGGAGAGGCCGCAGGAACGTCTGGTCTTGGCCGTATGAAAGAGGAAAACGGCGATCGATGGGTCGGGAAGGAGCGGCTGCACACACTGAGTCCAGGCCAACATTCGAAAGTTCTTGGCGGACGATGGCATGGACCAGCGGTATCATCTGCGTGCTCGAATCACAGGCACGGGAGCACACGGGAGCAGGCGACATAGCATCGAGTTCACGTCGGACGATCTTGGTCACGTGTTCGGCGGTTAATGGAGCCGTTTGTGGTGCAGGTGGGTCCTCGCAAGACCATGTTGCTGCCGTGTTGGGAAGACGAGCGAAAGTATTGGCAACACGTCGACTTTTAGCGGCCTCGAAACGCTTACACTCCTGGATGATGGCATCAACAGTGTCACAGTCTTTGCATATTAGTAGATTGAAAGCATCATCTGCTATGCCTTTTAAAAGATGGCCCACTTTCTCGGACTCCGCCATGTCATCGTCCGCTCTGCGGCACAGGGCCAGCACGTCCTGTATATAAGACAGGTACGACTCCGTCGACGTTTGCGCGCGGGATGCCAGTTCCTTCTTGGCCGCTGTCTTTCTACTAGCCGACTTGCCGAATACGGCACGCATCATTTCCTTGCATGTGTCCCAGTTGCTGATTTCGTCTTCGTGGTTCTCAAACCACACCTTTGCGGTGCCTCGCAAGTAGAACAAAATGTTTGCCAACATAATCGTCTCATCCCAGCGATTACTCTTACTTGCGCGTTCGTACAACGGCAACCAGTCTTCGATGTCCACACTGTCGGTCCCACAGAACGTGCCCGGGTCTTTCGAGTGCGTAAGGACAACCGTTGATGTAGCCGGCGCAGTCGGAGCCTGCCCCTCGTCCGCCATCGTGGAACAAGCCAAACGCCTGCCGCTGCGGAGCTCCGTTGTATCGTGGCTTACCCAGCACCTCCACCAAAATGCCACGTGCAGGAACAGAGTGCTCACCAGCAAGAACGGTGAAAGAATGTATTTACACATTATATTTATACAGGTAGTGGCCGTTGCAGCCAAGATGGACGAACAGCAGCAAAGCCAGCAACAGCACGAGCGGTCGCCCAGTCGTCGTCTTCGTCACTTATCTTCGCACACTGCCACGTGAAGCATGGCGCCCTTTCGCCGAGCAGGAATGCTTCGTAACAATATTAATATATTAACATATGAGAAATGCGTTAACAAACGATTACTTTTACGTTTCTTTTTGGATTCAGCGATTTAAGATACTTAAAGGAGTACTGACACGATTTTGCGACGGCTCAAAATGTACATTTTTCTTTTTCTAGCTCTGTATTGTGCCATGTCTCTCCCAGCACTGCAAGCGAGCCTCAGCGCAATGGGCACTAAGATGACGTATGAGCACAGTCTATTAAAAATCGCCGAAATCGCTCTCAGAGTCACTGGGCGACCGTGAAATGGTCGTTGTTTGCGTGTCCCACGTGTAATTGACCACAGACGACAGTGTTGCAGCGACGCTATCACGAACTGCTGTCCCTACGTGACTCAGACGTACGGTGGTCAACTCTCATATCTATAACGACGGCGCGTCGTGCTAGGAACTGCACGAGCGACATCTACAGTTGGAAACGGAACACATCTGAGCATGCGCAGCGCCACTGACGCACCTGCCTAGCATTCTCGACCCTTGGTTATCACCGCTGATGAAACAACCGCTTTGGCCGTCAGTAGCGCTGTCAACGGTTTAGCGCAATAACAAAAGAAAGAGAAAAGAAACGAAGCGTATTGTTGGCAGCGCCCGATGCACGCTGTGCTGCGTTCTAATTCTCCAATCGCGGTCACATTGTCCGAACAACAGATTTACGCCAACTTTTGAACGGTATAAAGCTTCCTGATTTTGTTTTTTTTGCGTCAGGCTGCTCGGAAGCTGTCTTTCGGCCGGTGTGGAATTTCGCACTTCCAACTGTGAATAGACTTCTCGAAGCATTTTTGTAAGGAAGGTCGTCTTGCTGATGATTGCCGTAGTCGGCTAGAGAGGGCTACAGCCGACGAAGGACCGAATGATCGTCGTATGTATGGGCAATCCAAACTACATTTAGTCGCAGTCAACGCATCGTTGGCGAATTACAATTAATAGGTTTACGAAATTAAATGACAGCACACAGGCAATAAATGCAATGCGCTATGAAAAATTCACAGAACGATGCGCAATACACTTATGCGGCGCGTTGCCGGTGTGATGATACCGCAAACCGAGAATAAGTACGCAGTATAAAACACGCCGATCGGGGTGATTGCACTTTGTTTTTCCCGGGGCTATATGGCTGACAGCGCTTCTGCCGGCCAAAGCAGCTGTCGCGGCCGCGGAGATAAACGAGGACGGAAACTGCTAGGCAAACGCGTCAGTGGCGATGCGCATGCTTGGATGTGGGCTGTTTCTAACTGTAGGTGTTGCTCGTGCAGTTCCGAGCACGACGCTCCGTCGTTATAGACACGAGTGTTGACCACTGTACGTCCGACTATGTTGACACGTCACTAGGATACCGCCCTTCGAAATCGAAACCGAAAGTGGGCTTTTGAGAAACCCGAATTAAAAATATATTCATTGCCTTGCGATGCACCATCATGCTCTTTTTGGGGTTCTGCACGCCAGTGCATTCATTTCCAGCAATAATACGAGAATGTCAATGATTCGTGTCGGTACTCCTTTAGGCTTTATTCCTTCAGAGAACGAATACATATATTTTTTTAGTTCCTCTTCCTTTAGATTCTCAACGACCTCAAGCACCAGGATCCAAACAACATTTTTAGTGAAGAATAGGCCCAGAATATTTTAAAGAACGTACCCGTACACTACCAAATTCGAATAAGTTCCGCGGATTTGCCGGTACAGTTCCCGTGGCATGAGGGGCTTCATAGTAGATTCCTGTTTTTTTACATCTACCTTGCATCTTGAGCATCACTCTATTTATTTATAGTTGATTTGGTTTGACCTTGTTATACTCCGCTGGCACAGGTAGAGGCTTCCCGTCTTTGTTTTTATAGGCCTGAACACAATTTTGTGTTAACGATTCCGTAAAGCCTTTTAACGCCATAAAAGAAACAAAAATGCTTTTCATGCACACAACCTACCTTAATTTCCACAAAAGGTACCGGCTTTCCCACAGTCTTGGTATCATTCAGTTGCGGTGTCGAGAATGTAATAGCTCCTGCTAACTCTGTCATGCCGTAACCTGAAAGGCAAACTGCGTTGAAAATTAAGCTAATGATGATTGCTTAGTATCGCACTGCAGCCACCTGAATACGATAGCTGTAACACGGTACAGATGACATCTAAAGAAGTACGTGACACGAAGTTGTCTTTTAGTATGGCGCAAGCGATAGGAGAGCTATGGTGAAATGGAATAGAGCGGGCTGTCGTCACTGGCAGAAAGCATTGGAAGAAAAGCGCTCTGAAACAATAGTTGACTTAAATTATGACAAAAAAAGTGATTTCAAGCGGCAATAGCGTCGAAAGGGGCCCGTCACGGAGGTCTACTGGCTATGACACCAGGCTGTTGGTGCGAAGATCCAAAAAAAAGAATGCCGGTAGCGGGGGCAGTATTGGCAGCATTTCGGCAATGTGGAGGCCCGTGTACTGTGCTATGTCCATGCACGTTGAAGAACAATAGGTAGTCGAAATTTCCGGAGACCTCAACTACGGCGTCTCTAAAATGAAATCGTGGTTTTGGGACGTAAAACCCCCGAAATGAATGACTGGAAAACGTATTGCTAGAGAATTCATGTTCCATTGATGTTTAATTGTAATAGTCTGGGCAGCTCTAGTCGGGAAGAGGGACAATGATACTCCCCTCAATACCGCCTATTTCGCTCATATCAGTCAGCCTTTTTTTGATCCTGTTGAGGTGCTCCTACAGCGCACGTGAGAGCTCACGAAGCAGCGGTTATAAATATGCGCAAAGGGCGGAATAGGGACACTGCCTCTTTTGTGCCAGACTGTGGGAACGACTGCCGGTCTCCCAAAGAACGTGGTGTTCTCTCTTTCGTTTACCGAGAGAACACGAAAGCAGATGTCTTAAATTATTAGGAGAACTGAGACGGAGCTGGTTGAAGCGTCTGCCTTATGTGAGCGTGATTCTGAATAACACGTTACGGGGGGGGGGGGGGGGCTACAACACTAGAGTGAGTAGCCAAATTGACAAAATCCGATGGGGGCAGCCGCTTTTTAGTAGGGATGCTCTTTCATTATTATTTGTGAACGGCTTATGGTGCCCGTCAAAGCGACCATTGTGGATCTAGAAAGAGCTCAAACATTGATGGGTAAGGGCCGGCAAAAAGGCGACGTAGAGTGACTCCAAGCAGGCACGTAGCCAGGATTTTTTTTCGGGGTGGGCCCAAAAAGTATCATCATCATCATCATCATCATCATTTATTCAGCCTTAAAGGCCCTTTTCAGGGTATTACATAACAAAAGAGAGGGGGGGGGGGCTGGACAAAAGCATCAATAAGAGCATGGTCGTTATTATACAATGCTTAAAGAAACTTGCCTGGGAATATAGAATATACAGAGTGCAATGCAGCCCAGGAGGCGAGTTAATCCGAGATGGAAAGGAAGTTTTTTGACACTACATAAAGCTAGTGCGTGTGCACGACAAAGTATACTTTCCAACCAAGTAATCTCGACGAAGAAGGGCCAAACAGAGTCATTGACGGAAAGAGGAGCGACGAAACAAAAAGAAAAGCAAAGGGAATTATGCGCCCACTTACGGATGTGCAGGAAATAAAAGAAAAAAATATTTGTCGGACGCTTTCTCTACTCAATTTCTTACACTTTGTGTCAACTACAAGCATGCGGGAAGAACGTGAGCCAATTTATGGCAGCAATTCTTGCAAGAAAAAAACAGACACATTTGCGAAAACAATTTTATTGAACCACACACACACAAAAAAAGACACGGATGCTTTCATGACACAAATGACGCAGAACGGTAACATTCGTTTTAGAAGCAATATTAAAGAATGACATTGCGAGTGGTTTTACAATATAGTAAAAGTCAATGAAAAAGAAAAACGACCATGCAGCTTGGCCGAAAAGAGTGGTTCACCCTGCCAATTTCATGCGTCGCGGTTTCCCTATAAACACAGTGATAACTTCGTCGACACTGACATGCATCCGGTGAATTGACATTTGAGCCAGGCCAATAAGCCGCTCTTCAGCTGTTCGGTTCCTCAAATATGTTTTTGCTCTTTTCAGTGTCGAGAAGCTGCGTTCTGCAGCAGCTGTACTCACTGGGATTGTCGCCAATATCTTGAGTGTGTGAACGATCGGCATTAGGGTTTTGTTGCATTCAGGTAAAGCGCCCGTTGCAGAGCGGGGAAGTTCCTCCTCTTGCGTGGCTTGCCATTTAGTTTTCCAGATTTCCCATTCACCTTTTAGCGTAACGATATTCCCGTTGTCATATCTCAGAGGTAAAAATCGAAGGCCGGCTGAACAGATTCGAATTTGCGCTCGCAGGCGTGCTTTGGCAACACAAATTGCAAGCTTTGCAGTGTTTTCCGATGGTTTGCAATGCGCCGTTTAAGGGAAGCTTTCTGGTCATCTATCTGTGGAATGAACGTGGCTCACAGTACCCTTCCGCAGAACTACAAGCGACCCTGGTTACTTTGTTTGTTTACTCCGTTCGCCACGTGGGCGCCTGTGCCCACGACACTGGCGGCGGAAAAAGGGTGGTGGGGTTCGTAGAGGTGCCAGCGGGATTTAACGGGTTGATGGGTCGTCGAAACCGTCGCTTTCCATACAAAAGTCTCCTTTTCCAAGCTCTTTCCGTTAGCGTCCGCTGTCCGGTCGTGGAAAAACTCTGCGTCTGCGGCAAAGCAATGCCGTGCGCGTGCGTGTTACCACGCGCTGCAGCTATCAGTTCACCTGAATGCTCCCTAAGTTGCCGCCACTACGCGACTGTAAAAATGAAGCCCGCGTTATACCGCCTGCTAGCTCTGCAGCAGCAAAGACACCGCTCCTCTCGTTAAGAAAGACATTTCCTCAGGGAATCGCCGGGTGGAGTCAACGATATCCTTTTCGGTATGTCCTGTCATTCTTCGCACTTTTCCTTGAAGCAATCCAACTACCGAGACCCCTGACCGTAGAAGACGTACCTCGTTTCGCGCAATATAGACATGGTCGCTTTTGCCCAGAAAACCCGACACAACCAACCAACCACCACGCTAAACACAACTGATACGACGAAGATAAGTCGCACGAAGTACGGGCAGATAACGTCGTTTTCTCTGGTTTCAAAGCTGTATGGCAACATTTTGTTCGTTCTGGTAATTTCGTTTCCAACAAGCTTGTCTTCATCATCATCATCATCAGCCTGTTTAGGTCCACTGCAGGACGAAGGCCTCTCCCAACGATTTCCACTCCACCCTATCCTCAGCGAGTTGGTTCCACTTTATGTCCGCAAACTTTTTAATTTCATCCCTCCATCTAGCCTTTTGCCTGCCTCTGTTGCGTTTTCCCTCTCTTGGTATCCATTCCGTCGCTCTTACAGTCCATCTGTTATCTTTTCTCCTCATGACATGTCCTGCCCAGGTCCACTTCTTTCTTTTAATTGATAAGATAATATCGGCTACTCCTGTCTGTTCTCTGATCCATTCTGCTCGCTTTTTATCTCTTAGCGTTACCCCTATCATTTTTCTTTCCATTGCACGTTGCGCGCTCCTTAGTTTCATCTCTAGTTTTTTCGTTATCCTCCACGTTTCTGCACCGTACGTTAGTACTGGGAGAATGCAGTGATTAAATACTTTTCGCTCTAGTGAGAGCGGTAAGCTTGCAGTCATAATTTCGTAATTCCTTCCGAATGCGCTCCAGCCCATCCTTATTCTACGGAGAATTTCTTTTTCATGGTTAGGAGTTCCTGTTATCAACTGTCCCAGGTATACGTATTCGCTTACACATTGTAAGGGTTCACTGTGGTTTTTAAATTCCTGTTCCTTAGCTAGGCTATTGAGCATAACTTTGGTCTTTTGCCTATTCATTTTTAACCCCATTTTAGTACTTTCCTTGTTTAGGTCATCGATCATGTTTTGTAGTTCGTCTCCATCATTGCTAAAGAGTACAATGTCGTCTGCGAATCTTAAATTGCTGAGATATTCTCCATCTATTCGAATTCCCTTGTCTTCCCAGTCTAGTCGTTTAAAGATTTCCTCTAAACATGCAGTGAATAGCATCGGGGATATCGTATCTCCCTGTCTCACACCTCTCCCGATCGGGATTTCTCTGCTTTTCTCATGTAGGAGTAGTGTGGCTGTGCAATCTTTGTATATGTTGTTTATGGTTTTCACGTATACGCCAGGTACCCCTTGTCGTCGTAGAGCTTCTAGAACTGCTTGTATTTCTATGGAGTCAAATGCTTTCTCGTAGCCGATAAACGCCATATAAAGAGGTTTGTTATATTCGGCGTACTTCTCAATTAGTAGGTTGATAGCGTGGCTGTGGTCCATTGTCGAGTAACCTTTCCTAAAACCAGCTTGTTCTCTCGGTTGGTTAAAATCGAGGGTTTCTCTTATCCTTGTAGAAATTACTTTTGTGAATAGTTTGTATATTACTGGGAGTAGGCTAATTGGTCTGTAATTCTTTAACTCCTTTATGTCACCTTTCTTGTGGCTAAGGATTATATTAGCATTTTTCCAACTGCGCGGTACACTACATGTCTTGACACATTTCGTGAAGAGTGATGCAAGTTTTTCAAGTAAAACATCTCCTCCGTCTTTGATCAAGTCGACTGTTGTACCATCTTCACCGGCTGCTTTACCGCGGGCCATGCCTTTGGCAGCTTTTTTGACTGTACAGTTGACTGTACTGTACAGCTGTACAGTTCCGAGTAGAAATCTTCTGCTACCTTTACTATTTCGTTGAAATTATTGATAACGTTACCTTGTTTATCATTTAGCGCATGCATTTTGTTTTGTCCTAAGTGCAGTTTCTTTTTGACCGATTTAATGCTGGTGCCTTTTTCTACTGCTTTCTCTATTTCTCTCGTGTTAAAGTTGCTTACATCTCTTTGCCTGGCTTTACTGATCAACTTTGATAGTTCTGCGAGTTCAATCTTATGTTTTGGCGAAGCTACTTTCATTTGTTGGCGTTTTTTTTATTAAGTCCTTGGTAGATTGGGACAACTTATTTGTTGTTTGCTTTGCTGTTTTGCCCCCGAGTTCTATCGCTGTTTCAAGGATTGTTTTCGTTAGAGTTTTGTTTATTTCTTCTACATCGTCCCCATTTTCGCCTAAGGCCTCGAACTTGTTGCTTAGGGCGACGTTAAATTCTTCGTTCTTCGATCTGATTACCTCTAGATTACATTTTTTTCTAGTAAATAATTTAGTTCTTGTTTTCTTTAGGTTAAGTACAATCTTTGCTCTTACTAATCTGTGATCGCTGCATCTTATCTTCCCCACTACTTCTGTGTCTTGAATTATACCTGGTTGTTCGCACATTATAAAGTCGATTTCATTCTTTGTTTCCCCGTTAGGGCTTTTCCACATCCACTTCCTATTCTTGTGTTTCTTGAAAAACGTGTTCATTATTCGGAGTCGGTTTCTTTCGGCAAATTGTACGAGCATATCCCCACGGTCATTTCTACAGCCGACTCCGTAGTTGCCAATCGCCTGCTCTCCACTTTGTTTTGTCCCTACTTTGGCGTTGAAATCCCCCATGACTACTGTGTATTGCGTGCGTACTTTCTTTATTGCTAATTCGATATCCTCGTAGAACTGCTCCACTTGTTCGTCGTCGTAGCTCGTTGTTGGCGCATATCCCTCGATTATCTTAAGTTTATACCGCTTATTTAGTTTCATTACGACGCATGCTACCCTTTCTTTAATGCTGTAGAATTCATCTACATTGCCCGCTATATCTTTCTGAATTACGAACCCAACGCCATATTCTCTCTTTTCGGGTAATCCTCTATAGCAGAGGACATGTCCATTGTTTAAGACTATGTAAGCTTCACCTGCTCTCCTAACTTCGCTAAGGCCAATGACGTCCCAACTAACTCCTTCTAGTTCCTCGAGTAGTTCCGCTAATCTAGCTTCTCTGGAGAGGTATCTTGCATAGAACGTTCCAATGTTTAGTTTCCAGTGGCGGCCTGTCCGGGTCCAGTGATTATTACCGCCCTCTGCTGCTTCACAGAGCTGACCGCCGCCATGGACAGATGTTCTGCAGCTGCTGGACACTGAGGGCGAAGGTTTAATTGTAGACATTGTGTGGGAGGTGGTGGCCAAGTACTTCACCAGGGAGGCCAATTCCTGTTCTGGTGTAGGAGTGAGTCGTAAACGGCAGTTGAACGACTGAAAGCATTTCAGGTACCCAACCGTCGCCACGCCCCCATGGCACTGTAAGTGCATAAAACGTCGTTTCTCGCACTTGTGTTCCTAGCAAAAAATTCGGCACCGCTTACGTCGCTAAAGCTTAGCAGTGTCATTTTCATCATTATTTGCGTTCCAAATAGCCAAACATTGCTGTGATAATCTGCGAGCCCTGCCCAAATGACGGACATAGTCGTTTCACGATCGCAAGGTTACGAGACCATCAAAACATGATGCAGACGTATGTTTCTGCATGAGAAATTCCCTGTGTGCATACTTCTTAGAGGGACATCTAGCGGTGTATGTAGGCGCTTTCCTTGTTGTTGTGCTAACCATTACCATTCAAGATGTTTCGACCGTTTCTTTAGTGAATACAGCAGTTGCGCACTAAAAGTGCATAAAACATCGTTTCTCGAACCTGTGACCCGTAGCGGCCCCAGTTTCAGCGCCTCCGCATCGTTAAACGTACATTCTTTCGAGGCCTTTCATGGGCGATAATTTCTATCCGAATTAATATTGCGTACAGTATTTTCGTACAGTATATTGCGTACAGCTTGTCTTACATATATTAAAATGTCCCGCTTTGCAAAGTGTTCTGTCTTTTTCCGCAATCACAAAGCAGTAATTATTTCCGATAATTGGTTTCAGTTGGTATGACCGTAGTGTCAGGGAGATTGATATGATGGTCGCTATCTTGCGAATATTCGGCTATCGGGTTGCGATCTGTTGCAAAATTACAGAGGTCATTCCTGCGCTGTCGAAATGTTTCTTTGAAGTTTTTCGTGTCGTGGATGTAGCTCGCATCACATTTTTGTATACAGTGCCTTGGGCTCTCTCCCTTCGGTGAACGGCCTTTGGCAATATGTAGGGAACATGTGTTTGTAGGTTTGTGAGTCACTCGTATGCCTTCTTTTCTGAGAATAGGGCCGATGGTTTCCCTAACGCCTCAGACATATGGGAGAGTGTGGTGTTTCTGTCGTGGTGTTGATTCAGGAGCCGGACGCTGAATTCTCGGCAAGCGTAGCCGTGCTTTTGGAATTGCAATGCTTTCGGAATAAAGGCTCTTGGGTAGCCGTTTTTCGTGAGTTCCTTGATTATCGTTTCTTTAAATGCGCACGGCAATACTTGTACTTGTGCCTCTATACCCCTGCATTAATGGCTGACTTGACAAATTTCGGGGGGGGGGGGTGGGGCCCGGGCCCCCTTGGGCCCCCCCTTGCCTACGTGCCTGACTCCAAGTACAGCAAAGACAAATGCAATAACACCGCCACCACAAAGCGCAGTCTGCGTGTTCTGTTTCTTCGTCCTGTCTCTTTTCAACTATGCCTAGTTTTGTCAACTTTGCTGATTCCATGACGCTGCAAGCATGGACGATTGTGGAGCTGCCGATGTGTCCTATTTTCGCTATATACGGAGAGTATAAACTTGACGCTGCTGAAGCCGAAGCAAGCAGTTTAGCTTTGAATATAACTGGTCAAGGTATACACGCTGCAAGCTAAAGCTGAAGGTGCCTTTGTGGCTGAAATACAGTTGGAAAGACAGTTCGTCATGCTAGAAGGTGAGGCATTCCTCGAACACGGTCTTGAATTCAAGCTGCCAACCAGTGAAGGAACACGACTCGTGATCAAGAATGTGCGTCATTACATGAGACTTTTCGTTACGATAGGTGCTCTCTTCCGCTCACACAAATGCAGACAGCTTTTGTATTGATTGCAAATACCAAGGCAAGCGGGTGCTGGATCACGTTTCCCGTAGAATCTGCCAAAAAGTCGCCAGAACAGCAGTGCTGCAATACGACGAAACGTAAGATGGGTATGCGTTCTAGGTTGCAAAAACCAAAGATTGAGCTTTACCAAAACGAAAACCAAGGAAGAACTGCGAAGGCAAGATGCCCCGGGCAGCAGAATCTACTGTTTCCACAAAAACAGCAAACTGGCGTTCGAGCGTGCTTTTCAGTAGCTCGCAGAAAAAAATTTTTGTAAATAAGGGGGGGGGGGGGGTGGAATGAGATGCCATGGGGTGCGGTTGCTGGAGTGCGTTCTGATGTACTCCACCAAGAAGACCAAAATTGTGTGAGCGGCAAGAAATGCGTGTCATTTAATATGAATTTCCTACCTTGTGCTACTCCATTCAGGTGGAGCTTCTTCTCAATGTTGTGCATGAGATGACTGGGCACCGTTCCGCCCACTACCATCAATTTTTTCAGGCTGCTGACATCCAGCTGGCCAAGGAGGGGATGCTGATTTAGCTTCAGCATGATGGATGGGTACAGCAGCAGTGATGTTACCTAAGAAAATAGAGCAAATCACTCTTTAGAGTACGTATTACTTTCCGAAAACAGTCGGAATACACTCACCGTCTCCGGGAAATCGAGAGTAATTCCGGCGCCTTTAGCCCTCTGTGGCAAAGCGCGCCAAATTTGGCACATAGTGATTCTCCTTTTATTACGCTGTTGCATAGAGATTGCTATAAAACTTACTCATCCAGTACACTTTGTACAGCCCTCGCCATCTTTAATAAAATATGTCCTCTCATCTACGGAATTCTTTCTACAGCTGAATCAATACTTCTTTGCGGAAAACTCGATAGGTTGTTTTGCGTCGGGACTAGGTTTGATCATTTTTGCTCGTACTCTAAATGTTTGCAACAAGTATTAATATTTTTGTGTAGTTCGGGGGATAAACCGCCACGAGGAATGAAATGTCTTTCCACGCACCAAACTGTGGGATGGGACCATAAGTCGGTATCTGCTAGATTTCGCACACTGTGCGAATCTCCGATTTAGTGCAGACGGAATGGCAGCATGGTTTCACGCTACGTTTTACGGGCTGGGAAAACGTCGGAAGAGGACCTGTGGCGCTGATATTTCCTCCGGATGTGAATATTCAGACCTCTTGGACTATGATGATGATTTTAGAATGGTTGAGCTAGCAGTATCAGTTACAATTTTGCCAATTATTTATGCCATAACTGAGTTTGGCCGCTTTTGTAGTTTATGGCACCCAAACATGATGTGATGCATCTCTCTCTAGGTGGAGGCACGACGTGAATGAGTCAGCAGTGTTCACGGTGGTTTTAACGAGCTGGAATGCTAATATTGTATTGCGTGCTGTACCGCCTGCAACGCATCTGGCACATTTATCGCGCCAGCGCTCTGGAGCGCTTTGTAGCGGCGGCCGCATTTTTCGGCTGGACAGAAATGCATGCTTTGCTTGTTGCGCAGGATATCTTAAATACTATGCAAGGAGCTTCAAAGCGGCATTATGTGCTCTTGTTTCGAATGCTTTGCGTTTTGAGCCAGTGCATTTATTCTTGTTTTGCAGCTCATCGTGTTGTAATTGGCTTTTTTTACTTATTACAGACCGAAATGTTCCGAGATGGCTGTGCCCAAGGAAAGGCAGAAAGAGAGAAAGAGGACTCGGATTCAGAGCCCGATGAAGACATGGCTTCATTTGTGACGTGCAGGAGAACTCAGCCGATCTGTTTTAACATCGAAGCTGTTTAGCACGTTGTTTCTCGCCCGGCTAGGAAAAAAATGTCATCATAATTGTTAGGACGCCGCTCTCTGTGATGAGACGTAAGCAAGTCACGTGCAAATGACGTCACCTGTGTGCCATTATATATTGGGACTGCGCAATAAACCTTTTGTTCTGTTGCTGAGCGTCTGCCTCCGAGTCACGTGTGTTACAGTTGGCGACGAAGACAGGCAGCTAACCAACGCAGGCCCGAACGAGACGCGCAGTGCAATGTCAGTCATCGTCCTCGGGGAGTACCGTCTAGGTACAAGTGCGTCATGGGAGGAGTACGTGGAGAGTCTGGAAATGTACTGCGAAGCGAGCAAGCTTTCCAAGGATTAACAAAAGCGTGCGGTTTTACTCAGCTCCTGTGGAGAGGAAACGTAGTCTCATCGTGACGCTGGTCAAACCCGACAGGCCTATGGCTGCAGCCTACGAGCAAATCAAGAAAGCGGTCCGAGAACACCTGCATGCTCAAGCCATCAGTACGGAAGATTTTTGTTTTACAAGCGTAAACAAGCGCAAGGCGAAAGCGTCGCAGAGTACGTGGCGGCGCTGAGAAACTTGGCTGAAAACTGCGGCTTCGGAGACAACACGCTTCGTGTGAACGAGATGATGCGCGATCGTTTCGTCTTCGGAAGGCGGTGCAGCCACGCCTACTGGCAGAAAGGAATGTGACATTTACTGGGACGTACGACATGGCTGTGACAGCGCAAGCAACTCAATGACAGCAACGAGAAATCAGGACACAGAGCTTGAGAGACGCTAACTGCCCAGGCGACGCGTCCGTTCACGAAACGCGCCCAACCAGCTGCGTCCAGAAATGGCGTCTGCTACCGCTGCAACGGCGAGCACAGCTCTATAACTTGCAAATTTGATTATGAGACATTCCACTACTGCAATCGCCATCAAGGCAAAATCAAAATCCGGCTCAGAAGCCAGAAAAAAATCAGGGATGTAAGCAAAGTCAGCCAAGCAGACCGTTGCACGAAGCGGAAGAACTTTACTCTGTTTGCGAAGTTCACAAGTCGGAAAAGTTTATTACCACTGTGCTGATCCAAGACGAAGAGGTGCAGATGGAAGTAGACTCAGGAGCGTCTCACTCGTTGGTTAGTCAAGAAACGTGCCGGTGAGATTGAAGGACGCGAAGGCAGAACTCCACTAGTCAGTACCGGAACGCAGCTTGTTACTTGGATGAAAGAGCCACTTGAGATGCTGGGAGAGGCAATAGTCGAAGCGCGTTTAAAAGAAAAATGTGCAAAATTGCTGTTACTAGCGGTGAACAAGCAAGGCAATAGTCTCCTTGGAAGAAGTTGGTTTAAGGCTTTAGGAATTAAAATTCAAGAATAAAAAAAGTATATGAGGAGTCAGAAATGCTTGAGCAATTTCAAGAGGTCTTTGCAAATGATCTTCCCGGATGTGCTTAAGACCCAGTGCACATTTACCTAAACCTTGAACCACAGCCGGTGTTTTTGAAGAGCTGAGCAGTGCCTGTTCGGCCCTCCGAGAAGACGTGGCAGCAGAGGTAGACAGGCTTGTTAAACAAGGTGTGGGGGAGCCAGTTCAGTCTTCTACATGGGGAACCCCCATAGTAGTCGTGAGAAAGCGAAATGGTTCCACATGCTTGTGCGGTGATTATCGCAGCATGCTGAACAAGACCGTTCAAAGTAGCGTCTATCCCTTGCCCACAACTGGTGAAATGCTAGCAACTCTAGGGCCAAGCAAATATTTGCCGTAGATGGATTTGGCTCAGTCCTACCAACAGCTTGTTGTGAACGACGCATCAGCTGAAGTCCTCACTGTAAACACAATGAAAGGCTTATTTAAACTGCAAAGACTTCCTTTTGGCATTTCCCTAGCTCCGTGGTTGTTTCAGCACTCTATGGACACGTTGCTCGCAGGAATATTGGGAGTGAAATGCCATCTCGATGATATCTTAATATCAGGAGAGTCGCTCGAACAGCACGCTGAACGCCTGGAGACAGCGCTCGCCCGGCTACAGAACTGACGTCTGCGGTCAAACAAAGAAAAATGTGAATTCCGGAAGACAAGCATTGAGTTTTTGGGTCATGTGATTGATGTCACAGGCATTCATCCGTCTACAAGCAAGGTGGACGCGATCCTGAATGTACCGCCGCCGTCATCAAAGAAGGAATTGCAATCGTTCCATGGGCTCATTAATTTTTATAGCCAATTCCTAAAAGGAAAAAAAAAGCTGAGGTGGCGGAACCACTTCACCGCTTGCTGGACAAGAATAGTGGTTGGAGCTGGAATAGCCAACATGGCCAGGCCTTTGTTGCCCTAAAGAACTTGTTGTCGTCGGAAGCAGCTCTTATTCGTATGACCCGAAGCAACCGATTGTTGTGACATGCGACGCATTGGAGCTGTCCTGGCTCACCGGGTACAAGTTTGCGCAGAACGCCCAATAGCATGCGCATCTAAAACGCTTGGATCGAGTGAAAATATGGGCAAATTGACGAGGAGGACGTAGCCATTGTGTATGGTTGAAAAACGTTTCACCAGTATTTGGCTGGGCGTGACTTCATAATTACGACTGATCACCAGCCTCTGCTGGGATTGTTTAACAGAGAGAAACAAATTCCAGAAGTGGTTTCCCCAAGAATGCTTCGTTGGTTTCTACTTTTATCTGCATATGACTACACCTTGGAATATCGACCAGGTCCCCGCAACAGCAATGCTGATGCATTAAGCCATCTTCTTGCACCGTGACGCGAGGACGAGGCACAACCACCCGGTGACATGCTGCTGTTGGACGCTGTGGAGTATCCACCCTTACAAGAGTCTGACATCACGGAATTTATGAAAAGGGACCATATTTTGTCCGCAATCAAGACTTACATTCTCTCTGGTTGGCCGACAGTTTATGAGAATGATTTTGCGGCTTCTGCAACGAGGAAGACTGAGTTATCACTGCATCGGTATTGCATCCCCTGGGGCAATTGAGTGGTCATACCTCAAGCAATTATGTTCTTCGTTTGTTGCACGCAAATCATCCTGGAATGACACTCTATGAAAAATCATGGAAGATCGCTGATATGGTGGTCAAAAACGGACAAGGAAATCCAGCATTTTGTTTGTCACTGCGACAGATGCCAAGTAAACCGTCAAAACGATCCAAAGCACCAGTTCTCTTCTTGGTCAAGCTAGATCAGCCATGGAGCCGATTGCACGTCGACTTTGCTGGACCAGTACAAGGCGAAGTTTTTCTCGTCGTGGTGGACGCATTCTCCAACGGGACGGAAGTGAAAATTATGCCGTCCATGAAGACTTATGCTGTAATCTCAGCTCCGCGCGCACTGTTTGCCACTCACGGTGTTCCATCGTTTCCGACAACGGAACTGCATTCACGGGAGATGAGGTGGAAGCGTTCCTCAAGCTTAAAGGGACACTGAACAGGTTTTGAATTCGCGAATTTATTGCGAATTCGGTATCCGCGACCTCTTACAACATGCCTACGGAGGTTTTTTTCGCGATGTTCGATTAAACAACGGCGCTATAAGCGAGCAAACTTTGACCGAGGGAACGCCCCCCTCGGCGCGCGCGCGCGCAGGGGCGGAGCTTGGGAGAGATAGACACGTGGGGAGGTGACGTCATCGTCAGGATCGAGCCGCCGGGCCGCCTGCGTCGCTCAGTCAGCTCAGCTTGTTTCTGCTGCGATCTGCTGCCTAGCGAAGCATCAGTTCTGCCAGTTCGTAGGGATTTCTTGCCATTGCACCGTTCTCTTCTGATTGAAGATTTTCGCCATCCGACATTCACTACTTGTGTTTGTGCAAGGTTGAAGTGGACTCGCGATGCCGAGTTACTGCGCGGCATATGGCTGCCGCAGCACTACAGTCGCGATGAGGTCGCTTTTCACAAGTTTCCTCGGGATCAGAAGATGGCTGGAAAATGGACCGCTGCAGTTAAAAGACTTCAAACCTACGAGATCAAGCGTGCTGTGCTCCAAGCACTTTCGTGACAGCGACTACGTACGAAACCCGGCTCTCATGCAGTCGCTGGGATTGACGATCAAGAGTGTGCGACTGAACAGCGACGCGGTTCCTTCTGTGTTTCCGCACCTGAAGGGGCCCTCGCCGCCACCACGACTTGCCTTCGTGAATTTTAAATTTCTTAAATTTTTTGTTGTTGTGATGCACCTCGGATGTTTCTGGCGGTCGCGAATCTGCCGAATTTCGAGGCAGCAGCAGCAGTCCTCTTCTTCCCCCTTTGCACGCAGTGCGCGCATGAGCACCTATGGCGAAAACACGTGTACACAGATATCAGCACGCAGCATCGAAATCAGCTACTCTACACGACAGTCGCATGCTTCCATCACTGTAGTACTGGGCAGAATTTAGAAAAAGCGACGGTATTATAAAAAACAGAACTGCAATATATGAGCCAAACTATCCTTGCGCAATTTTTCAGCGCAGTTCAGAGCACATGTCACCACTGCGGCGAGAGCGGCACTCGTCTGGCTTTTTTTTTTACTGACTCGTCGCGTGCGCCTTGCCCGCTGCGAAGTACGATACTGACTGCATTAACAACGCTGCACTCTGAGCTGTGAAATCCACGAACAGCTGATGTTTCTGCACGATGCCCGCGCGTAGCGCGGACCGTGCCAATACGCGGCTAAAAGCGAGTGCCGATGCTGCTGTTTCTTATCAAATTTGATATCCACGGATATCCACTTTACAGTGGCGACCGGCTCGAACATGTACGGATGTACAGAGAACTCGTTCCGACTTTCACAGTTCGCCATACTAACAGCAACTACCCGATTTCAACAGATAAACACGGCATTGCCTGCCGGCGAGCGCAGTCTGCTGTCCTCACCTTCCTGACGATGATGTCATTGAGCTTCGACCAATCACAGCGGCGGCGAGACTCGCGATGGCGGCCGCGGCGCCTGCTGCTTGTTTTCGGCAAAATAAAGTTATTTGCGTTGGTTTATGCAAATTTCCGACTTGATTTTCGAGTTCGCCGCACGAAATTACGTATCATGACACCATAATCTCGTTTTTCTTAAAAAGTGGTTCAGTGTCCCTTTAAAAGCTTAACGGCATCCGCCGGGGTTACAGCACCTTACCACCCTGCTAGTAATGGAAGAGCAGAACGAATGGTGTAGGAAGTTAAAGAACCGTTGAATAAACTGCCTGGAAACGACACTCAGTGCAAGATATCCCGATTCTTGTTCAAACAACATACCACCCCCCATTCACCGACTTGAAAGAACCCGGCGGATATTATGATGGACAGAAAATTACACTCCATATAAGACAAGCCGCACCCAGTCCGTCAGCACACTACCTCTTATGTGGTCGTGAAAGGATTCAGAGTAGGGGATTCGGTCTATGCCAGAAACTTCGCTGCAGGACCTCGATGGAAGAGGGCTGAAGCTATCAAAGTGAAGGGTCCTGTTTCCTACATTGTTCGGATGGCCAGTGGTGACGTGCACCACAGACATGGCAACCAATTGAGGCGCGCAGGGCCGATGGAGAAGCCTTCAGAATCTAATTACCACTTCCGGCTTACTGTGGTACGAGCACCTGTCGACGTGGAGCCTGAAGCTAGCCCAAGACCTCTCCACACACCCGACGAACCGCAGCTGAGAAAATCTACTCGAACTCGTAGACAAGTCGTTCGCTTTGACTCCACTGTTTAGAGACAATGTAATATATTTTAACTTAAAAGGGGAGGAATGTTAGGATGCGGCATCAGACGCCGCTCTCTGTGTGATCAGACACAAGTGGGCCACGTGGAAATGACGTCACCTGTGTGCCATTATATATTGGGACGCGCAATAAAGCTTTTGTTGTGTTGCTGAGCGTGTGCCTCGGAGTAATATATTTGAGTAATATTTATTTCAGGTCCGCAAGAGTGTGCGTGCATTTTATGCTGTGCCGCGCTTCTCGCTTGCGCACATGACCTCACTTCACTGGCAAAACTGGCGCTGGCGGCCGCAAGCAGAAGCAAAAAAAAGCGGTTGATCTATCTGTCATAGCAATTGGTATAACACGAAAGTGAAACCTGTGTTTTCAAACCTGTAACGTACATAAGGGGCAATTCGGTAAATCGAGGGGCGGGAGATGGGTTCCATTTTCTGGACATGAGAATCCGATGCATGTACGCAACAGCAGAATCTCGACACTGCGCAGGGATCCACGACAGTTGCACACAAGCGAGAGTTCTCGAACGATCCATGTTTCTCCCGAAACACTGCACTGCAAGCGCCAGCACCATGCGCGAACGATGGGAGCGTCCGCAAACGATGAAACATGAGCGAAAGGGCACTGCTTGTCAGCGGACCGTTTTTTGAACGTACACTTCAGTGTGGGAAAGGCGCATGGTTTCCTTGTCGATGGCCATCGTTGTGTTGCTGGAGTAGAGCACGTCGGAACACAACTGGCTATCATATATGTCACACAAAGCAAATTGTATATCGGCCGTGTTTGTAGTAGATTGCCCAAGCAACGCGCTGGCAGGGCCGCGAAACCTGCGCGGCGATAGAGAGATCGAGACTTCTGAAGCGCTAACTGCCGGCACGCACATTTACACAACTTACGCTTTCGGTCCATTGTTCGTAGATGGCGGTACCACCGCTGAAAACGAAGAGTGCAGTGAAGTGGAGGCGATGCTATTTCAAGTGCGATTTCGCTTGCTAAACGCCATTGCTTTAGGCGGACATCAGTTTGATGGAAATTGTAAAGTGGGGTAGCAAAGATATAAGGCCCAATTCTTTCCTTGGTATTGCGCCTCTGTAAATGGAGCGGTCGGCAGAGCTTCCAGCTCCAACCGTTGCAACCTGGCTGGTTGTGGGTTCTAATCCCAGTGGGGCGTAGTTTTCAAAGTAAATTGAGTGTTTATTTTTGAGACATCCACTTCCGTTACGGAAGCGCGTAAGTCATGTATTGGTGGACACCGGCATAAAATACTTCCGCGTTAAAAGACAGTGTGCGTCGATTCTTCCGGTGTTCAGCATCTCGCAAAGCTATGCATTTGTGCATAGCTTCGCACCACGCGAGTATGCGTCCTGTCACGGCGCGAAGCTATGCACAAGCGCATAGCTATGCACAAGCGCACGAAAGGGGTGGGACGGCGTCAAGCCGAGGCTCCTTTGCGGCTTCCGCCGTCTGTAGTTCGACACGAGTTTTTACTGTGAGCTCGGTGTGAAACCTTCAAAAGCGTTCGCTGGGCCTCGCAGTGCTTCGCCAGACCTTTCCCGAAGCGTGGTACCACGACAAAATGCCGACACAAACCTGGACCAGCCAAGTGCCCATAGATTTCGCCAAGTTCATTGTGCCACCAGTGAAAGCTTCACAGTTTTTTGTGAGTGGAAGCATAGCTACATGCAATTGCAGGAGTTTGATGTGGAATTCAGAGGCAGTAGTCACCTCCCGATATCAGCGCTTCAATTCGGAACGCCATACAATTTCTTTCGTGACATTTTACTCAGGAGCTGTTTCACACAATAACTGAACAGTCCTGCCTATACTCCAGGCAATTCCGTCCTGACAAATGAATCCGTATCACGGAATCCGACATGGAAACATTTGTGGGCTCTCTGCTGTCGATGTCGCTTATTAGCCTCCCGTGTACACGAATGTACTGGAGTGTAAAGTTCTACATACCGGGAATGGCAAGACTTATGCCAGTAAATCGGCGACAAAAAATCAGCTCATGCATACATTTCGCCGACGATGCGGCTGCCATACCAAAGACCAAAGGGTCCTGGCAGGCAGTAAAAGTAAGACCATTGCTGGAAACCACCAGAGAACGCTGCTTGTCTGTGTCGCTTGACTAGAACCTTTGGCCACGCCACGGTGGTCTAGTGGCTATGATAGTCGGCTGCTGATCCGAGGGTCGCGGGATCGAATCCCGGCCTCGGCGGCTGCATTTCGATGGAGGCGAAATGTTGAGGTCGGTGTGCTGTGCGATGTCAGTGCACGTTAAAGAACCTCAGGTGGTCGAAATTTCCGGAGCACGCCACTACGGCGTCTCTCATAATGAAATCCTGGTTTTGGGACGTTAATTCGAAAAAATCAATGAAACAATAAACTAGAGCCTTTCCGTTGAGCCAGTCTGCGCCTTCAAAAGAAGTGCCCTGAAGCAGTACAATCCCAAAAATCGCACCGATAGGAGTTCATTTATCTCCTCTCAGGGATCATCGGATTCCACTAGAACATTGAACTTTACAGTGGTTGAGAGAATGCATCACATATGGTATGGTTGACAATGCAGCAAGTGACAACGTCGTTCTCCGGCTTATGAGCCCTGTTCCATTTGGTATACGCCACAAAGTGTATGTTGTGGGGACCGGGGTGAAGCGCGCCCCGCGCGACGCCATGTTTTGCGACGCCATGCAATGTTCTTGCATCCCCCTCTCCCAGCTGGGCGGGACGGCAGCCCATCACTGTGGAGGGTTGCCCACTTCGCCCACGTGGTTTTAACTAGTCTGCCATTGGGCAGCTAGTACTTTCTGACGTTGGCGTGTTCGGGTTTGGGAGATGCTCGGAGAGAACTCGCTGGGACTCGGAGGGGTGAGCACGTATTTTTGTGATCCTCCGGTCGACGTGGGCATTCGTCGGATTGCGCGCCTTTGCGGGCCCCTGCGACCACGGCAGCGGCCTGCGATCTGCACCCATCTCTGTATGCTCTTTTCTTTCTCTTTTCCTTTCTGGGGGCGTGCGGTCGCAGGTGCGCTGGCCGGGGGTTAGGTGCTTCTCCCTCTTGCATGGTCTTTTGTGTTATTGTGTTCGCGTGTTGTTAATTGTTAGTGTTCTTTGTTTGTGTTCTTTCGTGTTCGCGTGTTAATCGTTATTGTCCTTTCTTTGTATTTAATTCTACTTTAGATTCGGCTTTGTTTTTTCTTTCTTTTAACGTGTTGATTAAATTACCATGCACAGAGAGTGACGCCTAATGTTTTGCTCTTTCCCCGCGTGCGACAGTTCGTGCTGTCCTGCCCCCAGACAGGCCGCGGGCTGACGCGCGCGGCAGTGCTGCGATGTGTGGCTGAGAGGACCCAGGCAGCACAACAACACTGGACCGACTTTCGCGCAACGTTTCAAAACATTGGATACAATATTGGAACTACATTGGATTTCGGGGTCCATGCTACCCTTTAGACTAGATTAGTCCAATGTTGGATACCAGTGGTATAACGTTGGAAAAATTTGGAAAGAATGGCTTTGGCCAACATTGTCCATCGTTTGTATTTTCAATATTGGTAAGCTTGTATAAACAATGGCAGCTCGAACCGTTCTTTCCAGCCTTTATTGATGGCTGTTCCAACATTTTTTGCCAGCATTCATCATTGGATGAGGAAGCATGTCTTGCCAGCGTTCTTTATTGGCTGATCCTATATTTCCCCACCTTTTTTATTGGATATCATGCGAGTACTTCAATTTGTTTTGCCGAGGCTTCTGGCTCTAGGCAAAAAGCAAGAAAATCCAGTAAATTATGGGAGTAACAATAGCTTTATTTTGTACTTAGTATGCATGTATGTATTGCCAACTTGGGAAAGGAATTTTGTTATGTTCACGCTTCGTGGTTATGACGACAGCATAAAACAGACAGAAATGGTCAATGCACTCGTATGTTATTGCCCCGAAACGTATCTTTCGAACACGTGCACACACACAAATAAGCAAAATGTCTTCTTTGTCACACATTTCATTCGTGAGTTTAAGAGACATTAGAAGTGATTCAAAAGAAAGTTCTGATCAAATCAACAAATCAACAAATCAATATTCACTCTTTGAAGTCCACTGTATATGATCAGCTTTGAGAAAACTAAATGCATAAGCACCATAAGCAAAAAGAGGCACAAGGAAACATACACCTAAAACTATGCGACACATTATGGTTTACTTGCTTATTAAATGGTGGAGCAGCTGAATCTTGACTGGTTCTTTAAACAATTGCACGAAACAGGTGAATTGCATAAATTAAACACTTCCTCAAGTAAAACAACATAAGTTAATGTTAGGATACGGTGCTGTGTTTCAGCATGCAGAACCCGGAACGGAGGGTATGTGGGGACAAACCGACGACTTCTGAAGAACCGAAAACCAGGAACAAGAAATGACCGTTAAAGAGCAAAAGGAAAACGTGTGTTTCACGCAAGACAACAACCAAACATGAAAGTCACACGAACCAAAACAGCTTTGCTAGGAGCGATTACTTCATCTGCCGCGATGTATATAACAAAGCTCACTAAGTGTGTATTTACAAATAGTCAAATCTAAAGACAATACGCAGTAATACATGCTATAGTAAACCCGACACACAGGAAAATGAGGGGATGGGCACAACGGAACGCACAATGAGTAAAATAAACGAATGGCTAAATTCGGTAGAAAGCTTTCAGGAAAACCTTTAGAACAGTCCGAACACGTTGAGGCTCCTCTGTTCAGTTCACCTATAATGACCGGTCCAAAGAAGCGCAGCGCTGTCACTTTCTCACTATGCAGAAGTTTGCAGTCGCGAGTTCCGTGTCCGTAGTCCACTTAGGGGTTCTGACTTCGTAAACTTGCCAGTTTCAGCAGATATCCGATGCATGTGGGGCACAACTTGTACGTCCAAAAAACCTCTGCCGAGTGAAAGCCGCTTCGCCTGCCTCACCCCCAGCTCGCTATGAAGAAACATGTCAAACAGGTATGCGAAGCAAAACGGATTAGTGGAGCCCACGCAGCTCCCCCCTCCCGCCCCCCCTGCCGCGATACGCTTCGATGTTCGGCGGCCTCCTGTGCCTGCTTCTCGAGGTAGAAAGTTAACAAAGGCTTGCTTTTCTTTACCTTCCAACGTTTTGATATATACCGTATTTGCTCACGCACAACTTAAAGCGTGCTTACTCGCGCATACCACATAACTCGTGTTTTCTTTTTCTCCATGAATCTAGAAGTTCTAGAAGCTGCGTAAATTACACGGGAATTTCGAAAATACTTCCGAAATATTGTGTAAGGAATCTTGACGCGAGCTGAGCTGAGATGTATCAAATGAAATGTATCACAGAAACGAAGGTATCTTTCACTCAAAAGAACGCGTACTTTAACAGCCAAATTCATCCGTGGGCTACATTCAAGCATTAGCGGATTAGTGACTCTGCATTTGTCTTCACTGGTGCTGTCAGTGGCGTCTCCGAACTCCAGTATCAAGCGTGGCTCACGTTCACGTGTCGAAGTCTTCGTGGCGGCACGGCTCTCAGATAACGGGCAAACGCTATGCTGAATTTGTTTTGTAAGTATCGCCAACATGTCTCTACTAAACAATCAAAATCCGATCGGCTATGGCGAATCCTGGGCTACCGGACACGCAATACTGATAAAGGACAGCGCTAGCCTGCGCCACGTGGCCCTGAGTGTCATGGGGAGAGCATGCAAGTAATATTTTTGCGTAAACCGTACGTAAAGTTGGGAGTGCAGAAATTACGCGTGGGCGCTAATTATGCGAGTGCACACGGTACGTATATTAACGTTGTTTCAACTGAAAAAAAAATGATTGCTTCCAATATGTCGGTTGTACTTCCCAATGTGAACAACATACGGGCGACAATATCTACTTCGGGACAATATTGTCGCGTAAGTAGCATTAGCTCTCCTGTATTGGCGAAACCACCTAGAATGACGGGACATTATACACAGCATAATTCCGTATTTTACAAATATTGCTATGACAACAGATAAAGTGACCTGCTATGTCATGCACATTGTCTCAGAAGCCACTAACATGCTGCTGGGCATTTTGCACCATGTCATAGCATTGTAGATGTAGTTTGCTCAACCTGCAATGTGCAAATCCCTAGCATACTTCACACACACCTAGCTAGAACGTGCGCAAATAAACATTTGCGTAAATTATAGAGATATGTTTTTCTGCTGCACTGAATACAAACACAATGACTTTTCTGAACTCGTTCGCGCCACCGAGTCGAGCTAGTGGTCCCTTCGTATTGGTAAAACTGGAAATATATCATGTGTACTTCCCTCCCGATATATCATGTGTACTTGCCAATGTTACCAACATTGATGCTACAACTCTTGTGTGCGGACAATATTGTCCGACACTGAACATTGGAAGTCCAACATTGGGGATGCAGTGTGATTGATTGGAC
This sequence comes from Hyalomma asiaticum, assembly GCA_013339685.2. Lineage (NCBI taxonomy): Eukaryota > Metazoa > Arthropoda > Arachnida > Ixodida > Ixodidae > Hyalomma > Hyalomma asiaticum. The sequence goes on along the minus strand of JABSTT010006133.1, from coordinate 256,399 downwards.
AATATATACAGCCTGCCGCTATTACACAACCAATATTGATAGGACTATGTGGAAACTGACCCCTCGTTACCATCCTTGTTGACTGGCCGCACCAATAATGTATGCTGAGTGGCAACTATGGCCCACTTTTTCTTTCTTTACAGGATGCAAGAGCCATTATTGCAAATTCAATGGTTACGATGAGCCATTGTTGGAGGTCTTAGTAGATGGCATTTCCAATGCTGGCTTATAAGTGGTATCACAGGGCCTTCATTGGACCTCTGTAAGCCAACAAAAAAACAACATTGACCCGAGCATCTGTGCTGTCGGGTGCGAGCGTGCGAACGCGACGGCCTCATTCTCTGCTCGTCGGGTGCTCGAACCCATGATACGGGGTTGCTAGCGGCAATTCTGCTGCTAGTAGTAGTTAGAAACCCCAACAGTGTTGACAATTATTTCAATTGCCTTAAGTCGGAAGTGGCCTTTGCAAAGGCTGGCATTCTGTCTCTAGGCGCTATCAGGGCAAATAGACTCCGGCTGCCCAATGATCAGTGGAGTGCAATTGAACGTTCTTGGAAGAGATGCCGCAGAAGAATTCTGCTGTACAGGTAAGGGTGCTGAATTGTGTAAGCTGGACCGGGCCGTGAAGTTTTTGTCCAGCTGTGCAGAGAGGTCGTCCATGAAGCCAGTAGCTGGTTTTCAAATTCTAAAGAACTCTGCGAAGTTGACTGCCCAAAGATTGCGCAGACTTAGAGCAAACACATAGGAGTGGTTGATGTTTTCGACTAACCCCTCTATATAATTATGTGGCATCCGCATTCGGTCGACAAAATAGAATTTCTGTGTTTTTACAATGCTCGCAGTGCCACTTGCTGTTGCATGAATTCTGTGCAGGAAGACGGAGGCATAGCTTGGCGAGGGTGAAGCCCTTTCTCGTGCTCAAGGCAAAGCGGAAATCGTCCAGTGATTTACTTCCTACAAGTGTGTAACACCGCGGAGACAAGGAAGGTCTCCTTTGCAGGCACTCAATGCCCAACCACAGGCAAAAAAAGCTTACGGGAAACGGCATCTGTACCGCTGATGTATGTTCGAGCAGACCTAGTGGGACACTGGCAAAAAAAAAAACAAAAACAAAAAAGGACATCTGTGCACTGCAGCAAATGCAAAGTACACGTCTGCCTGAATTCAGGCAGTGACAGTGTTAGTTTGCTTCACGAAACAAGATAACGCCTGCGCAATGTGCTAGCTGAACCTCACTTCATGCGGAAAATGCTTCAGGGGATTTGTAGAATGCGGCGAATTTGGCACATATTTTCATTTCTATTTTCATTTTCATTTCTGTGTACAATAATATGACCTCTTTCACACATATTTCTCTGAATCAGAATACAATTGCATAACAAAAAACACTATTCACTCCGTGATTTATTAATTCGTGAAATAAATAAAGGCTTAGACAGTATATCTTCGGAGAAACGGTAAGCTTAAGAGCTGCTGAGAAGTGCCTCATTTTTTTATCCACATATGTGCTTATGTGTAACCGAAAGTGCAGAATATAAATGCGGTTCCGACTTAACTAGCGAGCGCTTCCTTTTCTCGTTGCCTACAATAAAAAAACAGGTCAAGGTGTTTAATCTTCAGCAAAAGCAGCGTCGTATCGTCTACACGGGTGGGAAGAGAAAAAACGCAAGCACTATGGTGTATATTTTCAGATCGCTCACTACAGGACAAGAGAGCTCCAAATAGGTCTACTGCGACTAAACTAGGCTGCGAAAAAGCAGATATCTGTCGTTGCAGGTACAGTTCGTGGAATTATTAAGGATTCATATAATTAGTCCATGACACAAGTCATAACTACTTTCTCTTGATATTTTTTAAAATTTTATCACCAAACTTGGCTCAATTTGGCAGTGTACAATCATTAGATGAGATGAGATTTAACAAGATCAAGACGAAGGCAATCGCAAATTTTGCTTTCACTTTTAGAACAGCTATTGAAAGCGTGTTACTTAACACAGGGTTCAACACGTGCACTATATCTTTATAACTTTGCACCTAATTTCCTTACTCCTCATGCCATGTGTCTTGAGGCTTACGAAGAATTATGGCGACAACAGCCAGAAGCGCGGAAGGCCCAATTATAACTCCATAAAATCGCGCGGTCTTGCCTGAAAGAGTGTTCACTTACCTGGTATTTTTGCACGGCGTGCATCATCGTCGCGACGTCCGAGCCATCACACAATACGACCTTGCATCCGTTGCCAAGGAAACCGAAGCACAACCAAAATCCGCCAATATGACTTAATGAAGCTGAGCAGAGACAGACATCGCCTGCTTCAAATGTGGCATCATCGAGGTACCTGCATTAACCGAACATGACAAGTGGCTCAATGTAGGGAAGCCGGTAAAGAAACCCTCACAAGGCCATGTTTAACCGTGCGCATCAGGAAGCGTTGTACCCCAAAAATTGTTGAGAGTGGTGCGTTATTATAGCAGAGGCAAAAATATTTTCAGAAACACGAAGCCATCGTTTCAGGAGCCAGGGTCACTGCTCATGGCGACACGCTTGCCAGTTGCCGAGGCTGCGATGCAAAGCACACTCGTTTCGTCACGGGAGGCAGCCGCCGGAGGTGGGACTGCTTGATTGTGGCGAGCAAGTCGCTGTACGCGATCGGCACTGTCATTTGAAGCATCGCGTGTCGCTATGACCGACATCATAGCAAAGACGTGCGCACAGGAACGGCAGAAGGTATACCTCATCCCTCCATATTCGAGAGAGCCGACCGCGACGATAAGATCAAACAGCTTTCAGTTTCAGCTTTCAGCAATCTCAACGACAAGTCCATCTTTAACGTCAATGCAGAAGGAACAGCGCCCCTTCAGGCAAAAGTTGACAAGGTTTTTCATGGTGTCACCTCCACAGATGCAGACATGCTCTGTTGATTCCTTGATCTCATTAGTACTCACACGATTTTGCGGAGGCGGAAACTACACATTTTTCGTTTTCGTGTCATGTATTGTTAACGCCTTCCGCGCACGGGAGCCAGGAAACACATAAAAATATTTTAGTTTGGTTTTAAAGTTTTGGTCGCCCAGCACTGCAAGCAAGCCCCAGCGCAATGAACACTACGATGACGTATGAACACGGTCTCTTAAAAATCGCAGAAATCGCTGTCAGTGTCGCTGGACGACCGTGAAATTGCCACTGTTTGCGTACCACGCGTGTAATTGACCATAGACGACAGAGTTGCAGCGACGCTATCACGAATCGCTGTACCTACGTGACTTAGACGTTCGTCCGACTATGTTGATACCTCATCAGGAAACCGCCCCCTCGAAATCGAAACCGAAAGTCGGCTTTTTAGGAAGCCGTATCAAAGATATATGCATTGCGCTGCGGGGCACCACGGTATTCTCGTTGGGGTTCTCCACGCCAGCGCTTTCATTTGCAGCAACAATACAAGAATGTCTAAAATGGCCAAATTTATTCCCCACCTTGCCCAAGAGGTACAACCTATGCGTAGGCTCCTTCGCAAAGACGATCAGTTTTGAATAGGGTCTCGCTGCTGAACAGAGCTTTGCAAAATTAGAGCTCCTCGCTTCCCGAAAAGTGCTCCGAATGTTCAACCCAGCGCTCGCTGTCATAGGGGATATTCACAATGCGTTGTGATCTGACAACACCGGGAACGCCCGCCATGTTCTTCGGGACAACGTCGCAGAATCGTCTGCTATCGCTGGCAGTGGGAGAGGCGGGAGGCTGTGACAGATGGTGCTTTTTTCGCCAGGAAAACGCAGCAGTTTCTTGCGACATCCAGCTGAGAAAGGTCGGAGGAGCTCGCCGTGCAACGAAAAGTCGCCGAGAACACAATAACGAAACTTTGCGCCCTCAAGTACCCACCCAGAAAGGAGCTACTACAAGCGCACTGCTTCTTAAAGGAAAATGTAGGCCGAAATTTGGCCGTTTGCAGCGAGTATTTCTGATCGGAGGTAAGCGTTGAGGGAATTCTTGGCTGCCTAAAAGGCCCGAGTGTAGAATGTCTTTTATAAGCTCGTATCGAAATAAAATACCCCACGTTACTTGGCCAGTGCGATTAGAAACACGCGTCAGATATCGAAATCACGTTGTTTCTGAGTGTTGCTGTGCAGCTTTGTACCTCTCGTTTCTCCAGCCACAGGCATCTCTATCCTTCGCAATCGTGTGTTTGATATTTCCTAGAAATAAGCAATGCGTAGACACATGAGCCAAGAACGCCTCGGAAAAACAAGACTGTCGCGTTTTTTGTGCTGGCATGTGCAGCCGGTGTTATTTCACTTCTGATACGGTAGTGCACTTTATCCGTGCTTCGTCCGTTGATGTGGGCAGACAGTCTCCTGAGAGGACTAATGCATGTGGCAAATGCGTGTGCCAGAGAGTGCAAACTTATTGCCAGTGTCGCCAGGTACTTTCCGTAGTTTCCTTATCGTAGGGCGGAGTTACGCACGGCGGATGTACTCGCTTGGTTCTCGAAAAAATAACATGATGAGGCTCTCACCTTAACCGCGACTTTTCGCCGCAGCTTTGGCTGTGACCGCGTTGCCTAAAGTTCAGGTGCGCCGTATATCAGCTTTTCAAGCGCTCTTAAATTTGTTTGCTTTAATCTTACGGCCGCCAAGCATTTGATTAGGCGCATCGAGCACCAGGTTGACGGATGCAACGCGATGCTCCGAATTGGCACCGAATGTCTGCTTCATGTGCCAATGAGCGCGCTGGTCAATGGCCGGCACTGCTTGGCCGTAGGTCATTCGTATGGTGTAATCAGGTTTCTCCAGTAATTCACAGTGGTGCGAAAGGCATTTCACGAACCTGTTGAGCTGGCTGACAGCGGTGTCATAGTTATCGATAAAAAGATGATTGCCTTCGCCTTTCCACGCTAGTGCAACTGCGTATCAGCCACCAGACTTTCTCAATTTCTCGTTAAATTTCCTATAGCCTCTATTTTCCAGAAACCCTGCAAGAGGTCCGATGCAGATACGTCTGCTGTATCAACTACCCAACCGCTGATAAAAATATGACTGCCAGTCCAAAAGGGTCTTCGGAAAGATTGCACCTTGTACCGGCCATCCCAGCATTGTGTCTATGGCTACCAGAGTTGGAGCATCTGGGCATCGTATGAGGCCACTGGTGATTCCTTGCCACAGATAATCACAACCTTTTATCAAGCCAATCCCAGACAGAGCCCGGGGTGTCTTCTTCACAGTAGTGGTCAGCTACCACGTCGCCTTGGCTTCTTTAGTTTGAAGGAATGCATCGTCGCCCGCCGGCGTAGCTACCTCGTGGCAGATGACCGGGACGACTACAGCTTGTGTGTACAGGAAGTTCTTGCTGTATCTGTTTCAAAGCGGGACTTCTACCACTTTGCGTTGTTCTCCTCCTGAGTTGCAAGCGCTTCTGAAGGTGCGGAGCGCTGGCCATGTCTAGCGGACCACCTTCAGGTTTAACCTAAGCTTGAGCGCTGGCCGTGTCTTTCGGACCACCTGCAGGTTTAACCTAAGAGCTGCGTCATCCTGAATCAAATTTCTGGCTACCGCCATCCAGAATTCCGCGAACGCATTTGCTGTTTTTGTCATTCGTTATCTTAGCGCCGAATGTCTGGAGGTACACTGCGCGGCTCTTAGTGGGGTCATCAGTGCACGATGCGCCGTCGCAGGGAGAAAGTGTCGGGCGAAACAAATACCGCGGTACTTCCCGAAGTTCCTTTTGTCGTCGACTGCGTGGCCCTCCTGTAATTGGCGTCGCACATAGTCGAAGCATGTCTACCGCGGCAGAAATTGCAGGTGAGCTTAACCCGGCAGTTCTTCGCTTGGTGGCCTCTTCACGAGCAGGGACAAACCCAGTTAACATTTCTCAGCCGCTTCTTATTGACATCATGATATGTATCGGTGCTGCAGCTACGCGCCCCATCCTGACCAGTAAGGCACGAGAAACATTGAAACCTTGCAAAAGGTGTGGCGGACAAAGCAGATGCTGCAGGTGTTCCACTGTGCCTTCGGTCCATGCGATCATCTGGAGAAGATCGTTTACGTGCCATGGTGTGCTGCTCCCTGCTTTCTCATTCGACATGCACAAACTGTAGTAGGTCAGTGAACTCCGGGTCTGACGTAGATGCCGGTGAACTTGATGCAGGGCCTTCTGGAGAGGGTAAGTCGGATGATCGTTAGAGGGCACGGTGCCGTTTCTCTCGGGTGAGCCAGATACTGGTGCCGTGAGGAAGAAGAGCCTACTGCAAGACGTCGATGAGCATAACTGAATACGTTGTACTCGGCACCTTGAGTGCACAGCGTAGCAAATACTCCGTGGCGCGGCACTATACAAACCAAGCAGTGATGGGGTTTTTCCACGTTTGAAAGATTTCCAATTGCCGTCATATGATGCTTGCTTTAACACCGAATATTTCTTTCAACAGCGCGCTGGTATTGGTGTACAATGATTTTTAAGTGCGCAAACCAGTGATGGTTGTTGCTGCATCGCCAGACAGAAAGCTTTGAGGCAAATAAACTTGGTGGAAGGCGCCTAGGTCGTTATTGAACTGTTAGCAAGAGGCCGGCCACTGAGTTTTGTCCCTTTAAACATTGGGATCTTCAGCAACCGAGGTCCCATATAGCTTGCGGGAGTTCATTTCTGGCAATAGCGGCGGCTGTGCTTTCTATAGCGTCAGCTTGGGACTGACTGTTTTGAGGTCGTTATAGTTGGGACATTCGGCAGCGTAACTCGGACTGCTGACTGCTGGATCGCAATACTATGCTTCGGCTACATTCGCTCCTTCAGAATACACGCCTCAAAGCGGGCGTTAATCTGCAACAGCTCATGCTTACTAGCAGTAAGACTAGCTTCGAGGGCTGTGAGGGTCTAGGTGTCTACGCCATACCTTTCGACCGTCAAGATTCCTGATTAATGTGTCCTCTTCGCGCGTCGTGCAGATCTTCCCTTTCAGTAAGTTAATCCTGAGAACATAAACCTAGATGATGTCATTGCCCCTGCGCGGATCTTCACATCCACGATCCGTCGATTCCTCACAGCCCGCACTGCTGAGCGAACTGTACAGCCCAGTCTGGCTTGCGGAGACTAGCGACTGGTGCACACCTGGGATTTCGACACCAATTGTAAATGCTAAGACGGCAGAGGGTTAAAAGATACTAAGGCAGTGTCCATGGCGTAACCACGACAGGGTTTTAACCTTCTCTTCTTTGCCTTCACTCACTGGCTGCGTTTGTTTAATTTCGTTTTCTGCAGCAGATAAGCAGTAACTGGGGAAAGGGAGTTCAAGCGACCCATATAATTGCTTCATACCGTCGAGTTCTGCGAACAATGAGCTCGGAAACTCGCTCATCTGATGGAGGTTATCTTCACCCAAAAACTCGTACTCGCGCCTTCGGGATGTCACCGGCCAGTACGAGCAGAAAAACAAGTGCCCCTTCATCACCGAACTCTGACGCGCCGTAAGTGCCAAGCAAATGAGCAGCACAACAACAGCTTAGCGACCAGATAGTCAGTGGGGAGCGTCCATGCGAGGTGACAAGCACCACAAAGGCAGGGTAAACCGGAACCAATGGACATGCAGGTGCACGACAAAACTCAACGACGTCTTCTTTTCTGTGAACGATCGGTGTTCGTTTTCGCGGGCGGTACGACGGAACTTTGGTAGCCATGTTTCTGAACTGCACATATTCATTCTTAATTTGTGTCTGTCATTACTTCCTTTCCTTGTTGAGCAATAAAGTCCATCTTCAATATGCGCTCTAAGACACTGATATCCCTTGTCGTGTCTTTGTCTGCTAAGTTCGTGTGCCTTAATCATAACAACGCTTAATGCACTCGTTCATTTTTGCGAGTAATAGCTTGGGAAGCATTATAGAGCATCAGGAAGAAGATCCAGCACAGCATCCTTCGCAAGTAGTGGCATATCCCTTCGAGTTTCGACCAAGACCTTTAATGATTATTTTCAAGTTGCGCTCAATTGAAGGCCTCAAACTCTCTCCCAAAATCACACACATCTTCCTACAACTTGCCACCTCCCCTTATGTTTTGTGCCCATTGCTATAGTCTATTAGCCCCTTGAGTGAACGGAAGAGCGACAACTACACGTTGCCGGTGCGGTACCCTTGGTCACACCGAAAGACGAAAGAGTGTGGCATCACGCTTCTCATGATTCCTCGTAGACACGCCTTCTAATGAGACCACCTAAGCTGAGCATATGCACAGTAAGATACGCGATCTACAGAGAAATACATGCAGCAGCACAACGCTTGTGATAAGTCACACTTGTTTCAGCCAATTTAGCAAACTCGTGTAACACGCTGCTGCGGCCTTAGGGACTGCAGTGCAACGGACACGTCCAAACAGGCCAAAGCAACGTGCGACATGCCAGTTATGTCCAGTTCCTCCTGAGCGGTCCTTCAGGAAGAATCAACCGCGTTTCATGCAACTGGGAGCGCACACCAGTATATTACCTACAAGAACCCCTTGTCGGAAAGCTTAAAACAGGCTCTCCATGGGAGGCCCTAAGCGGCATGTGGGAGAGCAGGTCAAGGCTGGTAGGACGAAATGTAGTCTCTGAAATAGCGCGGGGGCGCCGACGGAGGATTTTTCTAGGATGTGCTGCGCTGACGGTGCGATCGTTCTTTATTGCGCGCAACCATTGTAGTACAACCGCATCTCCACCCAGTGCTGTCTATGGAACGTGCTAGTAAATGACACCTTGTGTTTTTCGCGGAGGTACTTGACAGTGTGGTTACTCGCTGGGTGGTAACCCACGGCGTCATTGCAGTGTGTAGCGACCGCTCGTACTTTGACAGAAAAAATGGAGATTGGAAATACCAATCTCAGTTGCTGGTTATGCCCAGAGGACACCCATACGCGACATCCACAGAAACGTAAAACTTTTGGCCTTCATTTTCGCCACTATGCCAAAGATATGGACTGCTGCACGCCAGCTTGAGTACCGGTCGACATACATGACGAAGTAATTGAATCCTTGTCATTAACGAAGAGATGCCGTGACATGCTTACACCGTGCAGGGTAGCCAGAATGCCTGCACCGCTGTGGTCATGCACCGCGTCATTTCCATGGCCCGATAGGCTGGGTAGGTTTGAGGGTGTTGCTCAGCCTCGATAATATTTTTTTAAACCTAGCCGCTCGAAGCGTTCTTTGACAAACATGTGCGTCACTCTAAGGTGAGGATGGCTCAGCCGATGCCAGTAATTCGATATCCGCTGACGTTCGGGGGGCTCAAACTGAAGCACCTGCGGGTTCCCGCGTCACCAACGCTGTTCCAGTAGGGTGGCTGCAATTTCTTACGCTGGGCCAACGGGTATACTTTCCTAAATTGGCGCAGCTCGGCAACCTTCGGCTGCGTGGCATAGGGAACGGGAATACGTACGAAAAGTGGACGCTCAGCCATAACCGCCTCAAAATCCTCCTCACGGCTTGCGCCACCCACGAATAGAAGTTGTGCCACCCAAAAAAATGCAGCCGCCGCGGCAGGGATTCGATCCCGCAAACTTTGGATCAACGGACGAGTGTCATAACCACTAGGCCACCACGTCGGGGAACTCACAAGATCTTGCTGGATTGGAACTGTCCAGAGATAACATGCGCTATTGATTGCACGCGTTGAGACAACCTCGTTAATTAGTCGCATTCAGAATACACATAATTTGTACAGCAATTTAAGCTCAGTGGATCTTCTTGCATGCACTTGCTGCTGCTTCAACGTATCGTATGCTCTGGTGGGCGGAAAGGGGGCGGCATAATGATATATGTCATAAGAACTTAGCAAACAGGCGGGATAATGGTGCGTGTGCACGCGCGCTCCTTTGCTTGTCTCCTTAAGCAGCCGAAGTCTGTGTCTAAGACAATCCTTACGTTAATGCGGGAAGGATGCAAACTGCAAGAGCTCGGTTGCTCGCCGTTCAGCAGCACTCGGACAGGATTAGGTGAAATCAACAGTGGCATATTTTATATTCTTGATTGAGACATCGTGGAATAAACGGACATATCGCAGCCTAGCGTGGCGAGAACGCGCAAGCTCTCTTTTCAAAGAAGCCACTGGTTAACGCGCGTTGGTGTGCTTTGCTGACCCTCAATTTATTACGGAGTAACATTTTCCTGTAAACGCTCTCCTACGTATGCCGATGGCAGTACGAAGAGCGCGGACGTATTTAAGCACATTATCGGCACGAACGCTTCCACTACACGGGTGACAACCTGGTTAGGCATAATGCTTTCATACTTACCGGTACTGCTTGTGCAAGTTTTTTATCTTCTGGGGCACCTGTTTTAGGGTAAATGGCACTTCTCCTGCAGGCAAGCGCGCATGCAGGTCGCGCGTGATTTATAGGCAATATGCGCATTGCGCGTGTTCAACCGCAGCCCGGCAAGATCGTCTTCCCAAACGCATATTAACAGTTCAATTGTAAAGACAGACCAGTTCAGGCGCCTTACGGAAGACTTTTCGGCCTCTGTTGGCAGAACCATGCTGCATTCAACTGCAGTCGTGGATGTGAACATTTTGCTAGACGCCCAAATGAGGTGGCAAGCGTCAGTTTGGAGCAACCATGGTGAGCAGGAGGATCTAACTCGCCGTCTAACTGCAACTGTGCTTTGCGGCAACTAAGCCTCGCGGACCTGAGGATAGCCTGTCATGTAGCTAGCGTCGCATGAAACTGGAGTTTGATGTAGCATGACTGACGACTTAAGAGCCCAAGTTATTATCGGCATCACTATTACGAAAGAGAGAGAGAGAGGGGGAAGAGATGAGAGGGAGGTAGTGAGCTCAACCAGAAGCTGGCATACTGTTCGCAAAGCTGTACTGGGATTTCATAGTCGGAGTGAGAATTTCCACAGAGAGAGTGAAAAAACACAAACGCACACACAGAGAGAAAAACAGGGAAACAACGACAAGAAAAAAGGCATGCACATAGGACGAGCGTTCTAGTTGTAGTCATTCAGATGCCATTTGGAAAGGTCTGCAAGGTGCCCGTACTCGTGATAGTTTGGTGCGAAACGGCGTGATCTAGCTAAATAGCAGCCAGGTCACTTTCTTGCGTGCTGTTGTCAGTCATGATTGGTGTCATTACGTAAATTTTTCGGTAGACAATTCTTGAGACGGCGAAGTTCCCCGTAGAGTTCGGTGAAACGCTCGCATGAGGACGTAGAAGCTGTGTTGGGAAGTCAGTAGAAGCGATGTATAGTGCCACGATTTCTTGTCATTTTGAAGTGATGACATCCTGTGAGGACGCTCCCCGCTAACCAGTAATTTTTACGGAGAAGAATAGTTAAGGCGTCTTCCGCCGAGCCTCTCAGTGCGTGCTCGATTACGTTCGTTTTACAAGCTTGACACTGTCGACGTTGTGACATAGAGTTAGGGCGCCCTGAATATGATAAATTTACGGTCAGGGACGCCCAGGTAAAGCTTGTCCGAAAGAGTATAACGCTACTTTATTAAAAGTAAGACACCCTGGTGTCTGAGCGGCGTGGTCTGAACAGCGATTTAATAGATGTTTCGTAAACGAAAGCGCTGATTTGCAATAACAATTTCATACAAAGTTGAAACAAGCCAAAATTGATCTTGCTAGTGTATAGCAAGCTTTTAAAATCGTTTGATATTTAAAGTATAGCAAAGGAATAGGTGGAAGCAAAAATTTTGAAATATTGCTGACTCCCTCGCAGATCGCGTGCTCGCATCGTCAGCGTAGGGAACTTTACAAGGGCTTGGGGTAACAACTGCAGTTCCGTCCTAGGGGCATTTTGTCTTTTCAGAGAATATCAAACCTCGGCTGTGAGTATACTGTGTTCCTTCATTTTTGTGAACAGGAATAAAAAGCATATATATTAGCTTTTCTTACCTCATAGACACCATTTGAGCGATAATGTTCCGATGGGTGAGTTGCACGCCCTTTGGTAAACCCGTCGACCCACTCGAAAAGATTATCACCATCACGGTGTCAGGGCATAAATTGACGGCTTCATAGCGGCTGTCACAAGTGGACTTCACTTCTCGCATACTCAGTGCACCTTCGCCGGTTCCTCTTGTGACAATTATGGCCTGGAAACATGTAATTGTAGAGTGATTTCTTAACACAGACCTTAGTTATTAAACGTGAGCGAGTTCCAAGTCTCCCTTTTACCCCGATAGAAGGACATTCTGCGTACATTCTCAAAAATATAGAGATGCCTCAATTTCATTTTATCGTGGTAGACGCTAGGCAAAGCAAACCGTTCCCTAGGCGTCCCTTCATTGCTAACGCGCACGCAAACAAAGCTCGCGGCTGAAAAAAAAGCGAACCTAGAACTCCCACCGTTCTTAGGCTTCCTGCCAAATATCGACATAGCTGCCATTTTAAAACAAGAAGCAGCTGAAGGTAGGATTGGCAAGAGAAGTTACGGGTCCTTAAACGCCTCCTGAACACCATCACCCGAGCAATTAGGCCAGAAATTTTCAGACTGATCAAAGGAACGCGGGTTCGAATTCCTCGGCATGACCACTTCTCTTTTTTTTTGCCCTGCCTTACTGGTGGATCCCTTCTGTCTTTAAGGAATGGCCATCAATAATTCCGAGCCCTTACCTGTAGGCTTCGAGCACTTATCTTCGAGCCCTCATCTGGAAGGTGGATCCGAAAGGGCAATGCAACTACGGACTGCCACATTTTCTGCTCCATCTCTGAGACTCATTCCCGCACCAGAACAGGAACTGCCCTCCCTGTTGAAGGATGTTTGCGCCGAGCTCCCAAATGACCCCTTGTACCATTGACAGAAGCAACAGCGGAACTTGGAACCGCGGACTCAAACGCGGACTCAGGATTACAGCGCGGTTAGTAAGAAGACAATATTGACGTCTTGGATTCTATCTTATGCCATATATATAACCGCTGCTTGCGTACGTCAACATACCCATCCTGTCTGAAAAAGGCAATAATGGTACCGGTGTACAAGGATGGTGATCGCTCTGACCCTTCGAGTTATAGGCCTATAGCTGTTTTAAGCATAATCAATAACATCCTTGAAAGAATGATGGAAAAATAGATGAGTTTTATGAGGGCGTTGAGTTGGCAATAGAAAATTAAAATTAAGAACGCAATACACGATAGTTATGGGACACGTCAACGCAAGAGGAGGACTAAAACAAGGGGAAGATGCAATCGGGAACTTCGGCATAGAAAATAAGAATAGCAGAGGAAAAGTGTTGCTTGAATTCCCCTTAACGGTTGAACTCCCCTTGATGAATAGCTTTTTTAGAGAGCATAAAAACAGCAAATGGACATGGCGAAGCCCGGCGGCTGCATTTCTACGGAGGCGCAATGTAGAGGCCCGTGTACTGCACGATGCCAGTGTACGTTAGATAACCCTAGGTATCGAATGTTTCCGGAGCCCTCCCCTACGGTGTCTCTCACAATCAAATTGTGGTTTTGGGATGTAAAACTCCAAAAATCAGTCAACGTGGCGAAGGCCTAACGGTGAAACAAAAAAGTCACAGTTTCGTCAGAAGGGCGAAGCGATGAATGGGATAGCAATGCGTGATAGAAAGTATACGAAGTGAGGCTGGCAGCTGATTCTTTTTTGGGAAATATCTCACGGAACACTGCAAAGCGCTGGTGTAAGACAGTACTCCTGCTCCAGGAACACTTTCGCAGTCTCTTCGCACTGACAGCGCAGCACATAAAAGGGTTTACGAGCTGCCCGCTGATGGCTGCCGAGATAACGCGCCAATGATGGCGACCGCAAAAAGGCCATAGTTGCTGCTCGACCGACCCCCCCTCCCTCCTCCTCGAGTCTTTTAATGCTCTTTAAAGACGGGTGAGGCGTTTCCTCTCCACTTCGACGGCAGGCGTCCCGATCGGGGTGATGATATCTCATGCGCCCTCCAAGCGATGAAGATCGGTAAGGCTCATTTAATCCCTGCTTTGGCCGTTTGTGTCACGTGCTTTTACCCGTGGGAGGAACGTGCGATGCTCGAAGGAATATTATCAATTTAGGATTTATACGGGACGTGACGGCGACGGTGATGGAAAAATCCGTCGAGACTGTCGATGTTACCGCTATCGCAATAAAAATGAAAAAAAAAACGATATAGTTTTTATGATGTGGGTGGTGTCAAGGGGGTAGTTGATTTACTTTCCCTAAACTCCACTAGCTTCAACACTAGCTGAGGAGGGAAGGTGTTTGAAGGTTCGAATCGGCGCCCCTCGATGGCTCGAGTACTCGATGGGAGCGCGAAGAAAGAGCCGTTGCCCGGTAAAGAGAAGCTTTATTGCACACTCAGGCGTCTGCCCGGCTCCAAGCCCGAACCTCCGCTCTCTCGCTCACATCCCAGGCGTCGTCACTTCAACCCTCGGTTCGACAAAGAGTCCCCCAACAAGCCAATCACACTTGGGGGTTGGAATCACGCAAGCCAATCGCACAAACACTTTTATGACACACACGGCATTGGTCAAACATATGTCACAATCTACAACACCCGAGAGGATAGGTTGACTGCGCAACACATGTCATTTCCCTCTCTCTCTTACGTTGTCGCCTGTGTCTTAGCCCAGACGACCGCCGGCGCCGCAGGCCCTGTTCGAGCTATCCTACCCGCGCACCACGCCTCTTTCCAGAACCCGCCACACAGCCGTGAAAATATTTGCCGGCCCTGTCCACTAAAGATATATCATTTTTCACCTCGGCCTGTCATCATCTTTTTATTTTAACGACCTTCGTCGTTAAAACCCTGCACGCTTCAAGAACCCTAATTGTAACCCGAATGCGGTTGCACACAAAAGCATCCTTCGGTCGCATCTGGCGGAGCGGCAGCAAAGGACGCGTACTGATGTCAAGCTGTGACTGGAGCCGGGCGTCGTGCGTCGCTTCGCTCCCTCTCGCGGCTCGCTTTCCATTCAACTCGTTATCACTGCCCTCCGACGGCTCCCCCGCTGGGTCGCCTTTCTTCCCTACGTGGAGTCTTCCGCGGTTCTTTTTCGCGGAGCCTACATGTGTCCCTCGTTTGTGGCAATGCCCCACCGAAGTACGGAGAATCGTTATGCGCTTTGAATTATTTTCACGCTGGACCACCAACACCACGTGGGCCCTGCATACCTTGAACTCACTCCTCCCCCCTCAAGAGTGTTACTGGACACTTGATGTCCACGCAACACGATACAAAAAACAACAACAACAACAACAACAACAACAAAAACCTCACACCAAAATAAATAGATCACTCCTCGCCCACGCAAATGCGTGGACCAATTTCCACTTCACACTCAAAGTAACATCTTTCTCGTCATACTGCCGAAAAGAAACATATGACTATTTCCGTCATGCAGCATACTCTCACTGGAAATGAAAAAAAAAACCTAGGTATCCTTGCAACGGAAGTCAATTATGACACACTCTAAATGAAATCAACAGTATTAATAAGTTCGTGGTAGCTTGACACAAGGCACGCGAACTGGTCTGAGTCCTGTTACATAGTGTCTCTCACATTCACCGCACCGTCATTGTCCACACACGCGAGACCCACTCTGTGCGCCCTACAGGCCCCGAAAAGCACACTCAAAGGGAGCGACGGACCCCGCATCGGCTATGTCTTATACTCAAAGGATCGCACCAAGCTCCAAAAGGAATGACCACATTCCACAAAACAATACTTCACTTCATGCACAACACTTGCCCTACAAAACGAATCTAACACACTTATACACACATTTCTATTACTTAAGGACAAGTCTACCTTGCATAAAAAAGGAATGCCTAATGCGGAACTATAAATAAGACATTCTCATATAGACACAAAATATTCATCTGTCTGAGTCACACACAACAGGCTACGGACTAAACAGTTATCTGAACACAACCAAATGATCATCCTAGACGCGAAAGAGCATCAGCAGCCTTGTTCAGGGCGCCTTTGATATGAACATTTTCTATGTCATATTTTTGGATCGCCAATGCCCACCGCGTTAGCCTAGCACTGGAGGGGGCCGCGCGAGTCAGGAAGGTTAGCGGGTCGTGGTCAATCATTATTTTGACCTTAGTGCCAAATAGCCACGTTCCCAAAGACTCTAACGCCCACACAATTGCAAACGCCTCTCGTTCAATTGCGGACCACTTTTTTTGGGACGGGCTCAACTTCTTACTAAGGAATGCGACTGATCGCTCCGCGTCACCCATCCTTTGGGAGAGGCAAGCTCCGATTGCCGTCTCCGACGCATCCGTGGCCAAAGCAAAATGGTTTGCTGGGGTCTGGTGCTGTCATCCCAGGAATTGACGCGAGGGCCGCTTTAACTGAATCGAACGCAACCTGTGCCTCCGAGTTCCACGGCAGTGTGTTCGGGACCCTTTTGTTTGTGAGTGCTGCCAGTGGCAAGACGAGCCTTGAATAGTTAGGCACATAGTCACGATAGTAGTTAAGAAGCCCTAGGACACTCCTCAGTTCACGCTTTGTCGTAGGCGGCTTCAGCCGTTGGATAGCGCGTACCCTGTCAGCGTCCGGAGCATGTAAACCTGACCCCACAACATGTCCGAGATACTTAACCCGTGGCTGAGCGAACTTGCATTTTGCCGGTTTTACCGTGAGACCTGCCTCCTGAATTGCTCGCAATACTGCCTGCAGGTGGCGCATGTGGTCTTGCCATGTCTCAGAATATATAGCTATATCGTCAATGTAAGCAGACGCATACCGACGATGGTTGCTGAGCAACTCATTTACTATTCGCTGAAACGTTGCCGCAGAATTACGCAACCCGTAAGGCATAACCTTCCATGCATACAAGCCACTGGGTGTTGTGAACGCTGTCAACCTTTGGGACTCTTGATCTAGCGGTATTTGCCAGTCTTGTATGCAGTCTGTATGTATGAAGCCTGGTGAGCTCGGCTCCACCAGAGACTGCGCGCCACGTGTGGAAGTTGCCTCGCGGCGTCAGTCCTACACAGCGGAATCGGAAGGCTGTGGGGTTCTTTGTGTGCTGTGCGAGCAGCGATATCTGCAGAACCATTGCCGCTGATTCCGCAATAGGTAGCAAACCACTGAAAGTCAACCTCGTGGCCTTTTCACCACCAACCCATACGTCACTGCATGTGCGGCGTTAGCGCATTGGTAGAGCACCGGCCACCTCGTCGTGGAGCGAGGGGCTGCGAGTCCGACCCGCAGCGCATGAACGAAAGTTTATCTGAGTGTCTTTCTTTCTTGTTGTGATATGTCTATTTTACTGAATCATATCCGTTACGGCAGTGTCGTATGGGGTGGTGGTGGAGTGTGTCAACGAATACAGGCAGTAGTCAAGACAAGCATAACCATCAAAAAACATAAAAGCCACAGTTTCGCCTCAAGGGCGACGCAATGAATGCGATAGCAACAAAGGGGACCGCAACGCAAAAAGCGTGGAGGCAGCTTGAAATTTCCAGCGCGTCCCTCGAGCTCAAAGGAGGCCGCTAAATGAACAAACAGAAGATGAGCGCGAACTGTCAGGTGAAGCACGCACGATACGAACGCACAGATATACACTGAACGAGCGCGAATAAGCTGTCACGATGGATACTCTCAGTTTGAACAGCGCTCCTGTTGCAAAGGCCGCCGTTGCGCTCCTCGCGCCTATCTTGCTGGTAATGAAGAAACGCTTATCAGCCCCTGCCGTCTCTGAGTCCTGCCAGCGATAAAGGGTGTGTATATAAGGCTCGCCGTTAGCTACCTGAAGGATGTGCTCTTTGTGGCGTAGTGGTTAGCGCCACGCACTGCGGAGCGAGAGGTGTCCTGGTTCGATTCCGCGCGTCGGAAGCATTTACCTGAATTATTTTTCTTTGGGACTTTCATATATATATACATACTTATACATATACTGTTCATGACGGCGGCGACGGGGACGGCAAAAACCAGCCGAGACTCTCCATATAATTGCTGTCGCAATAAAAATGTGGTTGATCCCTCTCTCAACGGAATCGGTACTAGCACGAAAGTGGAATGCGTCTTTGCATAAACAGTTGACTGTTTATTGTTAGATCAAGGTGAACTTGCCCATTGCTATTGGTCTTTCGCTAGTGCGGCACCGTTCGACGTGGATGAACCCACGTTGACGCATCGTCTCCATAACTTCAAGGACGAATCCCTTGTGGTAACGGAAATAGTTTACGTAATAACTGGACACAGTCGATCGTAAATGCCGCGCCACAAAGGTATCGATCGCAGTTCCTTGCGCCTCATTGACCCGTCATCATTACCGTGCTTGGGTGCCTAGTGCAGCAGTATTCTTGTTGCCATACCCGAAGGTGGTCGGCGGAGGAACGCCACCCACGACGAAAGCCGACCGGTGCTCTACCACTGCGCGGTCCGCGCTCATATGCTCGAAGCTGTACGAACGCGGCTACCTTCTTCCTGATCGTGCTTTTTTCCGATGTCCACGCGGCTCCGCAAGCGTGCATCGAGGCGGACTTTGGAATGCACCTGGAATGGTCTCATCATCCAGGAGGGAGAAGCTGCAGCGATTCACTTTGTCTCTCCTCGATGGCGGCACTGTTTCAGGCAATGTGCTGGATGCGCGCGCGCTGAGCCAGACGCGAGCGTCGAACGTACGAACCGGGATTAGAGGGCACATAAGGCGCGTTCGTATACCTACGAGCATGCGCGGCGTTAGCGCAGTGGTAGAGCACCGGCCACCTATCGTCGTGGAGCGACGGGCTGCGAGTTCGATTCGCATGAAGAACAGTTCTTATGGATGTTGTTGTTTCTTGTTCTTTCATTTTATTTTCCTTGCCTCATTGCTTGCCTCATTGCCAAAATTGCCTCATTTTACTTGTAAACAACATATCGAAGTCGAAATTTCTTTTTTGTGTGTATGCATTAAACATACTTTGGTCGGCACAGTGCCTTAGGTTTTCTATCTTCTCCATGTTTATTTTACTGCATCACATATCCGTTACGGTAGTGACGTATGTTGCTGTGGTGGACCCCGGCATAAAAAACTTTCGCGTTAAAAAGAAACTTAGTATAATGAGAACTGCTCCGCTGCTGTGGTGTCGTGGCTACGGCACTCCGCTGCTGACCCATGTTCGCGGGATCGGATCCTGGCCGCGGAAGCTGCAGTTTTCTAAGGCGAAATATTGAGGCCCGCATTCTGTGCTATGTAGGTGCACGTTAGAGAATCCCATAAGGTTCAATTTTCCGGAGACCCGCAATGCCGTGTCTCTCTTGATCATATCGTGGTTTTGGGGCTTAAATGTCCACAAATCGATCAAAACAATTAATATATGGAGAACTATGCTGCATGTAGTCAAAGATAAGCATGGTAGTACTAGTCAATGTAGCCGGGGACTTCTACTCAGAACTGTACAGATCAACGAGCAAAGGTCATATGTTTACACATAACTAGGAACAGGACACCGAAGTTCCATCTGTAACTACAGATGACGTCAGCAGAGCAGTATAAACATGGCCAGTGGTAAAGTGGAAGGTGAAGGCAGCATAACAAGCGGCTTGATCAAGGACCGAGGAGATTTTATATTTAGGAAACGTGCAATTTGTACGCATGTGCTCTCACAACTAGAAATGTACCTACCTTGTGAAAATGCCTATATTCTGCTAATATATAAAACGGGAGACGTAAAAGACTTTGGAAACTACCATTCATCAAGATGGTGAGCCTTTCAATGATTCCCTAACAGAGCGAACGACTGTGGCGCCACAGTGCGAATTGGACTGGCTTCAAGACATAATGTTACGAAGAATTATCCTTGGAATCAATGACAAAGTTCTACAGCAAAGACTCGTGTTGGAAAATCCGTCCTAAGCATAACTGCCGAAATCTGCCGTGCAAGCGAACCAGGGCAAAGAACACTTCAATGTAATGCAGTGATTATGCTCTAGCCAAATTGGTGCAGTAAAATGAGAAGCGAACTCTTGCTTTATGTTTGATTGCGATAACCACAAGGGTGCGAAACTGTCCTCCTCACGGCAAGCAATGCCACAAATGCGGAGGGGGTAATCATTTCTCACGTAAGTGTCAAAGGCTGCAGTGAACGCCAAAGCAACGAAAGACGAAGACTACAACAGAGAGCTGTTCCTTGAGATACTTGAAGTCAATCCGGTAGATTGGGTTGATCTTAGGCCTTTGGGGGTTATCATCGCAAGCGTATAGGTCAGGCTCAAGATTGGCACCGGTGCAAAGTGCTGTGTTATGCCCGCGGTTGTGTACAGTCGCATAACATCAAAGCTGGCGCATCCATGCTCGGTTACTCTGTGAGTGTTTTTCAGAAACAAAGGAATCACATAAGAAAAATCTGCCGGTCACGCACGAAGGACAATGTACAGGAGCAGAATTGTTCGTCGTCAAGCCGAAGTTCCCAGTGATACTAAGTGGCTGCGTTCACATTAAAGGCATGATAACCCGCGTACATTCAATTGAGGCGACCGGCAGCAATGAAACATAAGGGTTCGAAGCTGGTTTTTTAGGCCTAGGCCAACACAAGGGTGTTGTCTACCACATAAGGCTGAAACCCGACACTGGCGGCACCGTTAAACTAGCTAGAAGATTCGCTGTTGTCCTACAAGACTGTTCACACGCAGAACTACGAATGATGAACGCTAACGGAGTCACCGCGAAATAACTGAGCCAACTTCTTGGCGAAGCCACATGTTGGTGGTGATAAAAAAGGAAAAAGTGATTACGCTCAGACGCGTCATATTTAAACAAAGCTATCCTCAGGGAAAACAACCACATACCGACCTTAGAAGACGTAGTAGCGCGTCTTTCAGGAGCCAGGTACTTTTCCACCTTGAGCGCGTAATAGGGGTTCTGGCAGGTGAAGTTGAACGAGCCGAGCTCACGAATATGTACTAGAGCACCCCGTATACCAGATATAGGTTTTCTGCGCAAGCCGTTCAGCATAGCATCTGCTCCAGAAGTCTTCTAACGAGAAATACACGGAGTAGTAGAGAGTCCTCATGGAGTAGCCGTTGCAATGGACGACATCTTGGTCTGGGCAAAAACTCGCGGGGAGCACGATAGCAACCTGTCCAAATTTCTGAGGCGTTGCCGAGGGTCGCAGATTCGACGCCCGTCGCCCCCCTCTCTCTTTTTTTTTAAGGGATGCTTGTTATAAGCTCGAGATTACGTCGGTAGAGGGGGCCTGGCGACGGTTGGATACCTGAAAGCTTTCAGTCGTTCAAGTGCCGTTTACGACTCACTCCTACACCAGAACAGAATTGGCCTCCCTGGTGAAGTACTTGGCCACCACCTCCCACACGATGTCTACAATTAAACCCTCGCCCTCAGTGTCAAGCACCTGCAGCACATCTGTCCATGGCGGCGGTCAGCTCTGTGAAGCAGCAGAGGGCAGTAATAATCACTGGACCCGTACAGGCCGCCACTGGAAACTAAACATTGGAACGTTCAATGCAAGATCCCTCTCAAGCGAAGCTAGATTAGCGGACCTACACGAGGAACTAGAGGGAGTTAATTGGGACGTCATTGGCCTTAGCGAAGTTAGGCGAGCAGGTGAAGCTTACATAGTCTTAACCAATGGACATGTCCTCTGCTATAGAGGATTACCCGAAAAGAGAGAATATGGCGTTGGGTTCCTAATTCACAAAGATATAGCGGGCAACGTAGATGTAATTCTACAGCATTAACGAAAGGGTAGCGTGCGTCGTAATAAAACTAAATAAGCCGCATAAACTTAAGATAATCCAGGGATATGCGCCAACAACGATCTACGACGACGAACAAGTAGAGCAATTCTACGAGGATATCGAATTAGCAATAAAGAAAGTACGGACACAATACACAGTAGTCATGGGGGATTTCAACGCAAAAGTAGGAACAAAAGAAAGTGGAGAGCAGGCGATTGGCAAGTACGCCGTCGGCCGTAGAAATAACCGTGGGGAAATGCTAGTAGAATTTGCCGAAAGGAACCAGCACCGAATAATGAATACGTTCTTCAAGAAACACAAGAATAGGAAGTGGACGTGGAAAAGCCCTAACGGGGAAACGAAGAATGAAATTGACTTTATAATGTGCGAACAACCAGGCATAATTCAAGACACAGAAGTAGTGGGGAAGATAAAATGCAGCGATCACAGATTAGTAAGGGCAAAGATTGTACTGAACCTAAAGAAAACAAGAACTAAATTATTTACTAGAAAAAATGCAATGTAGAGGTAATCAGAGCGAAGGACGAAGAATTTTAAGTCGCCCTAAGCAACAAGTTCGAAGCCTTAAACGAAAACGGTGACGATTTAGAACAAATAAACAAAAGCATAACGAAAACAATCCTTGAAACCGCGATAGAAATCGTGGGTAAAACAACAAAGCAAGCAACAAGTAAGTTGTCCCAATCTACCAATAACTTAATAAAAAACGCCAAAAAATGATAATAACTTCATCAGAAGATAAGACACAATTCGCAGAACTATCAAAATTGATCAGTAAAGCCAGGCAAAGAGATGTAAGAAACTCTAACATGAGAGAAATAGAGAAAGCACTAGAAAAAGGCACCAGCATTAAATCGGTCAAAAAGAAACTGCGCTTAGGACAAAACAAAATGCATGCGCTAAAAGATAAACAAGGTAACGTTATCAACAGGTTCAACCAAATAGTAAAGGTAGCAGAAAATTTCTACTCGGAACTGTACAGCTCTCAGACAGACCATACAACCTTAATAGAAATAGAACCAGAAGAGGACACCGAAATTCCATGTATAACCGCTGACGAAGTCAAAAATGCTGCCAAAGGCATGTCCCGCAGTAAAGCAGCTGGTGAAGGTGGTATAACAGCCGACTTGATCAAAGACGGAGGAGATATTGTACTTGAAAAACTTGCGTCGCTCTTCACGAAATGTATGTAGTGTACCGCGCAGCTGGAAAAATACTAATATAATCCTTATCCACAAGAAAGGTGACATAAAGGAGTTAAAAATTTACAGACCAATCAGCCTACTCCCAGTAATATACAATCTATTTACAAAGGTAATTTCTACGAGGATAAGAGCAACACTCGACTTTAACCAACCGAGACAGCAAGCTGGTTTTAGGAAAGGTTACTCGACAATGGACGACAGGCACGCTATCAACCTAGTAATTGAGAAGTACGCGGAATATAACAAACCTATTTATATGGCGTTTATCGACTAGGAGAAAGCATTTGACTCCATAGAAATACAAGCAGTTCTAGAAGCTCTACGTCGACAAGGGGCACCTGGCGTATACGTGAAAACCATAAACAACATATACAAAGATTGCACAGCCACACTACTCCTACATGAGAGAAGCAGAGAAATCCCGATCAGGAGAGGTGTGAGACAGGGAGATACAATATCCCCGATCCTATTCACTGCATGTTTAGCGGAAATCTTTAAACGTCTAGACTGGGAAGAAAAGGGCATTCGAATAGACGGCGAATACCTAAACAATTTAAGATTCGCAGACGACATTGTGCTCTTTAGCAATGATGGTGGCGAGTTACAAAACATGATTGATGACCTAAACAGGGAAAGTATTAAAATTGGAATAAAGATTAATAGGGAAAAGACCAAAGTTATGCTCAATAGCTTAGCTAAGGAACAGGAATTTAAAATCAACAATGAACCCTTACAATGTGTAAACGAATATGTATACCTGGGACAGTTAATGACAGGAACTCCTACCCAGGAAAAAGAAATTCTCCGTAGAATAAGGATGGGCTGGAGCGCATTCGGAAGGCATTACGAAATCATGACTGCAAACTTACCGCTCTCACTAAAGCGAAAAGTATTCAATCACTACATTCTCCCAGTACTAACGTACGGTGCAGAAACATGGAGAATAACGAAAAAACTAGAGATGAAACTAAGGAGCACGCAACCTGCAATGGAAAGAAAAATAATCGGGGTAATGCTAAGAGATAAAAAGCGAGCAGAATGGATCAGAGAACAGATAGGTGTAGCCGATATTATCTTGTCAATTAAAAGAAGGAAGTGGACCTGGGCAGGACATGTCATGAGGAGGAAGGATAATAGGTGGACAGTCATTCTTCATATTCATACGACGTCAGCATATCATCCCTAAAACGTGAATGTGATCTTGCTAATCTTTCTGAGCGTCGCCACATCGCCAGTCTACGTTTGTTTCACAAATTCTTTCACAGTTCCCTCAACCAAGCACTGTACATCACCCCACCGACGCGCATATCTCACCGCACGACTCGTCCTTATTCAATTGCACGCGCACATGCTCGCACTACTACTTTTGCGGCCTCATTCTTTCTTCGCACAGCAGTGGACTGGAATGGCCTCCCCCGTGACATTGCTAACCATCACGTGCTGATCGACTTTTGCGGACAACTTATCTTCTTATTGTTCATCATGAAGATCACGCTCTGTAACCCTCATCTGTAAACCCACCCCTTATGCAATACCCCCTAACCGGGGTCTTTAAGGTATTAAAGTGAAGTGAAGTGAAGAGCGATGGAATGGATACCAAGAGAGGGAAAACGCAACAGAGGTAGGCAAAAGGTTAGATGGAGTGACGAAATTAAAAAGTTTGGCGGCATAAAGTGGAACCAACTCGCTCAGGATAGGGTGGATTGGAAATCGTTGGGAGAGGCCTTCGTCCTACAGTGGGCCTAAACAGGCTGATGATGAGGGTGATGATGCCGAGGGTACAAGTTCATGCTTAACAGAAACAAAAGTCATTTTTTTTTCAGCCGCGAGTACGTAAAATGGGCAGTACTCAAGAAACAGGCTCTGCCTGGAACCCGAAAGAGTGGAGGACATTCTGCAAATACCAACCCCTCAAAATCGTAAGGAGCGTGAAGTTTTTCTTGGCATGGTCGACTTTGTGGCGCGCTTCGTGTCCTATGCAGTTGCCTGTTCTACTAGAAGACCTTTTAAGGAAAGATATAGAGCGGAATTGTTCAGACCTAAAGGAAAGTGGTTTTCAACAACTTCTTGCCAGTCCAATTCAAGCACCTGTCCTGACATATTTTCAACAGGACCAACCCGTGGTATTGTCGGTGATGCAAGTCAGTTCGGGCCGGGGACCGTGCTCTTGCAAAACGAACAGCCGGTCGCTTACTCCTCACGTTTGCTAACCGCAGCACAACAGTTGCACGCGCAGATTGAAAAAGAGACCTTGACATTTGCGCATGGCTGTACAAAATTTCGAGATTACATATTGGGACAACTGGAAGTAGCGGTCGAGTCAGATCACATACCACTGAAAGTGATATTCAAGAGGTCTTTGTGTGAATGCCCAATACGCCTCCAACGTATGAGACTGGTGCTTCGAAAGTTCCCTGTCAGCGTTACGTACAAACCAGGCAAAGAAGTCCTGATAGTCGATGCCCTCTCACGTTTTCAAAGCAAAGTTGAATTGGGAGAAGAAACGGAGCAGTTTGAGGTGAATGCAGTTTTTTGCCCATTGCATGCAATCAATGCCCTAGCATCCGAGATGAAATGAAGAATGACCTACTCATGCAACAGTTGCTTGATTATTCCGGCGCAGAATGGCCTGAAACAAGGCTACAAGTGTCGGACGCCCTTTGACTATTTTGGGCCTACCGGGATTAACTGCATGCTTCGAAACCTGCTGCTTCTGAGCAGGAACCTGGTCATACCGCCACCAAACCGCATTGAAGTCATCCGTAAGCTTACTGCACCCAGCACACGGGGGAGAAGAGAAAATAAAGGCAAAGGGCGCGACCGGTGATATTCTGGCCTAACATGGACTCTGAGATTCGGAAACTTTTAAATTCTTGAGCTGTATGCCAAAAATACAAGAACAGAAATGCAAAGCTTCCAATGCTCAGTCATCCGGTGCCCGCCTAACTTGGCAATCTGCGGCTATAGACTTGCTTTACTAGGGGACCACGTGTACTTGATTATACTAGATTCCTACTCGTTTTCTTCGGGTTCCAAGCTTCACCGCGCAGCAGGGCAAGCAGTGACACAATCATGCATGAAAGGTTTTACGACGCACGGTATTCCTGCCAATATCTGCAGTGATAATGGGCCTCCATTCAGCTGTGCAAATTTCAGGTCTTTCACGTTCAATTTCCTCATGAGGCATGTCACATCTTGCCCCAGCTATCCACTTCGAAACGGTGTGGCAGAGCGTGCTGTTCCAGAGACAGAAAAGTTGCTTAAGAAATGCTCATTAGGAACCTTTGATTTTTGCAGCGCCATGCTGGAATGGACAAATTCGCTGAGGGACGACCTTCTGCAGTGCCAGCACAAAGGTTATCGGCAGACTTACCAGGACAAGGCTTCCAGTAGTGGACTGTCTCCTCAAGCCAGAGATAGTTCCCAGAGAATATGTCCGAAGAAGTCTTCAAGACTTCAGGAGCAGGCAACAAGTCTGCTAGACGTCAGCCAGATCTTCAGAGGGGGTGTACAGTGCCAGTCTATAACACCTGACAGAGAACCTGGGCTCCAGCAGTGATCGTAGGCAAGGCAGGCACGCCGCGATCCTACATAAAAGATTCGGGCAGCGGGCACATGCGTCGTACAAGGGAGTACCTAAGAGCTACGAAAGAACCGCAGGACCTACCTTCCCACGCGCAACTGTCAGGCGACGCTTCGAAATCACCAAACAACTCCAGAAAACGGTCTTCGTAGAAGCAAGCGTCATCCTAGGGAACCAAAGCGGTTTCCCTTACCAAAACGATGCACCTAACGTTCCTTTTTTTATTTTTTGGTCTGTCTTGCATCATCATCGGCACGTGTGCACAAGGCTACCACTGTGCATGTCTGAGCGCAAGAACAGCCAGATAAATACCTGAGTAGTTCACAATAAACCATTCATTCTCGTTCCCACCAGCAGTGTGCCACAGTTCGCACATGTTCGAGTTCTTTAGGAGAGGCAGTCGTGCTTCTGTGGAGGTGATAAACTAGTGATTATGATAATTATGAAACGAAACTTGCAGCCTGACAGGAGTTATGCTTGTTGTTATGTGGGGTTCAACGTCCCAAAACCAGCTCTGATTATCAGAGACGCCGTAGTGGAGGGCTCCGGAAATTTCGACCACCTTGGGTTCTTTAACGTGCACTGACATCGCACGGCACACGGGCCTCAACATTTCGCCTCCATCGAAATGCAGCCGCTGCAGCCGGGATTCGATCCCGCGACCCTCGGATCAGCAGCCGAGTACCATAGTGGCTAGACCACCGTGGGGGGGCAGGAGTTACGCTTCACTATTCCGATTGCCTCTTACTCAGAATGAAATGTTAAATATAGTACCCTTGTTTTTGGCATTATATATTCGAGTTGTATGCACATCAAGTTTCAAGTGAAATAATTGTGCCCGCTTGTACATGCGCTATAGGGTAATGAATATTATTTGCAAAAAACAATAAACTGGGATGTCGCGAAAAGAATCCAAGAACGCTGAACCTTATGCAATACGCATGGGGGTCATATTAAAGGTGCTTTAGCAAAGCATGGCTCACTTCAGGATAGGAGCAGTTAACTTAGAAATATTATTTACAACGAAAAGCCAGCATACCAAGTCACAGACAGAGAAAAGGCACATATGTAGGCACTGGTAGGCACAAACTGTGTGCCTTTTCTCTGTCCTTGTCCTGGTACGCTGGCTTTTTTTGCAAATAATTGTGAACCAACCAGCCCAGCTTCTTACGCTCCTTAATCACCTTAGACAACCAGTTTTAACTGTAACATCATTAGCATGTGCTTCAGTTGATTGTACTATTTGACAGAATTATTTGACTGGTGGATTTTACGGCTGGAAACCATATTATTACGAGAGACGCTATTGTGCAGGGAAAAAGGACGAGACAGTTTTGAGCAGGTAACCGTTCCGCCGAGGACGACCAGCACTACCTTCTGAACCATCGCATGTACGTTCGCAAAAGGCATAGACTATCTGCTTATTTACCTCCGTACAGTTCTACGGTGCACACTTCGCATACGTCGATTTTGTAGGTGCATATCACAGTTCACACACGCTGTGTCGTGCATAACGCCGGTGTTTGGAATACATGAATGAAACAAAAACGTCTTTATATAGCACTGTTTGCTTCAGAGTTCTACGACAGCAAATGTTCACAAGCACATCACTAGCAGAGAAAGAATGATAATGGAAGCGTTTAACATACCACACTCTCAAGAGCGAATGCAAGCGAATGAGTCGAGAGAAATCTTGCTAAAATTGGACCACACGGACCACTACACTAGCGCACATAACATATCAACATATCAACGTGACCCTAGTCAATAGGCATTACAGGCTGCCGGTTGACGAACGTCTCAACAAACATAATATTTGTCACATTTTTGTAATAAATGCAAGAAAGTGTTTTTCCTTCTTTGGAGACAACTGGTGCTTACCTTCAAAGGAGGAATGGTTGAGGACACCTTCTTGAATTTTTCGATGTGCTCAACGTCACAGATGAGCATTGTCGGGCGGACGTCTCTAAACTGGTACTGTACCTCATCTACAAAGAGACATAAATGGCAACTAGAACATTATGCAGGCAGCAAGAGAACATCGTCAGATCTTAGCAGTGTTTTACCAACGTTCCGTTTTACATTGTCGTCGTGATCATCTCATCGTCAACCTGTCAAATCCCACTGCAGGGCAAAGGCCTCTCGCATAGATCTCCAATTATCGCTGTTCTGCGCTAACTGGGCCCAATTTATCCCCGCAAGCTTCCTGATCTCATCTGCCCACCTAACATTCTGCCGCCCCCTCCCACGCTCACCTTCTCTAGGAATCCACTCTGTTAGCCTTTGCGACCAACGGTTGTCTTGTGTTCGCATTACATGGCCCACCCACGCCCGTTTTTTCTTCTTAATTTCTATGAATATGTGTAACACGCGTTTGTTCCCTAACCCACTTCTCTCTCTTCTTGTCCACTAAGGTTACACCTTTCATTTCCCGTTCCATAGCTCGCTGCGTCGTCCTCAGTTTAAGCTGAACCCTCTTGGTTAGCCTCGAAGTTTCTGCCCCGTAGGTGAGTACCGGTAAGATGCAGCTGTTATACACTTTTCTCTTCAGAGACAATGGTAAGCTACCATTTATTATCTGACAATGCTTGCGGAATGCAGTCCACCTCATTACAATTCTCCTAATTACCTCAGCCTCGTGATTGGGATCAGCGGTCACTACCTTGCCTATGTAGACATATTCACTTACTACTTCCAATGCCTCTCCAACCGTCTCAAACCGTTGTGCTTGCCCAAGGGTATTGAAAACTAATTATTATTCTCCATAATAATTCTCAGGCCCACTCTTCTACTTTGCCTGAGGTCTGTAATCATGCTTTCGAATTCATCTGTCCGAGTTACTTAGCAAGGCAATGTCATCAGCAAGTCTGAGGTTACTGAGGTATTCACCATTACCCTTACCCCCCCCTCCCCCTGTTCCCTATCCACTGTTCTAAATACTTCTTCTAAACATGCCGTGAATAACATTGGAGAGATTGTGTAACCCTGTATTGCCCTTCCTTATAGGAAATTTGCTGCTCTCCTAATGAAGGACTCCGGTAGCCGTGGAGCCGTTGTAGATGTGTTCCAGTAGGTTTACGTAGTGCTCGTCTACGCCCTGATTACGCAATGCCCGCATGAGTGCTCAGCTTTCTACCGAATCAACTGCTTTCTCTTAATCTATGAAGGCTATATATAGGAGCTGGTTATACCCCGCGAATTTCTCTATCGCCTGATTGATTGTGTGAATATGGCCTACTGTTGGGTATCCTATACGAAACCCTGCTTGTTCGTTCGGTTGACTGAAATCTAAGGTGGCACCAATTCTGTTAGCAAATCACCTTGGTAAATACCTTGTACACGACTGAGAGTAAGCTAAGCGGTGTGTAATTGTGGAAGTTTTTTGTGCCGCCTTCCTTATGGATTAGGATGATATTCGCATTCTTCCAGGATTCCGGTACGCTCACAGTCATTAGGCATTACGTATACAGGCTTACCAGTTTTTCCAGTATGATCTACCCACCATCCTTTAAGAGATCTGCTGTTATCTGATCCTCACCGGGTGCCTTTCCGGTTTGCATCGCTTTCGAAGCTTTCATGACTTCCTCTGTCAGTACTGGTGGAATGTCAGCCGCTTCTAATCTGTTTCCCCGTTCACTGTTATCCTGGTTAATGCGGCTACTGTAGGGGTCTCTGTAAAACTCCTTGGCTGTTTAACTATCTCATCATCTTGGCATCGGCCAAAATCAGACGTAAGCGCTCTGAGGCAAGCAAGTCAGTGTCGCCACAAATATGGACAAAGTCGTTATAGTAGCCAAGGAATTATATAGAGATCTGTACAGCCGCGACATCCAGGATAACACTGAATGAGGAAGTAGTTCAAAAGAGGTAGATATCCCACCCGCAACGACAGAAGTAAAGAAACGTTTGAAAGAAATGTAAGGGGGCAAAGCAACTGGCGAGGATCACATTACAGCAGATCTCTTGAAGGATGGTGATTGATTGATTGATTGAAATGTGTGGTGTAACGTCCCAAAACCAGCTGTGATTATGAGAGACGTCGTAGTGGAGGTCTCCAGGAAATTTCGACCACCTGTGGTTCTTTAACGCACACTGACATCGCACAGCGCACGGGCCTCAACATTTCGCCTCCATCGAAATGCAGCCGCCGCGGCCGGGATTCGATCCCGTGACCTTTGGATCAGCAGCCGTGTGCCATAACCACTAGACCACCGTGGTGGGGCTTGAAGGATCGTAGGCGGAATACACCAGAAAAATTGGCGAACCTGATGCCTAATGCCTAATGGCCGCAAATGTACCGGAATCATTGGAAGAGTGCGTGCGTCATCTTTCTCGTAAGAAGGTGAGTTGCCGCCCTGACAAAGACAAGTCCACTTGTCGAAACGTTGGCTCCTGCGACATTCCCAGTTCTAAATCGTATTTTGCGATTTGTTCACCGTAAGAAGGATGACATGGAGGAGTTGAAAAATTACAGGACTATCAGTTCGTTATAAGTCGCTCACAAGGTATTTACCTAGGTAATCGCTAACGAAATTTGCGCCACCTTAGGCTTCTGCCAGCCTAACAAACAAGCAGGGTTTTGTAAAGGCAATTCAACAATAGATCTTATTGACACGATCAATCAGGCGATAAAGGAATGCACGGAGTATGCCCAACGAATATATTGTCACGTGGTCATGACACACGCAGCACTCAAGACGAAGCACGCAGAGCTCAAGACGATGTCAGGCGAACTGTTCATTGGGTGAGCTTGCGCCCAGCAAAATAAAGCCTGTCACAATGCACAGCAGTAGCGGCATGAACAGTCGTCGGTCGACGGAAAGACTGCCAAGCGGCAAAATGCGCCGGCTTTTATACACATCTCATAACGCGTTCTCGCACTATCTCTCAGACTCTAGAAGACCCTCAAATGTGCGCATAAGCTATGCAAAGTTTCATGCACTGTTGTTTTGTGGGGTTTAAAGTCCCAAAACCAGTTCTTATTATGAGAGACGCCGTAGCGGGGGGGCTCCGGAAATTTCGACCACCTGGGGTTGTTTAACGTGCACTGACAGCGCACAGCACACGGGCCTCAAAATTTCGCCTCCATCGAAATGCAGCCGCCGCGGCCGGGATTCGATCTTGCGACCCTCGGATCAGCAGCCGAGTACCATTGCCACTAGACCACCGTGGCGGGGCATTCATGCACTGTCGACATGGTTCCTGACGCGACTTGCAAGCTAAACTCGCCCTGTGCTTCGCGGAAAAAAATGATAAGGCGCGTGTCAAAAAACATGCGCGTGTCAATATAGCATTAATAGATTACGCGAAAGCATTTCACTCAGCAAAAACCTCAGCAATCATGCAGGCTTTGCGGAATCATGGTGTAGAGGAGCATTACGTTAGAATACTAGAAGATCTGTACAATAGCTCCACAGGTTTCATAATTTCCATAAGGAGTTCAGTAAAATACCTCTAAGGGATTGCGTAAGAGGCTGCGACACAATCCCAGCAGTATTATTTACCGCATGCTTACAAGTGGTATTGTGAGTACTTGATTGGGAACAGGACGGTGTAAGAATTAAGGGAGTATTCCTTAGTCTCCTCCAATTTGCTGATGACTCGGAGGACAACATGCAAAGCAGGATTACCGAATGAAGAGACAAAGTAATACGGTAAGCATGAAAATTATTATGCAGAAAGCAAAGGTAATGCTGAATAACCTTGGGAGAGCACAGCGGATGGTGATTGATGGAGAGGCACAGGAAGCCCCGTAAGCAAGTACATCTACTTCAGCGAAGCAGTGATCCCTCTTCCAAACCATGAGGCAGAGATAATTAGTAGGATAAGAATGGGGTGGAGTGCGCTCGGCAGGCATTCTCAGATAATGGGCAGCTAACCATTGTCCATCAAGAGGGAAGCGTGTTACAGCTGCATCTTACCCGTACTTACCTACGGGGCAGAAAGTTGTTGGCTCACTAAAATGGTTCAACTTAAATTGAGGACGACGCGGCAAGAAATGGAACGGGAAATGATAGGTGTGACGTGGAGGGGCAAGAAGATAGCGGAGTGGGTCAGGATACAAGCTCTTATTAAGGACATATTAGTAGAAATTAAGAAGAAATGAGCCTGGGCACATGTAATGTGAAGGCATGATAACCGTTAAGGTTAACAGAGTGGATCCCTAGAGAAGGCTAGTGTGGTAGGCGTTGGCAGAACTGTTAGGTGGGCAGACAGAATAAAGGTTGTGGGGTAAAGTGGTCTCAGCACAGGACCGGGATAACTGGAAATCAATGGGAAAGTCCTTTGCCCTGCATTGGGCGTAGACAAGCTGATGATGCATGATCATTACCGTTATCATCATCATCTTCTTCTTTTTATGCTGCTGCTGCTGCTTCTTCCTAACTACGCCCACTAGAAGACCAAGGCATATACAATTGCACACCTGCAAACGCCGTCCTTCATTAACTGATGCGGCGTTATATCCGCAAACTTCATCTCATTTGTCCACCAACTAGCACCCCAGTTTCCGCCGCCCCCTGCCCTGCTAGCCTCTTCTAGGGCACCGCTTGGTACCCTTAAGCACCTAAAATTATCTTTCCTTACCGATACAGGCTCGCATATGCCAATTTCTTCTGAAATACTACTGGGATATCATTACCACACTCTTGTTCTCTCACCCACTCCGCTCTCTTCTTGTCCTTTAACGCCACACCTATAGTTTTTCCTTGCGTTGCGCCCTGTGCTGTTCGTCACCGCGATATGAGCAATCATAGCGAGCCTCCATGTAAATGCGTGTCGGTTTGATGCAGCTTATACACGCTTACCTCTTGAGGTAACCGTATAAACCCACTAGGAGAGAAAGCGCATAAGGTAAGCGTATATACACCACTAGGAGAGAAATTTATTCGGCATTCTCCTGCATGATTTTGCCATCTGCGCCTTACTAAGTGTTTAGAGTGCGTGACTTGAAGGAAATCACATCATTAATTCATACGGTTTATGTTATAATGGTTATGTAAGAATGAGCGAACCGACGACCTCACTGGTAAGATTCGCTGACACAAGGTCTGAGCAGCGGTTGCCTGTGCCCCTCCTGAGATTGCGGCAGCGTATATTAGCAAACACCGTCTTAAGAGAGCATCACTCAAGGCTACCAAGTGAAAATAACTACCTTTAAGTGGAAAACAGTACACTGTCCATGAAGCGAAAAATGAGCGACCATCCCACGAACGTAGTTGTTACCCGATGGAAAGAAAGCTCATGTGTCAAAAGGATTACATTTTATATGACCGCATTGTTTCCTTCCATGTTTCTGCTCTGTAAGTACCGTTATGAATCCGCTGTTACTCACTTCTCTCTTTAGAGACATTGATAAACAGCCATCGATTATCTGAGAATATCTGCCGAATGCATTCCACTCCTTTCCTATTCTTTTGTATCGGCCTCATGCTTCCTGTCAAGGGTCAATACCACGCCTAAATAGATATATTCGCTTACCGCTTCCAGTACCTCATCACCTATCTCATATCGCTGTGCTCTTACGAGAACATGCAGCATTACTTTGAGTTTATGGGTAATCATTTTTCAGACCCACCTTTCTACTTTGCCTCTCTCGATCAGTAATCACGTTTTGTATCTCGTCACCGGAGTTACTTAGGAAGGCAATGTCATTAGCAAAGCTGAGGTTACTGAGGTATCCCTCACCGATCACTCTACGCACCTGCTTCCAATCTATTGTTCTGAATACCTTGTGTAAACATTCCGTGAATAGCACTGGAGATAATGTACCTCCTTGTCTTGCGCCGTTCTCTGTGAAGAACAATGGTGGCTGTGGAGCAATTGTAGACACCGTTTAGTATTCTTATGTAGTGCTCCTCTATGCCCTGATTGCGCAATGCATGCATGGGTGCTGACTGAAGGAAAGACTTAGTATGCCAGGAAAATGCGTGCAGAACAAGGACACAACGGAAGCAGAGCGGTCAATATAAACGGCGTTCGTGTTGTTCATACCTCTTTCCTCCATTGTGCCTTAGTTATGCGCACTCCTTTTCCTTGGATAATGAATTATTACCAACTCGCTCAGCTTTCTGTCTCTTTAAAGTTTAGTAAATTTCTGGACTTTGCCATCTGTCGTTCTATCTCAAAACCACGATCAGTACCACGCGGAACCGTGTATATCTTGACTCTATGGCCAAGAAACAATGATTTCACACAAGAGCGTATCCTCTTTGGCACCAAATTACACAGAAAAACAGGACTGGAATATTATGATGCAATGACAGCGCATTACTGCCACTAACCTTTAGTAGCGTTAGTTTTGACGAGGAAAGCAACAGCACCTGCGAAGAACACCCCACAGAGAGCCACTACGAATTCTGTCCCATTGGCGCAATGGATTGCGACTACTGCCTCCCGCGTGCAGGCCGACCCTCCGTAGTCCAGCTGCGAATTGTCGACAGTCATCGAGCAACTCCCCAAAAGTGAACGTAGCACCAGTTTGTGCATCCACCTGTCATAAAGATCGAGACCTCTTTCATTTATTTATCCACAAAAGAGAAGACAACGCTTCTCAGGTGGTAGGCTTATCGGTAATCCACCAACATTTTATCTGCTCTTTCCGTCCGTCTTAACCTCGCGCATAAAGTAGGGCAAGATGGTACACCGCCATTGCGTCGGCGTGCCAAAAGCTCCTAAGCTTGAAGAATTCTGACTAAATAAGGAAAAAGGATGCCCGGTGAAATAGGAAATTTGGCTCTGTGTTCCAGAAATATTCTTAGTCTAGAACTGTACAGTACAACAGCAGACACCAGCCAATTGTAACATATGTCCTACATTTAGGAGAGGCGCAAATATCATTAATGACATAAAAGAGTTGCTGATTCCGCCCTAGTGCCGAAGTGACGCATCACAATGGGCTGTAACGTTTGGCAGATATTCCTTTAAAGTTATCAGTGTCTCGACATAATGCATGGCAGCATTAATCTCCTTAGCCCCCGCTGTAATTATTCAGTACTCAATGGAATTCCCAAAACTTGTGTTTCACAATACTACTTGGTGTTAACTCGATAACATATCTACCAACACGGTTGGCTGCAATCTTCTTTAATAAGTCGTGTTGTAAGATTTCATTATAATGGAAGTTACTTTATCTGATCCAGCAAACATGAGAAGGGGACACAGAAAGAGCACCTGAGGGCTACTAAATTGCCCACTCATAGAAGATTATATTTACGCCCACTGCTGTCACGTACATTTATTCCTATCTTGCGCAGTCACCGTGATGTGTAAGAAGTTGCCTTAATTGGCAAAATATTGCTTTTTAAAAGGGTCATTAAACGTTGTCTGAACATTTTGTACTAAGGGCGTATTCGGGATACTGACCCTCCAATCAACAATATGCATGGTTCCGTTGCACCGTGTGCGTTGATTTAGAGCGATAAAAAACGCGGTTTCGTTTTCACTGCGCGCATTCCCCTCAACTCTGCAGATGACGTCATCTTAGTAGCCGTCATACCTCCGAGATTGGCGCGCCCTCGGAGGCCATGGGAAAACAAACCGTGCTGCCGCTTTTCTTCCGAATGGTGGCACCGCACGGTTTCCAAGTAAATTCTTCCTTTCTAGCTTTCAAGTAAATCGATTCCATTAGAGCAAACGCTAGTTCACTGTGCCTTTGAAATTAAAAATATCTTAACTCAACGTCACCAAATACATGTAGTACCACGCCGGCCGGTAGTGTCGCATAGTCGTTTCGGGAGCGCAAGAAAGCTGACATTTAAAACGTGCGTTGTTAAATGTGCTCTGAATATTTCGCCGAAATATTTCGGAATCGGCTTGTCGAATGCGTATTTAAGCAGTGAAAATTACAAACCAGCATCTCCAAATTCTTTTCACGACCCCTTTAAGCACTTTTTTACAAAGAGTGTTATCGACAGCGCCATGCAATCGTGCCAGTCTAAGCAGAGATCATGTTTCGATAACCAAAATGAGCTAGCACTATAACTAGTAATCCTATAAGGAGATGATATACTAGCAAATAAGTTAATGAACTTACCAGTGCCGGTTCATCCGCGTGCGTGTTGCATGCTCCAGTGAAAAACGTTGCAAAGTCGACATCGGGAATTGCTGTACTTGGAACAGATTTTTTTACGATTCCCTCCTCAATGACCACGGACATAGTTGACTATGCGCGCTCTTTTCCAAATGCACAGTGCATGCGATGAATGGCTGAAAAGGAAGCTGGCGTGCTGTGCCTCTTTCGAGTTCAGTGGCTGCCCTGAAAAATAAGAAACGGTAACAAAATCCATCCAGGATCAGAAGTTGCGCTGTCGATCGTGCTTCACGTGGGCGTGTGTGTGCGTGTGTGTGTTTTGTGCTCGCGCGAAAGGGAGGTTGAAGGGTTAGTTGAGGTAAGACTGATTGTTCGCCTATCAACGTATTTATGATGACTCCTTTCAGAGACTTTCAGAACGAAACGTCGCCCTAGCGGAAATCTTAACAGGATCTTTCTAACCGCGGACACCCAGCAATTCAAAGCTTTGATTTGCAGAGGACAGACAATTTCAAACCAGCGACGCCCTATCCCAGTTCATGCATCATGGTGACACTGCAACGTTCCTAGAATTTTTTTCGAGCGACAGCGAAATTAAAGCCAAAGAGCGCAATAGACGAGCCACTGAATACGACAACGCCGTTCTGGTAGCCGTATTGGCATTTGCGGCCAGTGAACGTTGATGTCAGCGTCTATAGGATCATGGAAGCGCAATGGGTAAAACCCAGTTGCAAGGAGATATACTTAATATTGAGCGTCAGTTGGTGTATACCATGAAAATCTAATATCGAAAGGCCCGTTTAGACGACACATAATGACAAATGAACAAAACCAGCTGCTCTGAAATATACAGTGTTCATTGTCTAAAAAGCCACAGTTTTGCCAGAAGGGCGAAGCAATGAATGCGATAGCAATGTATGGTGTAATATACGGAGTAAGACCAGCAGCTTTAGGGGCAATATGAATTAGAGTGAACATTGGCTTTTTAACTAAGCATGCAGGTGTGCTTACGCGTCACCAGACTAGACCGAAGGGAATAAATGACCACAACGTGCCGCTCGCAGAAGAGTGGTACTAATGAGAAAACGGCACCCGTGGGCAGGCCGTCAAAGGTGATTTATGGTCGAGTGGCAGGGGTTACGGTAAATCAGAACCGTCTGCTAAGTTATCTTGTTTTGATTTCTTCTGGCACGCGCTTCACACGGCGCGACCACGCTAAGCAGCCTGAACTTTGCGCTGTGGAGAAAATGTCTCCAGCGCAGCGGCACAAATGAAGCGCGTTCCTTCGAGATTTCGATCTCTAAGGAATTGCCAGCGTAGGCTGCGTGCTTAGAGATTACATTTTCTATCGCATTGCCGGCATAAGCTGTATGCTTTTTACTTGGAGAGATCCATCTTTATGGCAGTGCCGGCGTAAGCGTTGTGCTTATTTCTTAAAATTCTCTCTCTCTCTCTCTCTTATATATATATATATATATATATATATATATATAGACGAGGCAGTGAAAAAAAGCGCACAGGCTCCCTTGATACACAGAGTAAGCGAAGGACGACGTACGTTGAAACTTTTAATGGGTCGTCAAACGTTTCGGCTGGTGGGCCAGCCTTCGTCACTGCACTGCGTTATATATATATATATATATATATATATATATATATATATATATATAAAGAGAAACTTCAGTGGGTCCGGCACGTATAAGAAAGGAAGCGGGTACACGCACGAAAAAGCAATACTTTTATGCCCAACGTTTCGGCCGTGGCACGGCCTTCGTCAGAGAATGAAGAAAATACAAGGCATGTGGCGCTTTTAAGGGCCTCTAAAATCGCGGCATCATTCACAAAGGCGTAGGTAGTCCTATAACAATCAATTGTGACAACGTATTTTGATACGTCAAGATGGATCCAAGAAATCAGTGTTGTGAATCAAAGCAGGAACACATAGCCGGCGCACAGCAAATGTTTAGGCGGCAGTGCACTGATTAAGCCGTGAAAAAGAAACACGAGGGATGAAGGCGAAAATGGTTGACAGATAAAATAAGATGGGCACTGTTGTATATTGTAATATACTTTGTTCTGTTGTATGGCGCCAGGGGGCGCCGGCATTTGATATATTGTCACGGTGCTTGTGGAAAGCAAGGTGGAGGAGAAAGAAGAAGAGGAAGAAGAGGAGTTCATTCCCTGGCCTCGCTCCATCCTGTTGTTCGGTTCGGAGCCTCCGGAATAAACGTCAACTCTTAAACGACTTCGGCCTCGTAACAATATATAAACACCCTCGCTACAGCCAGGGGTTAGGCGGGCCTGGTGTGGAACTGTGTGTGTCGTTCCTTCCGGAGCACCACCGGTGCTCGGTGCCTCCCATCGCAACCACTACAGGCACATCTTACGCAGAAAAGGAGGTACTACAATACCAGCAAACAAAATTCACTCAGTCATTGCGGTCACCATACAGACAAGCGAACAGAGGCGTCAGTGCGGTATATAAAAGTATGCAAAAAATGAGTGAGAAAGTGGGGGTGGGGGTGAATTAACACAACAGTTTGATTAAAATTTCTACACAGAAAGAAAAGCAACGCGGCCGATGCTCTCGTTTAAGCCAGAGTGAATACTGTTGAACTTGTTGATCAGGTAAGACTCGCGAACTTCTCGGTCATGATGAGTTTCAAAACCAGATTGTAGTATCGTGGCCATGATATTTTCAAAAGAATGACCCGGAATCAGGACATGTTTTGATAGTGGAAGATGAGGAAGGCTAGTGGCATGGGCTCGGTGGTTGTTGAAGCGTAACCTAAATGACGTCTCGGTTTGGCCGATGTATTGTTGGCGACAAGCGGAACACTCAAGCATGTAGATTACATTGGCGCTGTCGCAATTGAAGTCTCCGTTGATCCTTAGGGAAAAGTTTGAAACGGTGCTAGTTGCGCGTTGCGAACTTCTCATGTGTGGGCAGACCTTGCAGCGGGGTTTATTGCAAGGGCGACAGCCACCGTACATACGTCGACTGGTTATTTTGGAGGATGTTAGGACATCAGGCAGGTTGCGGGATCGGCGGTAAACGACCCTTGGCGGTTCCGAAAAAATGTCATTAAGGCGGTCGCTCTGAGCCAGGATGTAATGGTGCTTCTTTAAAGTGCTTGTCACATTAGGAGCGGACGCTGATGCGTGAGGACAAGATTCACATTGTCTCGTGAGGATCGCGCTCATTGTTACTTTTAAGTAACTCCGTACGGTCAATGTTCTCCGCCTTCTGGAGGGCGTCGTCAATTATTTGCGACGGGTATCTTTGTCTGGTTAGTGCGGATCGGAGGTCTTCACAGTTACGAATGAACTCGCTGTTGTCTGAGCAAATGCGCTTAAATCTAATGGCCTGGCTATATGGAATGCTGGTTCTGCAATGTCTTTTGTGGCTACTTTGGAAATGCAGGTACTGGTGTCCATCGGTTGGCTTCCTATAAAGTTTGGTCGTCAGTTTTCGGTTGCACAGTGTTACAGTGACGTCAAGGAAATTAACACTGATCGTCGAGTGTGAGTGCGAAAACGATATGCTTGGATGGGCATTGTTAATATCCTTGATGAAGGAAAGACGCTCGGTTTCGCCATGATTCCAGATTAAAAAGATGTCGCCAATAAAACGTTTGTAGCAAACAGGCTTGACATCGCGGCGTGGAAGACACTCATCTTCTAGGAGGCCCATGAAAATATGTGCGTAATTGGGCCCAATTCTAGTGCCCATAGAAGTGCCACTAACTTGGACATAGTGTTTGCCGTTGAGTCGAAGTTATTTAGTTCAAGAATTAACTTGAGGAGCGTGCCCAATGTGGAGGAGTCAATTGTTTGATCAAGGCCAGACTCGTTGTACGCGTGCAGAACAGCACAGATACCGTCAGAACGGGGAATATTAGTATACAATAAGGAAACGTCAAGTATGACAAGAAAGGACCCATCGGGAACCTCTAAATGAGCGATATCATTTAAAAAGTGGTTCGTGTCCTTTATGTAGGAGGCAAATGTTGGGGGAATGGAACTAATGAAGCTATCAGCATAGCGTGAGACGTTTTCAGTCACCGTACCTATTCCAGACACGATCGGTCTGGCAGGATTATTTTCTTTGTGAATTTTAGGCAGGATGTAGAACCTGCCAGCGACCGAGCTTAGTGGGATCAACGTGCGTGATGCAGATTGAGCGATTTACTCTTTTATGAGTTTTGCCACCACATCGCTGACAATGCACTTGTACTGTTACGTTGGGTCGTTATTGAGGCTCCTGTAATATGCGGTGTCATCAAGTGGCCTCTGGGCCTCACCAATGTAGCTACCGTTATTGATTACCACAACTGCACCGCATTTATATGCCGGCTTAATGATTATGCCTTTGTGGCTTGCCAACGCTTCAATGGCCTTAGCCTCTTTCACGCTGAGGTTATGGCGGAACGAAGATCGCTTTTTGTACGCTTTAAGTATGTCGTTCTGTATAGCTCGTATGTACAAATCGAGGCATTTCTCCCTTTGGGTAGGCGGAGTCCAGTGTTTACCAGAAGGTATCGCGGAACTTAGTTGTTCAGATGATGGGTGGTTGAAGAAGTGCTCGCGCAAGCGCATGTTTCTTTCGAAGCTTTCAAGGTCGGTAATGAGCTGAAACTCGTTGTAAGCTCCGGTTGCGGGACAAAAGTTTAGTCCTAGCGACGAAACCCTGGATTCTTCATGGGTTAATTGATAACTTGATAAGTTCACTATATTTGTTATTTGTCTGGTAGGCTTTTCCGCCTCAGGGCCAGCAGGATTCTTACACAGTTGGGATTAAAAAGGGCGGGAATGTTATCACGAGCCAGTTTTTTTCGCTTGATGCAGTCAATTTCACGCAGCTTTTTCTGCCTATACATGTGAAGCTCGTCGTTTTCATGATCACTAAGGACATGAGTGGCACGTAGCTGTTTTTCGTTGTTAGCAAGTGCTTTAGTGGAAGACTCATAATGTTTCCAAACGATATTTGTTAATTCAACAGAAGCTCGTGCTAGTGCGTCATTCCACCTTTCCAAATGTGCCTTCGACATATCCAATGTGGCAGGTTTCAGGACAAAGCGTAGGCCTTTAGGCGCAGTTGAGGCGGCGACGTACAATTTCATCGTGGAAGCGTGCATTTCACAGCGAGTAATGAAATTCCTCAAAGCGAGTGAAGAAATTCTTCATGTCACTGCCA
The DNA here is from genome assembly GCA_013339685.2 of Hyalomma asiaticum. Classification (NCBI taxonomy): domain Eukaryota; kingdom Metazoa; phylum Arthropoda; class Arachnida; order Ixodida; family Ixodidae; genus Hyalomma; species Hyalomma asiaticum. The sequence continues at coordinate 214,748 of JABSTT010006133.1, read as the reverse complement.
TAAAGATATTGGTATAATAACAAACAGGACAGAATTGGCCCTAATTATGCCAATATCTTTATGGCAGTACTTGAAGAAGAATTTCTGAGTTCTAGCAACTTAAAGCCACTGTAATATAAGCGTTACATAGATGATATATATTTTAATTTGGCATCACGGAGAAACAAATCTATTACAATTCATCACCGACTTCAATTCTGCTCATCCGACTATTTCTTTTTCTCACCAATACTTTAGGCAGAGCATAAACTTCTTAGATGTGACCATGTCGCTTTCGAAAAACAAGTTGGTTTGCAACCTTTATAGGAAACCAACCGGACACTAATCAATACTTACATTTTCACAGTAGTCATGTGCGGCACTGTAAGACGGGCATCCCGTACAGTCAAGCACATCGATTTAAACGCATATGTTCAAAAAAAGAAGATTTCGATCATAACTGTGCGCAAATGAAAAAGGTGCCCCTCAAACAGAAATACCCGGAAAAAATAATTGACGATTCTGTAACTCGCGCCGACATGCTTGACCGCGATGAAATTCTCAAAAATCAGTCATCGAGCAGGGAACACAAGACTAACTTAATACTTACTCACTCCGCATGGCTGCCAAAGGTATCAGCTATTCTTCAAAAACATCATAACATTTTCACTCAAAGTGATCGCCTCAAACGCACATTCGTGGAACCGCCTCGTGTCGTGTACAGACGGAACAGAAATTTACGCGACATCTTAACTAAATCAACATTAAATCCACGTCGGGGCACTGGCTGCAGGCTGTGCAATAAGCCACGCTGCCAGGTCTGCACTTATATTAGAACTACACAAAAAGCAGCAAGCACCGCTTCCAACTTTTTTGTACAAATTAAAGGAAACTTCACTTGTGACACGGCCAAAGCCGTTTACCTGCTTGAGTGCACTAAATGCAATCAACAATATATTGGTCAGACAGAAACACGTTTCCGAATCCGGTTTAATAATCACAAGTCACACGCAAAAAATTCCTTGAACCTGCCCCTGTCTAAGCATGTGCACCTTCCAGGCCATTCATTTAGCGACCTGAAGGCAATTATACTGGAATCGGGCTTTCGGGCGCACCACGACCGCGAGGTTCGTGAGTCCTACCTCATTTATAACTTCAAAGCCGCTACCTCGGGCATTAGTGAAAACATGGGTAAACTCACACGTCTCCCGAGTGACTAGGGCATTGCTATTATGGGGAAGCCAGTTCAAACAACTACAATGCGTTGTTTCACACTTTACTCTTCTGCTGAACTTTTTTTATATCTGTTATTTTATTTCCATTTTCCTTCCTTCATGGTTTATATTTTTCCATTACAAGATATTCTAGTCGATTCTAGCCAGCCGTTTTTCAATAAATCAGCTTTTTTGTGTATTTTTGGTTTTGTTCTTGTTGTTTTTTTATCCTTCCTGCTGTGGTGATTACGATTTTTACAATGTGGAGTGGCCTTATAGTTGCGTTACATACAGGTAGTAGAATCCCTCAGGGTTGTAAGTGTGCCGCCTTGCTGTTAATTGACAGGCTACGGTGTCGCTTTGCGACTCGCCGCAGCCGATCACGTGTTCTGTCCAGGCAGACTTCGTAGCCATTCCCTATACAGACGCACGCCTTTGTAGCCGCACTCTCTCCCCTTCCTGTATCCTTAAAAGGAAGGTGCTCTGCAACACCGTTTCACTCTGATGAAGGCCGTATATATATATATATATATATATATATATATATATATATATATATATATGTGTGTGTGTGTGTGTGTGTGTGTGTGTGTGTGTGTGTGTGTGTGTGTGTGTGCGGGACATGGCGGCAACGGTGACGGCAAGAAAAAGGCCCGTTTTAGTGTCCGTAGAATTTGCCCCGGTCAAATGTCCAATTATATGGACACTTGACTAAATGCATGGCACACCGTTGTGGCCACCCCAAAGTGGCCACCGCAGGCGAATGTCGGACAAAGTTGAAAGTAAGCTCTGGAGACATAACTCTATGTTATTGTTCGTCTTTTACATTGTCTTTTACAGCGCAAATAAAAGCCACATGGTACACCTTAGAGTCATTTTTCTATGTTTAGCTTCGAAGCCATCAGAGTTGGAACTGTCGTCTGTGATGGAACAGCACGGATCCTATGGCATTGCTTTTTTTTCTTTGATTAGCTGCATATTCTGCTATGGGAACTTATATGCAACACGGCAATCCACACTAACGTAACATTTTACCAAGTTGAAGCATGTCTGGTGGCGGGGAGAGGGCTATATATATATATATATATATATATATATATATATATATATATATATATATATATATATATATATATATATAAATGTGTGTGTAGAAGCGGAGGTCGTGGGAATCGAAAACTATTTTTCCAACGTTTCAGCCGGTGACTCGCCTTAATCAGGGAAAACAGAATGCATAAATGCGCTCTTCTTAAGTACACAATGGTATAAGCACGTGCTCTATCACTATCACACAGTAATCAATGCAGTAGGGCAAATCATGCACGGTGCGAGCAGGTCACTACAAAAGCGCATAGTCACATCTGATGGATGATCACTATCACAAAGCAAACGTTGGAAAAATAAAAAAAAAGTTTTCGTTTCGCACGCCCTCCGCTCCCAAATGTTTTGATTCGGCTGGATCCAAGGACACATCCTTTTTCACACACACACACACGCACACACACACACACACACACAGATATATATATATATATATATATATATATATATATATATATAGTAACTAACACGAAGAGACAGATGCAGGGCCTTTGACGCCGGCCTGCTGTTCTTCGCAACGTCGTCTTTCTGTACCCCTGCTTCGCTGCGCAAGTAGCGCGAGCGCCCAAGGTACGGCGGAACTCATTATCATCACACTCGGTCACGTTGCGAGCTTAGGCACACATGTAATGTTTCTCCGGCGGGCGGCACCGGCTGTGCCACTGTGGGCGGCTGCCCTGGAGAACTCTGAAGAAATCCTCCGGGGGCCGGCACTGGCTGTGTCGCGTAGGTCGCGGCAGGTGTTGGTCATGCTGCGAGTCAACTTGCGCAACCACCAAGGACGCCTCCATTGGGCGACATTTGCTTTACCATGGTGGTCGATGGTCTCGGCCACGCTGTGTCTTGACACGGCAAGCTGCCAGACAAGTCTCTGGCGGGCAGTATCGCATGTGACGCAGGGAGAGTTTGTTTCGCCGGATACCCCTCCGTCGCCGACCCGACGTAGGCGAAGGAGCGTGCTCTCCATCGTTGACCTTCAGGTGTCGCATACACTGAGCTGCAGTGACATGTGATCCCCTGATAGGTACCCGTGACAAATGGACGAGCTCCCGTGTAGGGCGACATAACTTTCACTCAGCGTTGTCGCTGTCAGGTTCATCTGAAAGCTGCACCCAATAGACCTTGACAATAAGCTGCCTGAGCAGCGGCATCCAATTGTGAGGTTTCGGTTCCGCCTCATTAGAATATATATATATATATATATATATATATATATATATATATATATATCATCAGCCTATCTTATGTCCACTGCAGGACGAAGGCCTCTCCCAATCCTGTCCATTCTTGCTTGTCCTGCGCGAGCTGATTCCATTTGACGCCTGCGAATTCCTTGATTTCTTCCCCCCATCTTACTCTCTGTCATCCGCGGCTACGCTTGCCCTCTCTTGGTATCCATTCCGTCGTTCTAACTGTCCATCGGTTATCTATCATTCTCATCACGTGGCCTGCCCATGTCCATTTTTTCTTCTTAACGTCGGTTATTAGGTCGGTGACTCCCGTCTGTTCTCTGACCCACTCGGCTCTCTTTCTATCTCTTAATGTAACGCCTAGAATTTTTCGTTCCATCGCCCGCTGGGCCGTTCTTAACTTCCTCTCGAGCTTCTTCGTAATTCTCCAAGTTTCTGCCTCGTATGTCAGTACTGGCAAAATGCAGTAGTTATATAGTTTCCGCTTGAGTGACAGTGGTATATTTCGTTTCATGAGTTGGGAATGTCTCCCGTACGCGCGCCATCCCATGCTTATTCTACGGTGGATTTCTTTTGTATGGGCGGGTTCTCCTGTCAGTAGCTGTCCTAGATATAGGTATTTTTCTAGGACTTCTAATGTCTGGTTTCCGATCGTGAAGCCCTGTTTCTTCGCCGTGCCACTTAGCATTATCTTTGTTTTCTGCATGTTCATCCTTAATCCTATTTTAGCGCTTTCTAACCATCTTTCTAACCCATTCTCCTTCTCCCCAGTGCAGGGTAGCAAACCGGAGTCTAATATCTGGTTAACCTCCCTGCCTTTCTCCTCTTTTCTCTCTCTTCTCGGCTTAAGTCTTAAATCATCTTTTGCAGTTCGTTGCCATCATTGCTAAAGAGTACTAAGTCGTCTGCAAATCGTAAGTTATTTAGATATTCGTCGTTAATCCTTAACTCTGTCTCGTCCCAGTCTAGCCTTTTGAAGATTTCTTCCAAACATGCAGTAAACAGCATTGGAGAAATTGTATCTCCTTGTCTGACACCTTTCTGTATTGGGATTTTTCTGCTTTTCTTATGGAGGAGCAGGGTGGCTGTAGAGTCTTTATAGATGTTGGCTATTATGTCTACGTATCTATCGCGTATTCCTTGTCGGCGTAATGCCTCTAGAACTGCTGGTATCTCTACCGAGTCGAAAGCCTTTTCGTAGTCTATGAAAGCCATATAGAGGGGTTTGTTATATTCCGCGGACTTCTCAATTACTTGATATATCACATGAACGTGGTCTATGGTGGAGTATCCTTTCCTGAACCCTGTTTGTTCTCTTGGTTGATTGAATTCAAGTGTGGCCCTTATTCTGTTGGAGATAACCTTTCTGAAAATTTTGTAAATTGTTGAGACTGATCGGCCTGTAGTTTCTCAAATCTTTAACATCTCCCTTCTTATGTAATAGTAGAATATTTGCGTTTTTCCAGCTGACTGGTACATTTGAAGTTTTCATGCATTGTGCGTATAGTGTCGCGAGCTTTCTAGTTAGGAAGTCTCCTCCGTCTTTGATCAAGTCGGCTGTTATGCCGTCTTCTCCAGCCGCTTTTCAGCGGGACATGCCCTGAATTTCTTTTCTAACCTCGTCCGCAGTAACGCATGGAATTTCGGTGTCCTGATCGACATTTATTACCCTCATGGTGGGGGGACACGTGTGTATATATATATATATATATATATATATATATATATATATATATATATATATATATACAGGGTTGAAAAGAAGGACACATGTTCAAAATTCTTGTTTTATTAACGTTTCGGCCGGTGGGCCGGCCTTCGCCAGAATGAAAAACTGACGAAGGCCGGCCACCGGACGAAACGTTAATAAAAGCAAAATTTTGAACGTGTGTCCCTCCTTTCAACCCTACATTGGACCAGACCCATCTAACTTCAAACTGAATATATATATATATATATATATATATATACAGTCGCCGACCGATAAATCGGACACCCATAATTCGGACATGCTCGGTAATTCGGACAGTCGCGCGGCACCGCCGATGGTCACATAGAAGTAATGTGTAAAGACGACCGATATTTCGGACAGCTGCCAGATCTACATTCAATAATTGGGACCCTGTCCGACTGTCGCGCACGCCGAATCGGCAGCCATTATTATCTCCTCCGGCACCCATACCATGCAAAGTATGGCCTCAGAAATAATAATAATAATAATAATAATATAATAATAATAATAATAATAATAATAATAATAATAAGTGATTTATTTCAGACACAGAGTGAGTCTTGGATGACAAGGCAAAAGGCAGAACATTGTCTGCCTGACTAAGGCCTTGCCATCCATACATACATTGCTCCAACAGTGCGGCAGCATGCGGTGGCTTAGAACACAAAAGGGTACATAAAGTTTGTGCTGTAGAGTAACAAACATAAATATGTTACATAATATGTTACATAAATATGTTACATATGTTACATAACTAACAACATAATTTCAAGAGACAAATATATTGTATACGCTAATACAATTTGTAATAACAAAAATGTTTACAAGCATAAAGTGGCACTGACAATGTAGCAAATTAAAAAGATAATTAAGCATAGAGCACTGAAACAAAACGATACGTCCAAAAGAAGAGACCTAGCAATGAATTCAGTCACTAATAGAAAGGAAGTACCTCTTCATGGCATTTTTAAAGTAACTTAAAGACTTGCAGTTTTGCGCAATACTGATAGTACAGGGATGTGTATTTATAAAGGATGGGATTAAGTAGGTAAGCTGTTTAGTACCGTATAATGTTCTACAAAAGGGAACTCTAAACTGGTCGTGCCTAAAATTGTATTGAGTGTTAGTTGAAAGGTACCTTTGAAGAAAAAGGGTTGCATTCTTCTCGAGTTCATTTCGTATGTATATTGCGAGCCTAAGATAATATAGGTCAGTAATTTTTAAAAGGCCATGTTTTAAAAATACATTGGCCGTATGATCACGGTATCCAAGGTTTTCTATTGAGCGAACTGCTCGCTTCTGAAGATTTATGAGCCAATTCAGATTTGATTGGCATGTGGTTCCCCATATCAGTAGGCAGTAACTAAGGTGAGATTGAATTCATGCGCGATACAAACGACGTTTTAACCAAACGGGCACAAAGTGCCTAATCCTAAACAATGTACCAGTTGACTTACAGATGCTGGAATGAACCTTCATGATATGTAGGTGAAACTCAGGTTTTCATCAAAGAGAACTCCGAGAAATTTAAAACTGAAGTCCGTTCGATTACAGCGTCATTGAACTTTATACAAATAGAACAGTCGTCCGGTTTATTTACAGGTTTAAAAACAATATATTTGGTTTTACTGACATTCAGCTGTAACTGGTTCGCTGAAAGCCAGACAAAACAATATATTTGGTTTTACTGACATTCAGCTGTAACTGGTTCGCTGAAAGCCAGACATAAAGTTGATCTAGCCAATTATTAGCTGCCGATTCGAGCCCACATAGACTGTTACCGGAAAAAAATAAACATTGTGTCGTCAGCGTACAAAGCTATATTTGGAGTAAGGGGTATGTTAACAATGTCGTTTATATATATTATAAAGAAAAGAGGACCTAATATTGATCCTTGTGGGACCCCAAGAGTTATTTCTTTCATCTGTGAACAGAACCCGTTATAACATGTGTATTGTAATCTCGAGGTGAAGTAGTTTTGAATCATGCTGAGAGCAACCCCACGAATTCCATAGTACGTTAGTTTATTAAATAAGATGACATGATAAATCGAATCAGAAGCTTTTCTGAGGTCTAGGAAGAGACCGACAGTGTATAATTTGTTCTCAAAATTACTAAGAATTTTTTCCTTCACCTCCACAAGAGCTGTTTCCGTAGACCTATGTTCACGGAAGCCAAACTGCTGATCTACAAGGGCATGTGCGTCATCGAGGAACTTAGTTAGTCGGCACTTAAGGAGACGTACCGATATTGGTCGGAAGTACCGATATTGGTCGGAAGTACCGATATTGGTCGGTAATTATTTAAATCATTTACGGGGCCCCCTTTATGCAGTACGATCACTTTAGCAATTTTCATTGTATCAGGAAAGACCCCTTTAGTAAAAGCACTGTTAAAAATATGGCACAATGGAGCGGTGATAATATCAGCAACAGCTATAATTGGAACTGCTTTTATATCATCTATTCCTGATGCAGAATCCTTTTCAATGCCTTAAGGATGTCATAAACCTCCGTTTCTGTGCATGGTGATAAAAAAATGGAATTGGAGCAGTCATTGTTTACGAATTTTTCAGAATGCATTAAAGAAGCATTAGACAGAGTTTCTCCCCCTGTGCGTAAAAAATGATCATTGAATTTGTTAGCGAGAGCCGTACCACTATATTCAATGCCCTCTATTGTTAAAGTACATGGGTTTATATTATGCTGGTTTCCCATTAATTCGCGAACTATGTTCCATATTTTCTTAGGATTGTTTGATGCAGTAGTGAACATATGTTCATAATAACTGTTCCTGGCTTTCTTGAGGTCCGAAGTCAACTTATTTCTTATTTTCTTATATTCCCTTAATACAACAAGGTCCCTGGAGCGAATAAATGCATCAAAAAGTCTGTCTCGTTCGTGCATTCTTGTGTACAATTCTCGTGTTACCCATGGTTTTCTAGCTTTCTTGTGTTTCCTCACCTGTACTAAAGGAAAAGAATTATCGTAGGACAACTTTAATTTCTGATAAAACATGTCATACGATATATGAGGATCATTTTCATTATAAACTTCCGACCAAACTGTGTTTTCGATCGAAGTGCGAAAAGAATTCATATTGTGTTCGAAACGAAAGCTAATTGGTAATCTATGAGGCTTTATTTCGATCGCAACTTTATGCCTGAGAGATTTGTAGTTGGAAATGCCGATCTTGGAGGCACGGCTCAACTGTGGGGGATCGTATCGACATCGCGATCATCCCACATTCTGGTTCCTGTATCCCCTCGCTGTGCTGCTATCGCCGCCATTCTGTCATATGTGTCTGCGGTACAGCGTTTTGCTAAGTTCTGCGCGCGTTCATCTTTATTTTGAGACTTGCTTTATTTTACGTCCAGCTGTCTCACAAGGTCCGAGTTAAATGGCACCAACGGTGCCCTCACAGCCAGCGCCGAAGGCTGCTGGCTGTGAGGGCACCGTTGGTGCCATTTAACTCGGATCTTCGGCTGCATCTTCTGACACCGTTGGTGCATTTAACTCGGATCTTCGGCAGATTTAACTCTGATCTTCGGGTGCAGTGTCGGCGGTGTCGGGCTCACTACGCAACGTAAACGGCACCGTTGGTCCCGTTTACGTTGCGTAGTGAGCCCGACACCGCCGACACTGCAGCCGAAGAACCCGACAATGCAACTGAAGAGCCGGACCTGCCGCCCAGCGCAACGAGCTCAGGTGCGGACGTTAGTGACGACCTGCGAGGCTGCGGTGTGCCGATTCCCGACACTGTAACGTTTGAAGACTTTGCAAACGTCGACAGTGCGGTGTCGTCGTGTGCCGAATTGAATGACGCCGACATAATTGAGCAGGTTCTGCAACCGTCAAGCAGCGGTTCTGACTCTGATGACGATGACGCGCAGTGTGCTCCGGAGCCGTCGCATGCGGACCTGTCTCGAGCCCTCGCTGTTCTTTCGTCATCGTACAGCGATCATATCACACTGGCGGAGATACAGGCGGACTTGGTTGCACGTAAGCGGAAGTGCGTGCAGCAATGCATTGACAACAAGTTTTTTCGGCCACCAGTACACTGGTGTCAATAAAAGTATTTTTTTCTGACGCATTCGTTTTTGCGGATTTTCGATAATTCGGACTCATTTACGTTCCCCGTGGAGTCCGAATTATAGGTCGTCGACTGTATATATATATATATATATATATATATATATATATATATATATATATATATTGACGTCTCGGATTGGACGGCGTTTATTCACCTAAGTAGCTCGGCCGGTATCCCGATGATGCAAACCCCCTGGACACAAAACCCGATTATGATGATCACACACGGGCGTTAGATAAGATACAAAAAACCCATGTTGGAAGCGCAAGTGGAAGCGGCCATCCTGGGCGCCATATAAGGCATTGCTGAACGCCGCGTGAAGAGTTTCATGCAGGAGACGTGCACAACTTCGGTGTTGGCGCAACGGCCGTCTTGTTGGGGCGTCAAGGGGAGTGACGCGATACTTTACAGGTCAAGTCCGTTCCATGACCATGTACGGTCCGATGAACCGTGGTAGAAATTTCTCGCAAAGACCAGGAGTAGGAAGAGGTGTCCGGAGCAGTACTTCTTCACCAGGTCGGAAAGAAACGACGCGTTGGCCTTCATTGTAAATAGTTTTCCGGCCGTGTTGTCTGGCCTCGGTATTGAGGTGCGCACGTTGGAGACACTGGGCGAGTCGTGAAACGTACTCTTCCAAAGAGGAAGGGGTGAACTAGCTTTAGATCCGAAGAATGGGACGTCCAGAGCGAGAGTGGGGGAGCGTCTATAAACGAGGCAAAACGACGAGTAGCGGCGAAGGTGACCAATGGCAAAAGAACATCCCAGTTCTATAGTCTGGTTGAATGTAGACGGCTATCATGTCTGCTAGAGTGCGATGAAGGCGCTCGGACAAGCCGTTAGTCTGAGGACGTTAACTTGAAGATGTCTTGTGGGTAGCGCCGTAGGGTCGAAGAACTTCGTTGAGGACTCGCGAAAGGGATGCCTTTCCACAGTCGCTCATCAGTACACGAGGAGCACTATGACGTAGAATGGTGGAATGTAGTACAAAGTTAGCAACCTCTGAAGCAAAGCAACCAAACATTGAAGCTGTATCAGCGTAGCGCGTCAGGTGGTCGACGGCAGTCGCGATCCACCGATTGCTAGATGCAGTGATCGGAAGGGGCCCGTAGAGGTCGATCCCGACAACGTCAAATGGTGCTGTAGGGCATGGATGTGATTGTAATGGCCGAGCAGGAGCAGACGTTGGGATTTTGCGACGCTGGCAGGGATAGCAGGAGCCGATGGACTTTTCAACACTAGAAAAAAGGCCTGTCCGCCTTCGGTCACAGGTTTTATGAAACCCAAGATAATTAGCTGTCAAGTCATTGAAAAGCGTTCACGAAGGGATCGTGGGAGAACTGCTACCCAGCGTTGTCCGTCAGTATGGTAAATACGGTGACAGAATACTCCACAGTCCAGCTTAAAGTGGGCGAGTTCCCGACGGAGGCATGCGTTAGGGAGGAGAAGTCCCAGATAGGTGATCTATGAGACGTCGATAGTACGGGTCTGCCATCTGACGAGATGCGAACGGCTGTTCATCGTCCGAAGGCACTTGGTGCATGAAGGCTAGCGACGAAGCGGTACGAAGGTCGTTTGAACAGGTGACGTGCGAAGCGGTTGCCGAAGCGTCGAGCGGAGCCATAGGAAGTGGGCACCGAGAAAGCGTCGGCATCTTGGTGTTTCTTGCCAGACGTGTAAATTATGTCTAAGTCATACTCTTGCAGCCGTAAAATCCAGCGACGAGAGCGTCCTAGTTAAGTTGTTCAGTGTGGAAAGCTAGCACAAGGCGTGGTAGTCTGTCGCTATTGTGAAATTACGGCCGTACAGATAGGGGCGAAACTTCTGTATCGACCAGATAACGGCTAGACGGTCTTGTTCCGCGATCGTACAGTTCCTTTCGGAAGAAGTGAGAGCACGGCTGGCGTACGCGACGACTCTCTCGTGCGAAGAGTTGTCGCTTTACAGTAGAACAGCACCTATATCGTGGCCGCTAGCATCCGTGTGCAAGAGAGTCGATGTGGCCTCGCCCAAATGGCAAAGCACCGGTTGAGACGTAAGGGCATCCTTCAGTTGTTTAAATGCCAATTCGCATTCTTGAGGCCACAGAAGGTGCACACCACCAGATAGTATACTTTTAGCTGCAATGGAGTGCTGGGAACTCCTTTCGGGAGGGTGAACCCCTGTCCCAGGATTCACTCTCATTTCAGGAGTACTGCGCACTCTGCAGCACAAAGCGCGCACTCTCTCGCAGAGGATTTTGTCACTCTGGGAGAAGGGGAGTGAGGGGGAGTGAAGTAATGCTTCTGGAGGGGGCAGCATCACCCTCTACGCGGGAGTTCGGCCCCGCAATCCAGTACGTAACGAAAAAAAAGAAAGAAAATGGCATGGCCAAGCTTTCGATTGTACCATGCCACGGCGAATACGCCAAGAGAACGTGCCTGAACGAGAGTTCGCATCTCTAAAACATGCATCCATGCGCAACGTACACACAACACAGCAACATTAAACATATAAACTTGCGCAACGCATCCGGAGTGTCAACACTCTCCCTGTATTGCCAGTGGGAACTGCGGTGTTCTGGGTAATAAAGCAATAAATGTAAACAGAATCCCTACAAACGTCTGGTAATCCTTCGGGATATTAAGTGCATGATCTGTTAAACGGAAACTACATAATATTCGATGTCATTTGGATTAGCGAATACCGTTATCAGCTCTAACGGCAACAGCGCGGAGCACTCGTACGGTGCGATGCGGCGCGGCTGTTCAAGCGGATGGTGTAGCAGCGCACACGCTCGTATTGATAGTCAAGGTGTAAAAGCAATCGTAGACAATGCTTATTCGCAAACACGAATGAAAAAGAAATCGATATACCAGCAAGTATGGAAAGCCAGCCAATTTGTGACGCACGGCATTTGTGTCACTCGTCAAGATCACCGCCGAAGTACGCATTCCTACATTAACTGGCACTGCCGGACATCGCAGGGGCACTTCAGAGGACATAAATCAAGAACATACACTACTTCGAAAATATGCAACGAGAACACAAGATTAGAACCCGTGTACGCGCGCACAGCAAGCAGATAGCCTACCATGGTAATCACGCCACCACGCCACGGTCTGCCGGAGACCTTATTCGCGGCCTTATATGTCTACCAAATGTATTGCTACTCTGCTTCTGAACCTGAGAGCTTCGAAGTTGATGGGTATGAGCATGTGCTTCCGTTCGCTAAATGCAGAACTTGCGATGCGGTGAGAAAACCACCGCAAATCATTGTGCTATGAATTATTCTTCACATCGTGTTGTGGGGCAGCGGCGTTATAAATCGGTGCTCTATTTCGTGCTACTCCACGCATCACACTCGTTTCCAGCGCTAAATGTACGCGAACATCTGCGTCAAAGTTAGGCATCTCAGCGTGCCATGCTCAAGTATACGTATTCCACAGGCATCTGGTGTTCAGAAATTTTGAGTGATGCCGCCGTGGTCCGCACGCGCCCACTGGCAGCAGCGCGTTCTTAGCGGTTCAAAAACAAACTTCTATCGCATACAAAACTTGCATGCTTCACTAGATGCCAACATCAACATGCAAAAGTTATACACGCGTAACCAACTATCGTGCGCTACACGCACTGGCAGCGGCATTTTCACATCGATTTCGTGATCATCTGTTTGCGCCATTAGTATACGTGCACGCATTGCGCCGATTGGTGCCACATACAGTGGCGTGTTTGCCGTACTCAGCTACAAACCCTGTTCACCCGGCGAGGGCTAGTTTCCTTGCAAATTACGCCGATTTTTGAACAGCATGTGGTCATTAAAACGGAGCAAGGCGTGCCGTAAAGTGAAGCATAACCTACGGAAGACAGGTCTCCTCTTTAAATCCAAGACATCCGCATTTCCCTCTTGTGAACGTCGGCGTAAGAACTCTTGGACAGATATTGTGGTATGAACGTTACAAAAAATCTATTACTCTGTTCTTCAATGAAATGACCCATCTCCAGAAAACAATCAGTTGCTATACAATTTCAGTTGTCAGAGGAGCAGAAAGCTATGCTTGTGTGCAACTGAAGATTACACCAACTAAGTAGGCACAGGGTGATGGACTGACAGACAGGGGGATCCTCAAAGCTTAAAGTTAGTGGCATATACTTTCACATATTTTTAGAATTCCATGCACTTGATGCTTAAGTTCGTGTTACATTTACACACATTAAACTATGATAAATGAATAACCAGTCTGTTTGAACATCACTATTTATTCACTTTCACTACCTTTATCTCTCATACAGTGTGTTACAAGAAAGTCCTGTTAAATCTGCTTGGTCCTGTTAAATCTGTTTGGTAGAACTTCAGCACTAACCATGACAGATCACTATTTTAGCAATTTATTTTCACTTCGAAGTTCTTTACTTGAGTCCCCATGCAAGACAATTTGTACCACTACAAGCAACACAACAAACGTTTCTTCAAATATTTTGTTAGAATCAAAACAGTAACAACTATCGCGTCAGTGCGGAGATGTACATTTCCACAGTATGCACAAAATGGCTGCCGGACATTCATCCAATGGAGCAATAATGTGTACAGCACAGCATGGATACTCAGCAATTTGATGCACTAAAACAGTGTGAAAGAACTGTTTACTGATATGTTTTGAACGTTACTATGATGCTCAGTGGTGCAAATATTTCTTAACAACAATGTACCAACATGTTCGTAGGTTTCTAACAGATGGCAAGCACGAAGTACACAGAGTCAGCCAACAGACACAGGTAACTACACAGGCTAAGTCTAGCATCACTCTTTAGAGATATGCGACAGCACATAAACGCGTGTTGGTAGAAATCGTAATCCATGAAATCGTAATTCATGAAAGGACTGAGCAATGCACATAATTTACAAGTTGCAAGCATCTTTTTCTTCCTGCATTTACTCAAAGATATCTCAAACTAATACATCTTTCTCGAGGAAATCTGCAAAACTGGCCTTTCACGCGCACATGCTGGCACACACACACATATGTACAGGGAGAGAGACAGAGACAGGAAGGTTAACTAATGTAACAACTACAGTTCACTTTTGATCCGAATATCAATACTTGGCATGCCTATATCAGTGCACATAACTGTTTGCGTGCTAGCTGGGGCTATGAGTTGTGACCAGATGAATTATTACACGTGAAGCAGTACTTGGCGAACAGTCACTTTGGCCTCACCTATCTATCTATCTATCTATCTATCTATCTATCTATCTATCTATCTATCTATCTATCTATCTATCTATCTATCTATCTATCTCATTCGCCTGGTAGACCCCAACATTTCGGAGGTAAAGTACAAAGGTATGACGAACAGGAGTGACAAATTTTTACATCGCAGTCCTGGTATAGTCAACATGTATGTCATGATTAACAATACTGCATCATGCATGGCTCATACCCCTACTGCTCGGCCCACAATATGCGACTATGCGCCACAGGTGTTTCGATTTGATAAGGCCTATGTCAATGATGGACCAAATAAAATAAACATTTGAAATGCCATGGCAGCAGGGTTCGAACCCGCCTCTTTGAGCGTCGCATCAAGTTTCCGCACCTCACACAGTGCCTTGCCTCCAGCATCGGCACACAGTTTGCTGTTCATGGTTGACACAGGGTAGCCGGCTTAAACAGCTCCGCTCTTAAACCAAGAAAGGAACACCATTTTTTGTAGCTAGCGTTTGAAATGCACACATACCACACACACGCAACACGCAGACACACAGCCTAGCAAGTGGTAGGGGGTATCGGACACGAGCCCTCGAGGTGCCAAGCAGGCACGCTACCACTACAGGAACTCCTCCTATGCTGTTATATAAAGTAAATCAACATACTGCACCAGCAGGTGTTGTGATGGTGCTTGTGTTACGTGAACTGCACTTCTAATGTGGGATGAGCACCATCATAGCAACACATGTGTGTTTGTATGCTGTTGTGCAACTTTGCTCGACACCGCAGGAAAACCTCAATAAACAATTCTTATGATACCACATCAACGCACCGTATTGATACCGTACCTCGGGTGAAGAATGAAAGAGGACAACGAAGTGAGGCTGAATCCTGGGCTGAGTGCTAAGCCTTCCGCTACCATCCGTCACCCCGCTCTGTAAAATAAACATCTTTCACCGTAACAAGATTGGTGGAAGTGCTGGGTAACGTATTCGCGCCCCGAAGAAGGACGACGGAAGAGAAACCGCTGGAGCTCCGCCGAAGCCGCAGACTCGCGGGTCTTCCGCCTGTACCAGTGACCATGAACGCCGATGGTGACAGCCCGCCGCCTTCGTCCTGCTCCCTTGGACAACACTACAGGGAACCACGCACCTTCTCCGGGAAGACTGGAGAGGACGTCGAGGAATGGCTCAAACACTACCGGCGGGTGAGTCTGTATAACCGCTGGGACACGACCAGCCAGCGGAACAACGTCCCACTGTTTCTTGAGGGAACCCCGTTGATGTGGTTCGAGAATCACGAAGAAAACCTGACTACGTGGGCGAATTTTGTAGACGAGATCAAGAAGTGTTTTGGCGACCCGTCAACGAAAAAGAAGTGTGCCGAGCAGACGCTGGCCCAACGTGCGCAAGTACCAGGGGAGACGTGCACCACGTACATAGAGGAAGTTCTGAAGTTGTGCAAAAGTGTGGACCCGGCCATGACAGATGAGGATAAGGTCGGCCATCTCTTCAAAGGTATTGCCGAAGATGTCTACCACTACCTGATAGGCAAGGACGACTTAACTTCGGCAGATGACATCATCCGACATTGCCGCACATTCGAGGCTCTTAAGGCTCGGCGCATATCGGCAAAGTTCGGACGACTCCCCAACGTCACCACTGTCGCGAGCATCGACGTGAGTCCTTCGCCCAGCGATCTGGCGTCAACTATTCGGGAAATAGTGCGCGACGAACTTGATCGACGGCACGCTGCCGGTAAATCGAACGCGCATGTCCATGGTGCTTTCACACCGTGCGCCGCCCTTCCGGTGTCCATCAATGCTGCGGGCTTCGACTACTCGAGGGAGCCGGAGCAGCCGCGTCATTATTCTTACAATTGTCAGCCGCGGAGCGATTCCGTCAAGAGGTCGTCGCCCTCCGACATTACTGCGTGGCAAGGTCCCACTGACCGTCTTCAGCAGCGTCTGACGCGTGAAGCACCTGTGTGCTTTTACTGTGGCGTCCGTGGACATATAGCACGCTTCTGCTCGGAGCGCCGCCGTGCTCCTCTACCGCAGTACGAACGACCACCGGCATCCTCGTGCCGCCCAAGTACGCATACGCGTGGGAACTATCGCTGGCCGCCACGGAACAGCTACTTCGGCAGCGACTACCATCGGAACTTCCGCAACGATTCGCCTGATACTGCGCGGAGTGTGACACCACCAAGTTCCCGTAGGTATCGGTCACCATCTCCAAGCCGTCGACGTCTCGCCTCTCCTCCTCCGGGAAACTAGACGCCGCGGCCGATGGAGGTGAGGTCGCCGGACATTTTTCACTGCACACAAAAATGCCTCCGCCAGTTTCAATGTCAACGAATAAGGTCGATGTTCTTATAGATGGTGTTCCCACGTCAGCTTTAGTCGACACGGGAGCAACTGTTTCCGTCATGAGCAGTGAATTCAAGTCCCGAATCGGTCGGAAAGTGATGTTCTGTTGGGAAGACTACGCAACGTTTCGTCCAGTCAGTGGGGAAGCGTTGCGACCAAAGGGAGTGTGTACTGTAACTGTTACATTCGGCTCAAAGGTGTTCAAGGCAGAGTTTGTAGTTCTTGCGAATTCTACCCATGACGTGATCCTGGGGATCGACTTTCTGAAAGAATGTGGAGCCACGGTTGATTGCGGTGCCGGTGAAGTGTTACTCTCTGCTTTTTGTGAGGAGCCTACGCGCCGCCAGCAGACTATTGCCGTCGTTGACGACATAACTCTGCCGGCGCAGTCCATAGTTCGAGTGCCTGTTGAAGTCTGTGGTGTCGCACCTGATAACGCTGACGTGATAGTTTACCCGATCCAGCTGACCTGTGCGAAAAAGGATGTGTTTGTACCGCGTTGTGTGATTTCTACGAAAAGTGGCAGATCGTTACTGTGGGTGATAAACTCCTCTTTCGAGCCGATTGTCCTACCTAGCGGAGTGCGGCTGGCTGTGTTTGAACAGGACACAAGCGATAACATTAGCATTGCGGTAATTAGCGACGACCAAAAGGATGGATCCGATCTGGCCTACCCAAATGATGACGTATTCCTAGGTATGGTGAATAAGTCGCTTTCATCGGAGAAGAGACAAACATTGGTTCGAATCCTGTCCAATCATGCATCCGTCTTTGATTTTGCACAGAATGGCCACGAATTTCCCGTACCACCTTCGCGTGCTCGCCACGTGATTAACACTGGTGCAGCCCATCCTATCCGCCAGAGACCATACAGAGTATCTCCGTCCGAGCGTAAAATTATAGCTCAGCAGGTAGAGGAAATGTTGGCGAAGAAAGTTATTCAGGAGTCCTCTAGCCCCTGGGCAGCGCCTGATATACTAGTAAAGAAGAAGGATGGTTCCTGGAGGTTTTGTGTGGACTACCGGCGATTGAACTCTGTGACGAAGAAAGATGTATATCCGCTTCCCCGAATTGATGACGTCATTGATTGCCTGCACTCTGCTTCGTATTTTTCTTCCGTAGACCTCAGATCTGGATACTGGCAAATTCCCATGCACTCGGCGGACAAGGAAAAAACGGCGTTTACAACTCCAGACGGTCTATATGAGTTTAATGTTATGCCGTTTGGTTTATGCAACGCTCCTGCCACCTTTGAGCGATTTATGGACACTGTTCTCCGCGGCCTAAAATGGGAAATATGCCTTTGTTATCTTGATGATGTAATTTTTGGCCGCACATTCGACGAACATAATCGCCGTCTTGATGTTGTGCTAACGTGCCTTGAGAAAGCGGCACTTACCCTGAACTCAAAAAAATGCCACTTTGGTGATCGTGCAACGATAGTTCTTGGCCATCTCGTAGACAAGCACGGTGTTCGACCTGACCCACAGAAAGTCACCGCGGTAAGCAGCTTCACTCGACCGCGTTCACTGCGAGAACTTCGAAGCTTCTTGGGGCTGTGCTCATATTTCCGGCGTTTTGTTCCAAAATTCGCTGATGTGGCTCAGCCTCTCACTCATTTGCTCAACAAAGACGTGCCGTTCCAGTGGACGAAAGAGTGCGAGTCGTCCTTTTCTCAGCTGAAGTTCATGCTGACTTCCGGACCTATTCTTCGCCATTTCGACGCATCCGCCCCACTGAGGTGCACAGTGACGCTAGTGGAATCGGTATCGGTGCAGTTTTAGTCCAGCGTCACGGAGCCGCCGAACATTTCATTGCCTATGCTAGCCGTTGTTTGAGCAAAGCAGAGCGGAATTACACCGTTACCGAGCAAGAATGTCTTGCGGTCGTCTTTGCCGTGCACAAGTTTCGACCGTACATCTACGGCCGCAGATTCTCTATCGTCACAGACCACCACTCACTATGTTGGCTAACTGGTCTACGTGATCCTTCAGGCCGTCTTGCACGCTGGGCCTTACGCTTGCAAGAGTATGACTGATATATGCTTTAAGAGTTGCCGCCGTCATGCAGACGCTGATTGCCTGTCGCGACTTCCCCTTCCCATGACGGAATATGACGCCGACAATTTTGACGACTGTCTAGCAGCTATAGACTCATCGTTCCCAGATCTTGCCGCCTTTCGTGCTGAACAGCGCAAAGACCATAGTCTGGCTCCTTCTTTCTCATCCGCCGTCGAGAAGCCCCGCCAGAGCCCTTTCGTTGTACAGGATGGAATTCTTTACAGGCGGAATTTTTCTGGGACCGGGGCCCGCCTTCTTTTGGTTGTTCCTAAGGCTTTGCGAACCAACGTCTTACAAACGTTGCACGACGACCCAACATCCGGCCATATGGGATTTGCCAGGACATACCACCGCGCACTCGAACGTTTTTACTGGCCACGCATGCGCCAAACTACGGCCAAATACGTTGCGAGTTGTGACCATTGTCAACGGTACAAACGTCCAACTAGTGCACCGCCAGGCCTTCTCCATCCCATACCACCTCCGTGTTCCCCCTTTGAAGTCGTCGGCATTGACTTGATAGGCCCTTTTCCGAGATCCATCCAGGGGAACTGCTGGATTATAATCTGTGTCGACCATCTGACCCGTTACGCTGAAACCGCACCACTCTCTGCCGCCACAGCCGAGCACGTTTCGGACTTCTTATTACGCTACATAATCCTCCGGCATGGACCCCCTCGCGCGATTATCAGCGATCGCGGCCGCCAGTTCGTAGCCGACGTCGTTGAGAAGCTGCTTCGCCGCTCAGCCTCCCAGTTTCGTCACGCCACGTCATACCATCCACAGACGAACGGATTGACTGAGCGCGTCAACAGAACTCTGATTAACATGCTTGCTATGTATGTTGACTCGAAGCACAAAAACTGGGACGCAATTTTACCTTTTATGACTTACGCGTACAATACTGCGCTGCACGAGACCACCGGTTTCAGCCCGTTCTACCTCCTCTACGTCCGCCGACCACGAAGTACCCTTGACACCATTCTCCCATTTTCCGAGGAGGAAAAACCACCTCTTGCTGAGACACTCTGTCGCGCAGAGGAGGCGCGGCGCATCGCGCGTCTCCGTACTTTCGCATCACAGGACCGCTCAAAGGCTCGTTACGACAAGCGACATCGACATGTGTCATAAAGAAAAGGCGATCTGGTGTATCTGTGGACTCCGTACCGCAAGCGTGGGTTGTACCAAAAGTTCCTGGCCCGCTACACAGGTCCTTTTGTCGTCTTGTCGCGTTTTAGTGACGTTACGTACGTCGTTTCCCGACTCGCATCTACCGGCCGTCGTTCCAGTAGAACTGACGTCGTCCATGTTGCCAGGTTGAAGCCATACTATACGCGCGACACTGAATGACTCGCCCGGTGGGCATCGTCTGCAACGGGGGAATTGATACCGTACCTCGGTGAAGAATGAAAGAGGACAACGAAGTGAGGCTGAATCCTGGGCTGAGTGCTAAGCCTTCCGCTACCATCCGTCACCCCGCTCTGTAAAATAAACATCTTTCACCGTAACAGTATAGTAAATTTTTCTTCGACAAAATAAACATTTGTACTTTGGACTAATGTTAGCGTTAATGTTAAATCGCAGCATGAGCTACCACTAAGTAGCCATGCTGTCAACATTCCTGGCCAGCCCACGTTAAGCATACATCTTGAGTGGATATTCATGCGTTTTGCACAAGGACCTTGATCCTACTGTTAACACTTCGCTGAATAACAAAGAATTCACCATTGGCAAGTTCTTTGCAGACTGCTTTACATGACACCGATTCAAACAGTGTCGGGACCTGCAGGATTTTTTCTTGCGTGACATTAATGCCGCAGTACATACTACATGCCTTATTATCCTATTTAAATTAATACCAAGCATCATGGCTGGAAAGTTCCTTTGAACAAAGCAATAACGTGCATTTAAGTATGGCCTATATTGGAGCCAATTAGTGAGTAGCATGAGCTTAAATGAAAACTGAGCAGGCTGTGAAGCAATCAGGGTTTAATGAAGGCCGAATTGAAGAAGTATCCACAGGGGTCTTTAAACGGTGCAATTTTTTTCAATAGCGGAGTGTTTGCAAGTGCTTTCGAGCAGTTTGTGCATAGGCTGCCCCACAAGTCCCGTTTTTTATTCATATTCTTAGAGGTGTGCGAATTTGATACAGCACATTGTGAGGCACATAGGAACCTTCCCATGATCGATCTTGTGGAGAAAGTGGTGGGCCAGCATCTCTCACTGCTTCATCGGAAAAAATCTTCCTGGAAAAGATACCAAATAGGAAAGTAATTTAGAAATTCTGTGCACATAAAAATGAAAGTTTCATTGAACATGTTTACTTCACTTCTCTTATGGCAGTCAAGTTTTTAAATCGGTGTAGAGTTAGCAGCGACATGATGGTAAGTTGATTGTTGTGAGCTTCGCACTTGCTGCGCGGCACGAAGTGCACAAACGCAAAGAAACGCGAAACAACGTTACATGTGCACTTTAAAAGGGTCCGCGATGTTAGTAGATTCCACCATGCAGTTACACATGTTGCATTCAGCGTCTTGTCAAAAGCGGCTACAGTGCTACTAGGCGTCAATAATATTGTCCGGCTGAGGGCGAAATCTAATGGGCTGATTATTCTCAGAATAGAGCGAAGGTTAAAAATATGGCTTATATGCACATATAAACACATGACGACGTGATAAACACATTGGCTGCTGACCCGAATGAGAAGAGTTAGATCCGGGCCGCGACGTTCGCATTTTGGAAGGAGGCAAAAACGCTAGGGGCCCGTATACAGCGCGTTATCAGCACACATCAAAAGAACAAATAGAACACTTCCGGAGCCCTCCGCTGCGGCGGGCCTCATAACCATATCGTGGTGCCAGCACGTAGTACAGAAGCAATTACTATTTGTGATAGCCACAGCCTTTCGCGTAAGTTTATATCGCCGAAAGCGTGCAATTCGGATGAAGCGTTCTCTCAAGAAATAATATCGCACAAGATCGTTTTTATGAAGCGGCAGTTTTGTAAGCCAATCGACTAACCTTACGACGCCTGTAGACTGCCTTCATGAGTGTTCCTAAACGCGCATTTATTTCACGTCGTTGCTATATATGCGCCTAACGCCTCTTTTTTGCCTTTTTCGCGTAGACAGCGCGCTGTATAGAACAACGCGTACGCATGCATCAGCGGCGATATAGACCAACAAACAAAGAAAATAGATTCAGACTTACCACGGGTGCTCCGGACCTGGCCGAGCTTGCCTGTTTGCGCGCCGCAGCTTGGCGAAACCATCTCGCAGCGTCACATAGGTTGCCATACCGTCACATTGCAACTTTCGAGTTCAGCGGCTAGAGCACAGTGAAACTTCCCGCCCAAACTACGCAAACTCTGCCAACTCAACAGCACCACTTTCATGCAGCGTTCACAGAGCCAACTGGCCATAACTTCGACAACCACGACACGGCTGAGCTTGCTTCGAGCGCACACAGCGGTGCAGCCACCGCGGCCAATGGCACCCAACGGAACCTCTAACAGCGAACCGAACTGCGCTGGAACCTCACATCGGCGCTGTTCGCTGTGCCGTTGATATCTCTCTATCCGCCTGCGTTTGCTTTTGGTTTTAAAAGCGAAGCATTTCTTAGGGAACTTCGGTGATTTGAGCATATCTATCTATCTATCTATCTATCTATCTATCTATCTATCTATCTATCTATCTATCTATCTCTTACAGTGCACGCGCTTCCCATGATAAGCGCAAGTGTGGACCGCGCATGCGCCATTCTCTTCCTTTGTTTTCATCCGGCCCCTTTCCCTCTTAGTATATATTCGCTACGGAAAATAAGCGTGGCGGTTCTGCATGGTGAGACGGACACCTTCTTGTCAGAGGCGGCGTGGCCGCCGCCAACCTAACAGTGCCGACGAGCAACCAAGGAAAGCCGCAGCTACCCACGTAAGACAGCGACAAGATGCTAGTGCCGAGAAGCAGCAGCTGTGCGACGAACCCATCTACAGCCATGGCACATAGGCTACCGGACTTCGACCAAGAAACAGACAAGTGGCACGCTTATCTGGTAGAGGTTGAGGCTACTTTGAAGCAAGCGAAGTCACCGATGACGCCAAAAAGAGAGCTTTGTTGGTCGCGGCGTTGGAGTGTAATACGATTCTTGTGTGGAAGAGTAGCACCGCGTCAGCCGAACTCGCTCAGCTACAACGAAGTTGTATGTACGTTAAGTAAGTTTTATGACCCAACGCCTAATGAGATCTCGGAGATCTTCAAGTTTTTTCATCGCAATCAACAAGGGCAGTCTGTGCAGACATTCATTATCGAGATAACGAAGATTGCCCAGAACTGCAACTTTTCGTCGACATTAGACAGGATGCTCAGGGATCGTTTTGTATGCGGTGTCCGTTCGAAAAATTTGCAGAAGCAGCTATTGGCGAAAAAGGACCTAACACTCAATGAAGCAGAAGCTCTTGCCCTGGCTGCGGAAACCGCAGAACACGGTTCACGGCAGATAGGTAAGCAAGGTGATGCTTTGAATGGTCCTGAAGGTAGGTCAGAAGTACGCGCCAAGGACCACAAAGAACGAGGAAAGGATTGATCCTCACCAATGCAAGTGCTGCGGCCAATATGGTCGCAAAGCTTCGACATACTTCCAGAAAAACCGCCCATGCTTCAAATGTGGGCGGTGCAAACAGAACGCTAGCGCTAACAGCAGAAAACTCAAAAAAGACTTACGACAGCAGTACATTACAAATCTGGTGCGTCACGGAGGCTGAGCCTTTGGTACCGCCCATTTGGAAGTTTATCGCATGTGATGGCGTCTCCATACGGATGGACGTTGATACTGGCTCGCCTGTTTGTATCTTTCCGAGAGCAGCGTATGAAGCGCATCGCGACCGTTGGCCCTGGCTGCAAAACGGAAAGTTAAAGCTTTCGTGCTACCTAGGAAAACTCCCAATACTAGGATTTTTGGCTATGAAGGCTTCTCACATGTCAGTGGAAATGGATTGCACGCTGAAGGTATCGGTTTGTGAAGGCCCCAGCCTGTGCGGCCGGGACTTATTGCAGAAGCTTGCAGCAGAAGAGGCCCCGGTTCGGCACGTGATAACGCTACCAAGCGGGATAAGCCAGCGGGAACCGGCAGGAGCCGGTGCCATAATGGAAGAGTATGCCGAAGTGTTCTCGGAAGACCTAGGACTTCAACGAACCGCCGGCTAGGCTGTACGTCAAGGACAGAGTAACACCAAGATTTTGCAAGGCAAGAAAGATTCCATGTCCTCTAGTAGATAAGGTTTCTGCTGAGCTGGATAGACTAGTGGACACTGGCGTAATATCGCCAGTCGATTATGCGCAATGGGCTACACCGATAGTACGGGTACTAAAACGTGACGGTGCGGTGCGCATTTGTGGAGATTTTAAAGTGACATTAAACCTTGTGTGTGATGGGAAAGGTACCCTCTACCGGTCACAGACGACATTTTCGCAAATTTATGAGGTGGACAGCAATTCAGTATTCTGTGTATCGTATCGCCCGACTGTTCTTGATGCTATCGCTTGTTCATAAAAGGGGCGGTGCCCAGAGTGTATTATAAATATGACGGACTGAATAAATGGGGCAGCACTGGCTTCCTGAGGCATGCACCTGCTGTCACGCTGATTCCTGGCCACATACATGGTGTCAGAAGCATTTAGGCCTGTACCCCCAGACGCCCATCCGAAGAATGCCAGCATGGAATTCGTGAGGCCTCGAGGGCCGCTGCGGTTGGAAGGCGATTTAGGCAAGCGATGGGTACTTTTCAAGCAACGCTTCGAGCTCTTTTTGACAGCGACAGACCCTACGAAGAAACGAGGTGCTTCGACGAAAACGGCGCTGCTGCTGAGCATCGCTGGAGAAGAAGCCATAGAGGTGTACAACACCTTCAGCTTCACAGAAGACGAGGACAAGGATGACTACGACGTGGTAATCAAAAAGTTCGACGAATACTGCGCTTCTCAAGTCAATGAGGTACATCAGCGCTAGCTGTTCCGTACCCGAAAGCAAGAACCAGGTGAGCATTTTGAACAATTTTTTTACGAGACTTCAAGACGAATGCAGGAGCATGCAACTTTGGAGAGCAAGCAGATTCAGTGATAAGAGACCAACTTGTTTTTGGCACAAACGACGATAAGCCCTCGAGAGAAGCTTTTGGCCGACAACATGTCAACGTTACAAAACACCGAGGAAGTATGCAAGGCGGCTGAGATAACGGCAGCAAACCAAGAAGTCTGGACGCGAGAGCAGAAACCAGTAGATGCCGTGCACAAGACAAGTGATAGTTCACAGGCTAAGCAGCAGAAGAGTTATAAATGCCTAAGGTGTGGTCGGGCGCACGCACCGCGCAAATGCCCAGCGTACGGACAAACATGCCGCGCGTGTCATGAGAAAAATCACTTTGACATATGCTGCAAGACAAAGCCGCAAGTAGGAGAGCTGCAGGGCAGCGATGACGAGTTTGAAGTTCTCACGATTGGTAGTAAGAGCAGTCGATCAGACTGGATAGTCACGGCAAAAGTTGGAGGAAAGCTTATTGCTTTCAAAGTGGACACTGGGTCTCGGGCTAATATTGCTCCCAGCCGCATTGTACGCAAGCATGAACTGCAAGCCAGTTAAAGCCCAGCAGTGCCGTCTTACGCTCTTACGGTGGAAACGAGATCAAACATATGGGTATCGTGAGGCAAGAGGTGACATTGCATGACCGTACATCCGTTCAGGACTTCTTCGTTGTCCGCAAGGGAGCTCAAACGATTCTCGGTTTGCAGGCATGCGAGACGCTCGGAATAATCGCGTGACAGGTGGACAACGTTTCGCAAACCAATTCCGAAGCAGTAGGGAAAGACTTTAGCTATCTTTTTTTCTGGCACAGGTTGTCTCCAACGCTACTACCGCATGGTCCTGCGAGAAGGAGCACTCCCAGTCGTCCAGACAGCACGTCGAGTACCGCTGGCCTTGAGGGAGCCGCTTCGAAAGGAGCTGGATCGCGTGGAGAGGGAAGGCATAATTGTAAAAGTCACGGAACCTACAGAATGGGTGAGCCCTCTCGTCATAGTGCGCAAGAAGGATGGAAAATTGCGCGTGTGCATGAACCCGCGTAAAATTAACGAGGCCATCAAGCGGAAACATTCGAAATGCCAAGGAGAGAAGATATCGAGTCGGAGCTCGCGGGAGCTAAGGTGTTCACTCGACTAGACGCCAATTCAGGATTCTACCAAATTCCGCTGCATGACGAAACGTCGAAAATCTGCACTGTCACGACTCCTTTCGGTCGTTACCGTTTTTTGCGATTGTCTTTTGGCATATCAGCAGCCTCTGAGGTCTTTCAGAAAGCCCTTACCGACAGCTTTGAGGATTTGCCTGGAACTAAAGTCTATGTCGATGACATACTTATTTGGGGATCATCGAGGCAAGAGCATGACGAACGACTGAGGCAGGTGCTGAAGGCTGCGGCAAAAAACAGGGCTAACGTTTAACCCAGCTGAATGCATCATTGGCGTCACTCGGATAAGCTTCCTAGGCGACGTAATTTCGGCGGAAGGCGTCAGGCGGAATCCTTCACTCATTCAGCCAATGCAGCAGATTCCTGAGCCACGCGACAAGCAAGCAGCACAACGGATGTTAGGGGTTGTCAACTACTTCGGCAAATTTATCCCCACATTAGCTGAGAGGACTGAAGCTACTGCGCAGCATAATTAAGAAAGAAGCGGTGTTAGAATGGACTCCAAATCACGCACAAGAATGGCGTCAAATATGCCACAGCTTGAGTAGCCAACCGTTGCTGGCGGTGTTCGATTTGGCAAGAGAAACTAAGATTTCATGTGACGCGTCACGCAGTGGTGTGGGTGCCGCGCTGTTGCAAAAATACAACGGCTCGTGGAAGCCTGTAGCATACGGATCAAGGACGCTGTCTGAAGCGGAAACGCGCTATTCCCAAATAGCAAAAGAAGCCCTTGCCATTGCATACGGTTGCGAGAAGTTCGCCCATTTTCTGTACGGAAGAACGGTCATCATTGAAACGGACCACCGCCCTTTGATTGCCATAGCAAAGAAAGCGATCGGCGACATGCCACCTAGGCTGCAACGTTTTTTCATGCGATTGCTTAGATATAACTTTGAACTGCATTTCGTTCCAGGGAAGCAGCTCCTGCTCGTAGATATGCTGTCGAGAGCACCCAGCAGTGAAGGCAGTAATGACGTCAGCACGGATGACGCAGAAGTGCATGCCGTAAGTACGGTATCCTCATTTATCAGCGAGGGAACGTGGAAGCGTCTTGCCGAGGAGACTGCCAAAGACAGCTATCTGAAAGTAGTGCTGCAGAAGTTGACCACGGGTGAACCAATAGAGGGCCCGCCGAAGCCTTTTCTACCCGAGCTCTCTTCCATTAAAGGAGTCTTATTTAAGGGGCTCAAGGTCGTAATTCCGGGCAGCATGAAGCGCGAGACGTTGCATAGGATCCATGAAGGGCACTTAGTAGTCGCCATATGTAAAGCCAGGGGTCGTCGTCTCGTTTTCTGGCCTGGAATGAACTCTGAAATTACAGCAGTCGCCGAGAGGTGTGCAACATGCAAAAATACGCGTACAGCCAGCCGAAGGAACCACTTATGATGCGTTCCATGCCTGACCAACCCTGGTATCGCGTAGGCATAGACCTCTTTTGCTATGGCGGGAAGTCCTACCTGTGTGTCTACGACGCATTATCAAACTTCCCGGAAGTCGAATGCCT
The DNA here is from genome assembly GCA_013339685.2 of Hyalomma asiaticum. Lineage (NCBI taxonomy): Eukaryota > Metazoa > Arthropoda > Arachnida > Ixodida > Ixodidae > Hyalomma > Hyalomma asiaticum. Next base: position 187,080 of record JABSTT010006133.1, on the reverse strand, counting down.
CCGAGACACCACTGCGAGGACCGTCGTCGACGCCGCTAGTGCTATCTTTGCACGTTACAGCATACCGATGGAGGTGCTATCGGACAATGGCCCTCAGTTTTCGAGCAGTGAATTCGCTTCATTTGCGCGCACTTACGAATTCAAGCACATTACATCAAGTCTAGGGTTCCCGCGTTCTAATGGGCTAGCTGAAAAGGGGGTGCAGGTGGTGAAGAGGCTCCTTAAGAAGGCTACCGAAGCTAAACAGGATTTTTGATTGGCTCTTTTTGCCTACGGGACCTCTCCTTTGGAATGTGGACGGACACCTGCAGAGATCGTCCAGGGCCGCCGGCTACGGACGCAGCTACCCGACTACCAGTGTGGCCCTTCACACCAAGTCAAGCATCGTCAGTGTCGACCGTCCACACAACCACTAGCCCCACTCCATGAAGGCGACGTTGTGCGAGTCCAGTGCGGCTCGTGGGCCACCAGAGCACGGGTTCTGAAGCTGTCAACATATTGTTACGGTGAGATGTGTTTATTCGGGGATGACGATCAATGAGAGAGGCCTAGGGACCGAAGGGACCACAGTGCTTGCTAGCGTCTTCTTCCTCTGCTTCTAAGCATCCACCGCGTACCGTAGCATTTCCCCCCTGGGAGACGATGCCCACCGGGCGAGTCACGTCGTGTCCCGATGGTGGAAACGTTTAAGGCGGGCGACATGGACGACGTCGGTTTTGCTTGAGCGACGGCCAGCAGACAGGAGTCGAGATATCACGTAAGTGACATCACTGAGGCGTGCGATGACGACGAAGGGGCCGGTGTAGTGGGCCAGGAACTTTTGGTATAGGCCACGCTTGCGAAGTGGTGTCCATAGCCACACCAAGTCGCCTTTCTCATACGACACGGGCTGATGACGCTTGTCATAGCGGATCTTTGAGCGGTCTTGAGAAGCGAAGGTTCGAAGGCGTGCGATGCGTCGGGCCTCTTCTGCACGGCAAAGCGTTTCGGCCAGTGAAGGCTCGTCGGTTTCAGAATATGGCAGAATCGAATCAAGAGCTGTGCGGGGCTTTCGTACATATAGGAGATAGAAGGGGCTGTATCCGTTGGTTTCATGTCGTGCAGTATTGTAGGCGAATGTTATAAAAGGCAAAACAGTGTCCCAAGTTTTGTGAGCTGAATCGACATACATTGAAAGCATGTTAATGAGAGTTATGTTGGTGCGTTCAGTTAGACCGTTAGTCTGCGGGTGGTACGGGGTGGCGTGACGAAAACGGGACATAGAAAGGCGCAGCAGTTCTTCAACCACATCAGCAACAAATTGCCGGCCACGATCACTGATAATGACACGAGGAGATCCGTGTCGTAATATAATGGATGACAGCACGAAGCGGGAGACCTCAGCGGCTGTTGCAGCAGGAGTCGCCGCACTTTCGGCATAGCGGGTTAGGTGATCGACGCACACTATAATCCAGCGGTTGCCCGACGTTGATCGCGGGAAAGGGCCGAGCAGGTCAATACCGACGACTTCAAACGGTGAAGCAGGGGGTGAGATGGGATGGAGAAGTCCTGAAGGGCCGCTAGTTGGACGCTTGTGGCGCTGGCATAGCTCGCAGCTGGCAACGTACGCGGTTACACTCTGGCGCATTTTCGGCCAGAAGAATCGTTCCTGTGTGCGCTGAAAGGTCCTGGCAAAACCCATATGCCCAGAAGTAGGGTCGTCGTGCATTGCTTGGAGCACGTCACGTCGCAATGTTCTTGGCACAACTACAAGCAAGCGGGCGCCGTTGCTAGAGTAATTCCGCTTGTACAGAATGCCATCCTTTACAAGGAAACGACGTTGACCATGCGCTTCCGATAGAAAGTAATGAGCTAAGCTGCTGTCGCTGCGTTGCTCCCTGCGAAAAGTGGCAAGGTCGGGAAATGGAGGGTCAACAACCGTCAAGTATTCGTCGAAATTGTCTGCGTCGCAGTCGGTCGTCGGTAGAGGAAACCTTGACAGACAGTCAGCATCGGCATGACGGCGACCACTCTTGTAAGAAATCTCAAAGTCATACTCTTGCAATCGTAGGGCCCAACGAGCAAGACGGCCGGATGGGTCACGTAATCCGGTGAGCCAGCATAAAAAATGATGGTCGGTGACGATTGAGAATCGGCGTCCATACAGATACGGACGAAACTTGTGGACGGCGAACACGACCGCGAGGCATTCTTGCTCCGTTACAGTGTAGGTGCGTTCAGGCTTACTCAGACAGCGACTGGCATAGGCAACCACGTGTTCTAGGTCGTCATGGCGTTGTACCAAAACAGCCCCGAGGCCTATACCACTGGCGTCGGTGTGTACTTCAGTGGTAGCAGCTGGATCATAGTGGCAAAGTACGGGCCCAGAGGTAAGGAGAAACTTTAGCTGTGAAAACGATGTCTCACAATCTGCTGACCACTGGAAAGGCACGTCTTTGTTGAGTAGACACGTCAGCGGGTAAGCTAAGTCGGCAAATTTAGGCACGAAACGGGCGGAAATATGAGCACAAGCCCAGAAAACTTCGTAGCTCTCGTAGTGTCCGCGGTTGTTTGAAGCTACTAACTGCAGCAACCTTCTGGGGGTCAGCTGCCTATGTCGTACCACGTAATCACACAGGAAGGGCGCTGTCTCCGGCGCAACCGCAAGCACTTGCTACCGACTGGAGAATCCTTCCAGCAGGACTCTGTTCCCAACTGGAGCAACGTAGTGCCAAATAGATCGACAGCTGCACGACACATCGAAGACACAGCGCCGAGTAACGACTCAACTACCGCGGGCACACAGAGTCGTCCAACGCCAGCACCCAGAAGGTCGCTGAGAACGCAAAGACCGCCACGACGACTACAATATGATCAAGACTTTAAACAAATTGCCTGAACTCTCTCTTTGTTTCTACATGTTCCTCATTTGTTATGAAGTGCCACCTCCAGCTATCATGTTTCCCGCATATGTGAATAACTACACAGTTTCTTTGTTTTCCTAAGGAAAAAGGATGTGTCGTATCACGCCTCACTCGTGCCCTAAGCACGATAAGCTCAATGGGCTTCGCCCGACTGTTCTTGATGCTATCGCTTGTTCATCAAAGGGGCGTTGCCCAGAGTGTATTATAAATATGACGGACTGAATAAATGGGGCAGAACTGCCTTCCTGAAGCATGCACCTGCTGTCACGCTGATTCCTGTTGTTGTTTTGTTGTTTTGTGGGGTTTAACGTCCCAAAACCAGTTCTGATTATGAGAGACGCCGTAGTGGAAGGCTGCGGAAATTTCGACCACCTGGGGTTCTTTAACGTCCACTGACATCGCACAGCACACGGGCCTCAACATTTCGCCTTCATCGAAATGCAGCCGCCGCGGCCGGGATTCGATCCCGCAACCCTCGGATCAGCAGCCGAGTACCTTATAGCCACTAGACCACCGTGGCGGGGCACGCTGATTCCTGGTCACCTACATTCTGGATTTGCGAGACGTCTACAACCAGATTGCCCTGGAAGAAAGCTCGTGGAAGCTGGCCGTCATGAACACACATGAAGTGTTGCTTTGTTACAATCTGTTGTCGTTTGGAATCGCGTCAGTACCAGCGCTATTCCATATAACCATGGAGTCAATATTACAAGGAATTCCGGGGGTACAATCATACCTAGATGACTTCTTGATAGCAGAGACTGCTGATAAGCCAAACGCAAACCTGCGGGCGGTGTTGCAGCGATTTCAAGAACACGGCATTAAATTGCGCGCTGAGAAGTGCTCAATAAACGAGGCCGCAGTGACGTTCCTATGCCACCGAATCGACGCCGCGGGATCGCACCCAACGGAGAAGAACGCCGAGGCTATCATCGTTTTCCAGAAGAGAAAGAACGCTTTTTTAAAGATAACGGTTACGCATCTTCGAGCGAGAGCACTGCCTACGTTCCTTTGTTGTTTTTTTCCTTTTTTTAAATAGTGGTGCTAGGGGGGGGGTTAAAAAGTACAGTGGTCAACTGTCATATCTATAACGACGGAGCTGTCGTGCTAGGAACTGCACGAGCGACATCTACAGTTGGAGACGGGCCACAACTGAACATGCGCAGGTGCCACTGACGCACCTTCCTTGCATTCTCGACCCTTGGTTATCACCACGGGTGCAACAACCGCTTTGGCCGTCAGTAGCGCTGTCAACGGTTTAGCGCAATAACAAAAGAAAAAAAAGAAGAAAAAGAAACGAAGCGTATTGTTGGCAGCGCCCGATGAGGCGGTGCTGCGTTCTAATTCTCCGTTCGCGGTCACATTCTCCCAACAAGAGATTTACGCCCACTTATGAACGGTATAAAGTTTTCTGTGGTTCGTTTGCGTCAGGCTGCTCGGAAGCTGTCTTGCGGCCGGTATAGAATTTTGCACTTCCAACTGTGAGTAGAGTGCTCGATGCAATTTTGTAAGGAAGGTCGGCTTGCTGATGCTGCCTGTCGTCGGGCCAGAGAGGGCTACAAAACGACGAAGGACCGAATGATCGTCATATGTATGGGCAATCCAAACTACATTTAGCCGCAGTCAACGCATCATTAGCGAGTTACAATTAACAGTAGGTTTACGAAATCAAATGACAGCACCCCGCAATAAACGCAATGCGCTATGAAAAATTCACAGAGCGATGCGCAATATACATTATGCGGCGCATTGCTGGTATGATATGATACCGCAAACGGAGAATAAGTACGCAGTATAAAACGCGCCGATCCGGGTGATTGCACTTTTTTTCCAGCGCTATATGGCTGGCAGTGCTTCTGCCGGCCAAAGCAGTTGTCGCGGCCGCGGAGATAAAGGAGGACGGAAACTGCTAGGCAAACGCGTCAGTGGCGATGCGCATGACCGGATGCGGCACATTTCCAACTGTAGATGTCGCTCGTGCAGTTCCGAGCACGACGCTCCGTCGTTATAGACATGAGTGTTGACCACTCTACGTTATAGTAGCAGCAGTTTCCTCATGGCGCGATGTAAAGCTGCATGTTTTGCTGGCCAAGTGTTGCTTTTGTCCATTACTGAATAATAATTACAAATTATTCAAATTAAAAATTAGCAACACTTAATGAGCAAACACACAATGAAGTCTAGGAAAGCATAGGGAAAGTTCACTGTAGTATTGTAACTGTGGAGTAAGTAGAAATGAATTAAAGTGGACGAAAAGACAAAGCTGCCTTCGGTGGGAACCGAAACCACGACCTTCGGATGACGCGTCCGATGCTCTACCGCTCAGCTACGAAGGCGGTCGTGCCCCGTCCACATTACTGGGCACTTATGCACATATTATCCTAGGCAGGGCCACTCGTAGCCATGGCGGCGTGTGAGGAACACACTTTTTTGCCAGGAGGCGTCAGGTAGAACGTGAACTACGGTCAGGCGGCTGCTGTCCAATAAGCCCTCGCATGCTACCTAAAACACCAAGTCTGCCTCAATGAAGGCAGACTTGGCAGATGCCTCCTGGCAAAAAAACTGTGTTCAACACACGCCGCCATGGCTACGAGTGGCGCTGCCTAACGCTCCCATGATAATACGTACATAAATACCCAGTAAAGTGGACGGGGGACGACCACCTTCGCATCTCAGCGGTACAGCATCGGACGCCTCAGCCGAAGGTCGTGGGTTCGTTTCCCATCGACGGCAGGTTTGTCTTTTCGTCCAGTTTAGTTCCTTTCTACTTACTCCAGAATTAAAATACTATAATTAACTTCCTCTATGATTTCCTAGGCTTCATTGTCTGTTTGCTCATTAAGTCGTTTCTAACAGACAAAGAACGAGCCCTTGACCCCTTCGCTTTCGTTAAATTAGCAACACTGTCACTCGGTCGCGAGAGTCAGTGGCGGCGTGTCCTCAATGTAGCAGCGCGCACTGATTATTGCTCCCAGTGTGTCTCTTTTCATCGAGCTTCAACAAACGTTGTTCAGGTTGAAGGACACGCGCTCGCATCCGAAGCCACTAGCATGACGTGCAGCTGCTCATAAGGAACGCTACAGGTTAGCCAACGGAGAGAATACATCGCCTGGGGAGGAGAAAGCCGAAACACGTCGCCTCTGAAAGCTTAGCTCGCATTGCTTCCCATAGTACCCCAGTGTTCTGCTATCGCAACAATTGCTTCGCGATTCTGGCTAAACTGCGGATTTCTTACTCGTGGAATAGCACAGCAGTCAATATTGAGACAGACAGAACGCAGCAGAGCGACGAAGGGCTTGTGACGTTCTGCCTATTTCAACTTTGCTCACGGTATTTGGATGAGACTGTCATAATATGTGCTGCGAAACCGAAACTGAAACCAAAAAACGACGATTGTGTGCCGTGCGGTGGCGAAGAGGATGTGATGTGTGCGCGTATGTGCCGTGCGGTGCCGACGAGGAAGACAACGGCAGCTCGTGAGGCGCGGCCTCGACGGTGCGTGGCCCGTGCCTTCGGCAGTGCGCGAGGTTCGTCGTTCGAGGCAGGACTACCTCGCTGGGCGTCTGGCCCATAGGTACGACCCCGGCCACGTCGCGACACTCCTATCAGCTGAGTGGACAGCTCAGCCTCCGCTAGACGACCGGTCTAGGAGAGCTGGCGCCGGGTTCCTGAACCTGTCCTGGTCCCGCTGATCGTGGAGAGCTGGCGCCGGGTTGCTGAATCCGCCCTTGCCCCGGTGTTCCAGGAGGGCTGGCGTGGGTTTCCGAGGCGGACGGCTGGTGCTCAAGGGCACAACTCCCTGCCACCAGAACACGTGTTTCGTCAGCTCCAGCTCGTCGCAGAGCCACTGGAGTTCCACGCGGCGACCCTGCGTCTTCCAACTTCGTTACGGCAGCTGACGGCGCTACAACGTCCACTTCTCCACTGCAAGGTGCCGACGGGACACCAACGACGGCCCAGGCGACTACCCCGACGACCTGAACTGTAGGCCGGACGTTCTATTTATTCATTTAGTTTAGCCCGCGAGGTTTTGTTATGAGTTCCCGTAATGTGTGTGTTGTCCATGCGTGAAAGGTAGAATAGAAGTTGGACGTGTGTTTGTGCACTGGCGTGCTGGCTTGTTCTTTCTGGAGCGGTCCTGCCCCAATAACATCACAAACTGGCGAGCCTGCCAGGATCCGCTCGTTAAACCAGTGAAAGAAGACAGTTTCGCTCGAGGCAGACACACGTTCAGACTGCAACATGGACTTGGAAAAACTCACCGCTATAGGGCTCCAGCTAGGGTTCTCGGGTGCAGAGCTTCACAAGTGGATGGAGGCCCAACAGGCTAAGCTAAGGGATGAGAGAGCAGCAGAACGAGAGGCAGCCAAAGAAGCTGACGAGAGGCAGCGTGCAATTCTGCAGCTAAAGCTAAAGCTTCAGGAAGGAGCTCAGAATATGCCCGTAGCAGGGAATGACACTTTGACTACGCCCAGCACCTCCTCGCCCCTTAATCCGCAGAAGTTACTGCCTTTATTTGACGAGAAACGCGATGATTTGCACGCGTATCTGCAGCGATTCGAGCGCGTAGCCACAGGACAGGATTGGCCGCAAGAAAAATGGGGTCTCGCTGTTAGCATGTGCCTAACGGGTGACGCGTTAACCGTGATAGGCCGAATGACTGCCGCTGATTCGCTGGACTACCAAAAAGTAAAGAAAGCTCTACTGCAGAGATTTCAGTTCACGGCTCAAGGCTACCAAGAAAAGTTTAGGAAAGCACGAGCAGCAGATGGTGAAACTGGAAGACAGTTAGCAGCAAGAATTGCCAGTTATTTCGACCATTGGATAGACATGGCAAACATATCCAAAACCTACGAAGATCTAAGGGACCACGTAATCTCTGAGCAATTCTTGCGTTGTTGCCATCCAAAGCTGGTTGTTTTCTTAAAAGAGCGAGAGTGCAAGTCACTAGAGGAACTCGCTAATTTGACGGATCGCTTCCTCGAGGCACAGAATTTGTCTAATATAGGAAAAGGTCCTGACCCCGCGAAAGAGTACGGTGGAAAGCCTACCGAAGCGTCGCGGAAACCGCAACTCAAATGTATCCTGTGTCATCGTTTCGGACATTTGGCTCCTGACTGCCGCAATCCACCTAAGCAGATGCTAAAGTGCAAGTTGTGCGGTAAAACGGGACATGTAACAGAAACTTGCCGAAACAAGCATGGGGACAACAAACCGAGTTCTTCGTGCGCATTTAGCGAGTCTGACTCTGCCCGGGCGGGTGCTAGAAAAGCATCCAAACGTCCAGGAGGGAAGATTCCTTGCTCACGTCACCACGACGACGAGAACTTGAAGAGTACAACACGTTTCCTGGTCGACGGGATGCCAGTGGTCGAAGGTCTACTGCTAGGAAGAGAGGTTCGAGTATTACGCGATACGGGATGCAACATGGCAATCGCCCGACGGGAGCTCGTTCCTGATGTGTGCCTGACAGGCAAGAAAATCAGCGTCGTTCTCCTAGACAGGTCAACTAGCCATCTCCCGGAAGCTATTGTACAAGTCAACACGCCGTACTTCACAGGGATGCTGAAAGTGGCTTGTATGAATCAACCCCTCTATGACCTTGTGCTGGGAAATCTTCCAGGCGTCAGAGGACCGTACGATCCAGATTCTGACTGGAAGCAGGCGAAGCAGGCGGCTCGTACCCAGGTGGATGAGTTACCGGCGCAAGCACACCCGACCAAGTCACCTGTCACCTCAACATCTGCTTCTTCAAGCGTGGCAAAAACCAAAGCCAATCAACAAGGTCAAGAAAAGATTAGGCCTTTGTACGTGTCAACAACGCTCTTACCTGACGTTACCAGAACACAACTCGTCGAGGAACAGCGAAATGACCCGACACTCAAAGCTGTCTTTGCTAAAGTGAATAAAGAGTTCAAATCGGGAAAGGGCCACTGTTACCATTTCATCGAAGATAAAGGATTGCTCTATCGACGCTACCGCCTTGCCACTGGCAGAACGTTTAAACAGCTGGTCACTCCGAAAGTGTTCCGGGCAGGCATACTGGACATTGCTCATGGAAGTATCATGGCGGGACACCAAGGCATCAAAAGAACTACTGATCGTGTCCTAGAAGAATTTTATTGGCCTGACCTGAACGGAGACGTAAAGCGCTTTGTCAAGTCTTGCGACAAGTGCCAGAGGACTACCCCTAAAGGAAAAGTTGGAGTCGCACCACTAGGCAACATGCCTCTTATCCGGACACCTTTTGAAAGGGTCGCGGTTGATTTAATCGGCCCATTTTCACCAAGATCGGACCGTGGGAACCGATATGTGCTGACATTAATCGATTTTGCGACTCGCTACCCTGACGCTGTAGCATTGCCCGCAATAGATGCAGTTCACGTTGCGGAAGCACTCATCGAGATTTTTTCCCGCATCGGCTTGCCAAAGGAAATCGTCACCGACCAAGGGGCAAGTTTTACCTCAGAATTAATGAAAGAGGTTAGCAGGCTTCTCTCCGTGAAGATGCTGAAGACGACCCCATATCATGCGATGGCAAACGGTCTCGTGGAAAAGTTCAATGGCACACTCAAGACAATGCTAAAGAGAATGTGCCAAGAGAGGCCTCGATCTTGGGACAGGTACCTTGCACCACTGCTCTTTGCGTATAGGGAAGTTCCCCAGGCAAGCCTCGGGTTCTCTCCGTTTCAACTCATTTACGGTCGCCACGTCCGAGGGCCGCTAACCGTACTGAGAGAACTGTGGACAAATGAGGGGCTAGACGCAGAAACGCGGACGACTTACACCTACGTCTTTGATTTGCGCAATCGCCTAGAGGAGACTTGCAAGATAGCCCATGAACAGCTGGAGAAGGCTCGTGCGAAGCAAAAAACCTACTATGACAGGAAAAGTCGCCCTAGAAAATTATGTCCAGGCAACAAGGTTTTAATTCTGCTGCCGACTGACTCCAACAAGCTGTTAATGCAGTGGAAAGGGCCGTTCCAGGTCATCGAACGGAAAAATGATGTTGACTACGTCATCGATGTGTGTGGGAGAAACAAGATTTTCCATATAAACATGCTCAAAAAATATGAAGAGCGCGAGTCTACGGAACCGCAACAGGTGTCAGTTGTTGCAGAGCTCCGCGAAAATCTCTCCGAAGAAGATGAAGTTAAACAAATGCCCATGTTGAGCTTGTATCGCACGCAGTTTAGCACGGATGTCAAGCTCTCCTCACACCTCACTGCTGAACAAGTTCAGAATGTGCAGGCACTTTTTCAAGAGTATGCGGACATTTTTTCTGACTTACCAGGGAAAACTGCACTCGTGGAATGTTCGCTACGTCTGACCTCCAATAAACCTGTGCATGTTCCGCAGTACCCCATTCCCCTCGCCTTGCAAGAAAGCGTAGAAAAAGAAGTGCAAGAGATGCTGAAACTAGGTATTATTGAGCGGTCTCAGTCACCGTATCACGCTCCCATTGTCGTGGTCAAGAAACCGGACAACACGATTCGGTTATGCATAGACTTCAGGGAGTTGAACAAGATTCTGATCCCCGACTGCGAACCAATACCACGCATCGATGTAGTTCTTGCACTTGTTGGACAAAAGCAGTTTTTCTCCAAATTTGATTTCACGAAAGGGTACTGGCAAGTCCCGATGGATCCCCAGAGTCGTGAAAAAACGGCTTTCTCCAGTATGTCTGGACTTTATCACTTCCTCTACATGCCTTTTGGCATTAAAACGGCGCCAGCAGTATTCGCGCGCCTTATGAGATCAGTACTGGGTGGTGTCGACAACGTTCACCATTACTTCGACGATGTCATAATTGCGACCGATACTTGGCAAGAGCACATCGACACCCTCAGAAAAGTCTTTGACCGAATTAACCGAGCTAACCTCACCATAAAACCAAGTAAATGCGAAATAGGAGAGCGGAGCATATCATTCTTGGGACATCGAATCGGGGAGACTACGGTTGAACCGCTTCTCAAAACGCTCGACAAGATTCTTGCCGCAAAACGACCTACAACCAAGAAAGCAGTGCAGTCGTTTCTTGGCTTGACCGGCTATTACAGGAAATTTATACCTAACTACGCCGAACTGACCAAGCCGCTGACGGACCTTACAAGAAAGGGACAAAGCCACACTGTTCCATGGGGCGCAATTCAAGAGGAAGCATTTACGACACTCAAGAAGAAGCTCGGTGAGGCTCCCATCCTCCTTGCTCCCGACCTCTCGAAGGAGTTCGTTCTTCGCACGGATGCCTCCAATACAAGCCTGGGCGCAGTATTGCTCCAGATGGCAAAGGACCACGTGCTGCACCCAGTTGCTTACGCAAGTCGTAATTTATTGCCCCGAGAAACCCGTTATTCGACAATCGAGCGGGAATGCCTTGCACTTGTTTGGGCAGTGCAAAAATTTCATATTTACCTCTATGGCAAACCTTTTGTCATTCAGTCAGACCACCAGCCATTACAGTATTTAAATTCCGCTAAGCACGTGAACAACAGAGTATTGAGGTGGAGTCTCCTTATGCAGGAGTACTCATTCACAGTTCATTACATAAAGGGTTGTGACAATGTTGGAGCCGACTACTTGAGTCGCGCATAACTGCCGTTCAGGTAGCAACGTTGTTCAATACTATACTAACCCTCAATCGTGAACTGGTTGACTCCTAGTTGCGACATAGCAAGCCTACTTGTACGATAGTTGTCCAGTAGAACTGTACGCAGTCTTCTGTGAACATTCTGCTACTATGTACATGCGACCCCTGAGGCTAACGTGCAGTGCAGTGACCATTCGTTTCGCCCCGCACCATTGTACTAGAATAGTTGTAAACAACTTTCTCGGAAAAGGGGGTGATGTCATAATATGTGCTGCGAAACCGAAACTGAAACCAAAAAACGACGATTGTGTGCCGTGCGGTGGCGAAGAGGATGTGATGTGTGCGCGTATGTGCCGTGCGGTGCCGACGAGGAAGACAACGGCAGCTCGTGAGGCGCGGCCTCGACGGTGCGTGGCCCGTGCCTTCGGCAGTGCGCGAGGTTCGTCGTTCGAGGCAGGACTACCTCGCTGGGCGTCTGGCCCATAGGTACGACCCCGGCCACGTCGCGACACTCCTATCAGCTGAGTGGACAGCTCAGCCTCCGCTAGACGACCGGTCTAGGAGAGCTGGCGCCGGGTTCCTGAACCTGTCCTGGTCCCGCTGATCGTGGAGAGCTGGCGCCGGGTTGCTGAATCCGCCCTTGCCCCGCTGTTCCAGGAGGGCTGGCGTGGGTTTCCGAGGCGGACGGCTGGTGCTCAAGGGCACAACTCCCTGCCACCAGAACACGTGTTTCGTCAGCTCCAGCTCGTCGCAGAGCCACTGGAGTTCCACGCGGCGACCCTGCGTCTTCCAACTTCGTTACGGCAGCTGACGGCGCTACAACGTCCACTTCTCCACTGCAAGGTGCCGACGGGACACCAACGACGGCCCAGGCGACTACCCCGACGACCTGAACTGTAGGCCGGACGTTCTATTTATTCATTTAGTTTAGCCCGCGAGGTTTTGTTATGAGTTCCCGTAATGTGTGTGTTGTCCATGCGTGAAAGGTAGAATAGAAGTTGGACGTGTGTTTGTGCACTGGCGTGCTGGCTTGTTCTTTCTGGAGCGGTCCTGCCCCAATAACATCACAGAGACAACACCCTCTGCCACATGAAGCGAAACATTCGACGATGAAATCTCGCGTCGCCACATCCCGTTAAGGCATCGTGGTGACGACGTACATGACATCGTGCGATGACGCCGTATCATGGTGTCGAGCGGTTATGTCACGTGATGTAAAAATCGATGTAATCGCCGCATGCAGACAAGCCGCTCATTCACGTGATTTACAAGTAACGTCACTCATGCCCTTCTGGAGCTTTTCAACTAGGACTTTTCAACTACAACTTTTGAACTACAACTACGAATTTCGTTGATGCTCCACTTAGCCTCAACGAAATCCCTAAAGGGGACCTGAAAGGGGACCCCACACCTGGGGGACAGAAGCATTCATTGGCCTTGCACGGGCTGATCAAGGAGGACCAGCTGTCATGGAGAGATCGGCCTACCACTGCAAGTTCTGTGCGGACTACACTCAATAGACGGACACACTCTTGGTAAGAAATAGGGTTGCTTTTGGGCAGATTTGTTAAGGAGCGAGGAGTGACCATAAATTTCGCCAAAATAGCCAACCAATTCATTCTTAGCGCCAAATCTGTAGCCAGATAGAACAGAGGAGTTATTATCAACTGTGTTTATTAGTCAATAATGCATATGCTTCTCCTGAATAAGCAAAAATAGAATAGAAAACAACTCTTCTTCTCCTCTAACTACAAGTCTTGTGACCGCCAGTCGGATGCAAAAATATAAACACACTTTCATGGAGCGCGCACTTATTGTATCTTGTATAGAGATAGAGAAGGAGAGTTCTTGTAAATGTAAGTTTAGAACATTTTAGGTTATAACTCAGTAGTAACGGTAAGCGTTGACGTAGTGCTTCACTGAAGCCAACGGTCGAAATCGGTTAGATAGTTAGCCTTGTTAATTACCGACCACCATAAGTATCCGCCGAAGCGGCAAGTACAGAACTGTTGGAGACCAACTGAAGATGAACAGTACAGCATCATTTTGTCCAGATTTCTGATTTTTTCAACTTCATTCAAAAACACAGCTGTGCATCACCATTAAAATCGCCGTGTAGCGTCAGCGTAGAGCCGCTGGTAGATATAGTGGGTAGCTCGAGAAGTGCGCCAACCACCCGTTTTACTACATACGCGACACTTCATCACTGCGTCTTCTCAATCGGGTAGCGCGTAAGTGTGCCTTGATTAGCTCCATCTAGCTGGTGGTCGGATGCCATCTGCCGAGGAGGTTATAAAAAATTATTCACCCTCCCTGATATGCACACTCATCGGCCAACACGAGGAGAGTACTAGGAAACAATCGGTGGTCATTTGGCAGCTTGCTATTCTTTCCACAAATACGAAAATTGATAATATGAAATGCGCCGTGTAGTAAAAAAATTCAAAGAAGGCAGATAATCGCCGTGGAGCTAACTTCAAATTTTCATCGCCAGACGGGGTCGAAAAGTTGCCATAATGGCGCAATAAGGCCACCAACAACAACACTGGTCACAACCTGGACATATACAGTTTCAGTAAATGCATTATACCTTCGGTTCACTCACGGCTTCTTTAAATCACATCGATCAAACTTTAATTGGCTTGATTTCTTTATACATAACATCGTCACCTTCAGTTCATCTAGCGCGTTTTGTATTCGCTTGAACTGTCACTTTGTTCACACAATTTGCATGCTATCCAGCATATACACTGCCTCCACTCCATCCCACTACTGTAAAATTGTTATAGCGCGTCGTTGTTTTCGCAGACGCAACCCGACAAGAAGTATACATAAAACGTCACTGTAAAAATCACTCCCAACAAATAGCAAGCCGCTGTTACTATTTGGGCCAAATTTTGATCTCCGCGACACGCAGAGTAGACAAGCAGAACACAATGTTACCACCTTTTTCAAGATTTATCTTTGAAACAGATGCTATAGAGTATCCAGTCCCTTCGGGAGTGCTCCATTCTGAACATTTACAGCTTTTGCTACTTTACGACAGTTAGCATAAATCGAGAGCGGCGTTTGGATCGGATGCGTTTGTCGCTGCTCTCACTGGGCACAGCAGTTGCTGTTCAAGGAGCTCAAACGCTTTCTTTTTTTATGGGACAAACGCATTTCCGCGAGGATACGAGTGTCGTCTGTTGAACTCAGCAGACGACATTCGTGCTTAACTGTTTTTTTTCATTAGGCCTTCATGTCTCATTACTTTCGATTCAGTTCAAACGTCAGCGTGACGTCGAACCTTTCAAAGCTTGTGTGTGGTGCTGGGACATCAGCACACCAGTACCGGTTTTCACGTTGAGTAGTTGCGGTTGCACATACAGGGAGCCACCCCATTCCCACCTCGCGGACACGTTGCGCCATCATACTGGATGTATGCAAAGACGGCAGAATAAAGCCGCAGCAGCCCTTGCCCTTTCGAGGAAATGGCGGAAAGCGAACTTCAGCTTGTCCGTGAGTGACTTATACTGCTTTTCTAACTTTGCCCCGCCTCGGTTGATTCGTGGCTGTGGATCTCCCCTTACGAAAATGCCATATATGGACTGATATGAAAAAATCCATATACGGTTATATTAAAAATTGGGCAGATATGGCCATATATGGCATATACGGCCCTTATATGGCCATATCTGCCCAATTTTGAATATATCCGTATACGGGCCCGTATATGACCATTTCTGCCCAATTTTTAATATATCCATATATGGCGCCTTATACTGCCATATATGTCCAATTTTTGATATATCCATATATGACGCCTTATATGGCCATATCTGCCCAATTTTTATTATATCCATATATGGGCCCGTATATGAACATATCTGCGCAATTTGTAATATATCCATATATGGCACCTTATATGGCCATATCTGCTTGACACTGTAGGTCATGTGTGAGAGATGAATACATATATAAACAAAAACAGAACACAAATGCAAGATGGACCTTTCACGTGTGTATTTTATTTTCCAACTATTTTCTTTTTCATTCTTCGGAGTTGTCTTTTGTCTTTTTGCTTCTCAAGTCGCTGAGCTTTGCGCCCAGGGATAATATTAAAATTAAGTTTTCCACTGCACTCGAACTGGCACGTCGTAGGGAAGTCTTTTGTGCGAGCTGTAAATGGCAAAACACAATTGGAGCATGAAAGTAATGCTTACATTATCAGGGCCGATAAATAGCTCCAAAATATATGCAGCTGATGACGCAATGACACGATATTTTATATGTATACATGCATGCATTCACTTAGGCGCCAAGAACAATCATAAAACATCGGAACACGCCCGTATCGTTAAACCATCCTGCATGACCGTGCATGACTACGCAATGTGCTGGTCGATATGCAAAGCACCTTACAAGCAGTTGCTCAATTATTATTTCAGTTTACTTCCTTGCACTTTGAGGCGAAGGGAAGGGAGATGCTTGTCCCTGTTTTGTCAAAAACAATTCATGGCATTTAAGCTACAGCTGTCACTGCAGGAAAAAAAAACACTGTTTTTCTCAACGACGTGATTAGCTTGTTAATCACGTGAGGCCGGCTCTCCGAAATGGCATCAAATGTATGCACATAAAGCACTGTCATTGATTGCTGAACCAATAAACAAGTTTATGCATTATTGCAATAAAGCAACTGACCTTTCATGTATAGGGACGACTGAGTGTATTGTAACCTCTCCGAAATAGCGTGTGGAGTGCTCTGTTTGGTAAATAAATAAGATAAATGCAGATAATATCTAAAATGCGGCCGCGCCATTTTTGTGCTCAATATGGCACTTTCAGCTGCTTCTGAAGCAGCATGCATTTCCAGCCTCACGGCTTCACTGGCGCCAGATTCCGCGAATAAGCTACAATAACGAGAATTTCACTAGTGAAAAGGCGGGGGAAGGGCACCGGTAAAACGAACAGAATTTCAACAGCAACATGTCTAAGGCATTCGTAAGGGAAAATCTGAAAATGATAGTGTGTCTAAGCACGGTACATCTGTTGGGTGACCTTCGATCTCGCCACAAGAAGAAAATACTGCATTTGGCGTCTTTTTACAACGCCGCTAATGGGTCGGAAGCAGAAGCAATGGCTAAGGCGCAACTTAAAATATAAAAAAGAAACACGCTAGCTTTTCGACATTAGCCGTTTATCCGATATCTGATGGCGAAAACAAAGCGCTTAGCAGCTATAAAATTGTCCAATTCATGCGCTTCTGAACTGATACACCGTATTAGAATTTTAGTAACAAGCATCAAAGCTTACCTTGTAGCAATCAGCCTGGCATGAAAGAAGCCTTTGTACTGCCACCAAACTTGCACTTGTGGCCCCACTTCGTTAGGAATGTGCTCTTCCGTCACTCCCGACGCAGGTCATTTTAGAACATCGAAGGTTGTCCACTTATTTGCGACACGATCGAAACATGCCACTCACTGCACTCAGTATCATAGCACCACCTTTTTCGGAAAGCACAGCCATGCAGCCCACACACAACAAAACCTTCGTGGAGAAAATGGCTCCAGTTGTGACGGCTACGCAAATGTAGTCCGTAAGAAAAAGAGAGGTGTATCGTTCCGAGAGGAAACGGCAAACGTAAAGCAGAAACTCGCATATTTCGATTGTTTTCCCCGAAAATACGAGCGCGTTTTGTCAAAATGATGAGAAATGTGTTATGATTTAAGGCTGCCAGTGAGACATCTGTATTTTCTTGCTTACCACAAGCAATGGACTACTTTTTGGACGCGAAAGTACACAGCGTAAACACGAGAGCTAGCTTTGGCAGCGCTTCACCTGATGCATGAAATCTGTTCCACGTGCACATGGAAAAAGCGAGGGGTCGTCTCCAATGGTCCTGCGCACTGTTCCGAGAAAAAAAAGCGTGGCTCTTTGCGGAAGAAAAGAACCGGAGGGCAGGGGGGGGTTGGGGGGTGGACAGAGGGGGGCTCTTTTTTGTCATTTATTTTTTGGCTCGTTTTTGGCATTCTTTTGAGCAATGGTGGGTCAGCTGTAGAAAGAGTAGAAGCGATAGCCCTCTTTCGCGCCGCACTCGGACAAGACGAGGTAAAGAAAATAAACATAAAAGTAAAGAACGTTGCTGACACATTCCAACAATCATTCGTTTAGCTATAACTTACAGTGAACATGCAATCTAGGCGCTTATTGTGGTACAGCTGGCACAAGTTTTGCATTAATGCACCACTATAATGCGCACGTATATACAATTGCCTTTGGCTTTTGCAACTGGAACATCGACGAAACAATAATAGTTGAGCTTGATACATCGTTTTAATGCAGATAATAATTAGCTCGCGCTGTAGGTAAATCGCGTACTAAATGAAATTACGATGCCATGAGAAAGCAGAACTCACCGCCAACCCTCCCTTACTGTCTTTTACCATTTACCGTTAGTGTTTACTTTTTGCATTCATTTCTTTTGTAATTACTAATTGCTGGATGGGACGAGATATGTGGTTCCATCGATTATCTGTGTGTATATAAATAACATTACAGGGTATTTATTGTTTCGCTTCGCGTGATATATTATCAGTCAGCATGACGCGAGAAACTTATATATATATATATATATATATATATATATATATATATATATTGTGAGGAACTGCTCCTTAATTGGATGTCGACACATAAATAATATAATACACCTATGTATATGACTGTTAACTTGAATTATGTGACTTTTTATGCATACTCTTTATATCGAGTATATAAAGCCATATACGGGCCACGGACGCCGTACATGGAAGTATCCTGCTACCGTATATGTCATATAAGGCGCAATATAAAGCCATATACGGCAGTATATAGCTGCCTTATATGGCATATAAAACGCCATATACGTTTATATCTGGCTGTATATGACCTTCTATTGAACCTTATATGGCAGTATATAGCCTGATATGAGCGCTTATATGTCCATATCTGGCCATATATAAAACATATCTGGCCCATATATGACATTTACGTAAGGGGCGGCTCTTTACCTGAATTCCACGGAATGGATCCCGGCCGCGCCCGACGCACTTCGATGAAAGCGAATATGCTAGAGGCCCGCGTAAATTGCGATATGTCAGTACACGCTAGAGAACGCCAGGTGGTCGAGCCCTCCACTATGGTGTTTCTCATAATTGTGTCGGGGTTTTGGGAAGTAAAACACGCGAAATTATTATTACTTTACTTTCCTGCTTCTTCTTTCTCTTTTTCCTTTCGGGCGCTGATTCATTGTTCTTGGAAAGTGATGCTGCATGACGGTATTTAATACAAGGTACTCATTCTTCACGTGTGTCCACATATCGCAAGCTTGGGGTGTGCAGGTGTGGGGTGTGGGTTGGGGCATCTGCGTCTCGAAAGCCGGAGCCAGGGTCTAAACTCTAGCATTCGTATAAGTATTTTTTCCTAATACAATCCGTTCCTTTCTACTGCTACTTCAGACAGGGGCTCACATTTCAGAGAGAGACCCAAGATGCTTGTATATACAATACTTATTCCGCTAATCTCTGAAAGGCAATGGGCGATAGCTGGAGAGATAATTTTGGGGTAACATGTTTGATTCGAGGAAACACGTGTTTTTAGAGGAAACAATAAAGGTGGAGGTTGGTGGTCCGCGGGCCACCGTCAGCATTATAAATGGGATGCTCATAACACCCATCCAGTGCGAAGCACGTGTTGGCGAACTTCAGTCACTTTGACCCGTATCTATCTATCCATCTGTGTAGCAGGCCACGTCTCGATGCACTCTTGGTCGTGTCGCTCGTCTGGTATAAACCAAAATTGATGCGGTCGGGTACGAATGCATGGCAAGCGCGACTGATAGATTTCGAAATCCGTGACATAATATGCCTGCCATCTACATCACGACTGATGATGAAGCGGTCGCGTGTGGTTCATACTACGGGCGTCCGCTAATATGCCGCACAGGTGATTCAACTTTAACAAATTGCAGGCTCTGTCAATCAAGTACCAACCGAAATGGACATTTAAAGCTTCATGAGAACACGCACGGTGGGATACAAAACAAAGGGTTACCACTTGTAGAGAAGGCTATAGTGATATAGAAATGAGTAGGAGGCAGACACAGAAACTGCTAGGATGTCGGTAAGGAAGCTACCACGTGGTAGGAGTCGAACTTGGGATGCCGAGGTTCAAAGGAAGCGCGCTGCCAGTCGTCCACGGCAGCTTTGCACACGCGCTGCATACGGATTGCATCAACAGTTGTAATGATAATACTTCCACAGCGTTAATTGTGGCTCTACTGCGTGTTCACAGGTCTTGTAGCGATCCAATAAATACTTATGTAATTCTATTACTCAGCGTGATTTTTCCACGTTCGCTCGACCCACACAAACGGCGCTTATGATAGGCAAATCAGCACACCTTTGCGCGCATCCCTCGTTCATAAAACAGACGCCTGCACATTTACGTGAGCGTCCTCGTTACGTCGAAGCATATCCTAGCCTTCAGTAGCTCTAGTACTGGGGACATGCCCACATCAGGCATAAAACCACCCTTTTGGTACTATGCCACTGTGTCTGTTCGTGAAACGTGGATGGCGATTTATACACTAAGGCGATTCATACTCTCGTGAAAAACTTTATCGCGAGCGACACAGACTACACAATCCAAGCTTTGCTTGAAAAAAAAAGAAGAGAAAATGCTCAAGGACCTGACGCGCGCAGGTGCGGCTTTTCTTTTTCTTTGCGGCAATCGAGACGAAAAGAGGAGGTGCTCTGATCCTGCAACCAATCCCCATGGCTCTGCCTATACTTGACGGATGCCGAAAAATTTACAAAGACGGCTGTAATGTCCACTTAAAGGTCCACTTAAAGTGATCTTATAGCGTTCAGTCAGTCATATGTATTGAGCATTGGGTGCGCAGCGGGCCCCACGCAAGCCTGTTGTTCCACTGAATGATGGCTGCTTTATCTCGAACGTGGTTCGACCGGGTAGCGTGTTTTGAATCGGCAGGCGCTAGCGCACTTGACAACCGAAGTTGTTCGATATTGGCTGTGCCCCTGCGGGAGGCCACGCCAACTTCCGCTTAGCAGCGGTCACCATGCGCTCTCGTTCTCACGGCTCCGGCAGCGCCGATACTGGAATGCGATGCGGACAGGCGCGGCGCAGTGCAAGCCAGCGCGCAAGCGCTCGCATCAAGAGTTAACCGGTCGCGTTTTAACCCGAAAGCTTTTCTTGGCTAGGATTGCAATAGCGCACGCCCAGCTGCCATCGACAAAAAGCGTCTGAAAAGCCGTGCCCGGAAAGCACATGACCTCTCCCACCGGAAGTGATGCGGGTGCCAACACTGGCCGCAGCGGCAGTCGGCGGTGCGGCCGCGTCGCCGCGTTTCCTCACTGGGTTGGCGAAAGCGCGCGTCCAGCTGCGTGACGTTGCCGAAGCAACACTTGGCGCGCGCTCGGGCCCGCCACTCCGCAGCAGGGAGCGCGCGCTCGCCCTCAGTCAGTTCGCCGTCAGGTCCTGTGGGTTGGCGCTGAGCCGATGGCTGGGCTCCCGCAGGGTTTGCAGAAGACAGTGCCGATCTTTCGTTCCTAAAAAGAAATCACAGCATATCCATGGGGTGAATGATGATGAGTGGGCGAAGCTCCAGAGGGAATCATCAGTAAACCGTGAACCTTTCGTGTAATTCGCCCAGTCGATCATCATGTAAAGACGTCTTACGCAGCCCCTTACACAGGCCGGAACGCGCACCGCGTTTGCCGACGCCATCACATGACTTCTGAGAGAGTATAAGGCGGAGACGCCACAGCGTATTACGCCAGCTTCTTACACTGGCCGTAACGCGCTAGCACAAACGCGTTAGAAACGCGCAGCCTTTCGTTAATGTTGGGTAGTTACTGTCATCGTGGTGCATGTGTCCACGTGCGCTTCGTGGTATAGTGGCTAGCGCTGCACGTTCGGAAGCCAGGGGTCCCTGGTTCGATTCCGCGCTTCGGACACAACGTTCGGAATTTTTTTCTCATCGTCCATGGTCCACCAAGCCCGATCCGACGCGTACGGCGACGATCCAGGAGAATGAGAGGAGCGCAGCCCGCGCAGCAGCCAATGGGAGAGCAGCTGCACCGCCAACGCCATCTAGCGTACCTTCACCCAACCGCCATATTGTACGCATGTCTATGGGACAGCGCCCTCTCGGAAACGAGACGAGAAATGTAGATGACGACACAGAATGCGTACAGTGCCATCTAGTGTATCGTCACCCAACTGCAGTTTGCATGCATCTCTATGGGACAGCGCCATCTATTGTATGCTATTGTATGCTAAGGGAGACGCTACTGGCTACGCAGGATGCATCGACAACCGAGAACCGCCCAGGTGATGCCATAAGGAGCTTCGCCCCTAAAAGAACTAATTCTCTCTTCTATGCAGACACTGCCGCAGCAGCATGGATAGTGATTCAGCAACAAGTAGCTCCAGGGAGTCCGATGTCGAGGTTATTGGCCTTGAGATCGAACACATTCGGCGCCTAGCGGCCAGTGGACGAAGCTCTCAAGTGTGGATAGCTCCTTGCATCGTCTACTAGCCATTACGCTTTTACATGCGCGCACGTCACACATATCCTCCAATATGTTTGTTCCCTGAGCCGGTGCAGTGTCGGATGCTTTCATATATTCTTGTCAGACCATAAAAATATTAGTCATAGTATTATTTTGCATCGCGCTGCAGTCCTCGCACTTTCTTAAAATCCCTGACCGACTGTGTCGTGAACGTGCTATGTCATCGTCGCTCATCCGGTTGCGCACAGTTATTTAAGTTTGAATGCCTCTGTGCATTTCAAGTATGTGGTAAAATGCACATATCGTCCTTCTGAATAAGTAAAGCTGGAAACATCACGCGTAAATGCGCTGCCGCAGCGGTATCGTCTCGCGATATGCCATTGTGAACATGACGGAAAGTAGAAGAGGTCTTTGGCTGTAAGAACACATCCTTCTTTTTTTATATGCACGAAGAAATAAACCTTTCCTTGTGACGTTCACGCATGTAATGATGCGAAGCAAACGATGTGTTTAAGTATTATTATTTAATATATGCGTGTGTCAAATATGAGTACAGTTAAGCGCCGTATACAGTCACGTCGCTTGACTAACTGAGCCTGCTAACTGTCTTGCATTTCAGGGAACATGACATGGAAGCCATGGAAACGCAAATGACGCAAGTATGCGTGTAGGTGATACAGCGGAGTGCACAAGCTGCTACTTCCACACAATGCTGAGTAACAGTGATATTTTGTTGTTGTAGCCAATAGTGAAAAATGAGCAAGAACTCAATACTAAACTCTTCCAGTCACGCAATAATAATAATTCCAGCATTGTAGACAGTAGAGAACTTAAGTATGGTGAAAGAAAAAAACTACGGAGAGAACCGCCGAGGAAGTCTAACTGTGAGGCTGGGTGATGCCAGTGCCCCTTTGAATGGCATATCACGCTTCCTTCACGTGCAATAACAACGTTTTGCGTGCTTCCTGCACTGGCGTGACATTGACGTATACATGTATTACTGTTTAACTGCAATTAATGCTTTTATTTAGCTAACAGCTTCCTCAACCCGCTCACAGTAGAGCGCCGCTTTGTAAATTTTATTGCGCGCCGGCGAACGCCCTTCCACACTCACGCGATGACAGTGCTGCCATCTACATGTCCATCTCCAGGCCAATAGGCTCAGAGTTGACATTGGCAGAAGACTGGTCGATGAAGCTCTCTCTCTCGACGAGAAAGACTCAGGGGACGAGCGTAAATCAGAACGCGCACACTCTAAACGCAAGTCACTAACTACGAAGATGAGAGAAAGCCGTAAGAGAATGACGACGCCGTGCTGCCGTTGCGGCTCTACGGCCGTCGCCTATGTCGCCTGCTACTAGAAGGCCTGCTACAACTATGTCGGCTATATCGCCTGCTACAAAGCGAGCAAAACGGGCAGCAACGGCAGTGCTACGACCACCGCGCAAGTCGGCAACTAAGGCGAGCAAGCAGCAGCAAAACGAGCTAAGAGAGCTTTCGCGTTCTCATCTCATAAGAATATGCTTAGGGATTTTCGAACATTTTTGTGGATGTTTGCACGGAGTGGTTCTGATTGGCGCAGTTTAATTCTGTTATCAGAGTGCCTCTGTGGCCGTGGTTTGGCCATGTTTTTTGTGGGGGGGAGGAGCGGGGGGCGGTTAACATAGGTCTCCGCTTCGCGGTGCGCCGTCGGCGCTCTGGCTGTTTTGCTCCTTGCTCTGGCAGTAGCCATACAAGCAAAATAGTGAGAGAACCGAAGGCGCACCGCAATGCGGCGACCTACGTTAACTGGCCACTCTCGACAAGGACACACCACGTTCAGAACTGGCCCCCCTTGACAGTGAAACTACGCCACTCAGAACCCTGCCATACACCAAAAACACGATGCGGGCTCAACTCTTGCTGTGCGCGCGTGAACGCTGGCTTGCACGGCCCTGCGCCTGTCCGCATTGCTTTGCCGCATCGGCACTGCCGTTGCCCTGACATCGACAGTGACGAGAATGCATAGTGGCTGTTGTAAGCTGAAGTTGGTTTGCCGTCTCGCAGGGGCGTAGCCAATAGCGCGCAACTTCGGTCGTCAAGTGTGCTAGCGCCCACGGATTCAAAACACGCGACCTGCTACGGCACTATCAGCGAAATCGCATCCCGCTCTTCTTGCCGCTTGCTCTTCATCGGTACACATTAATATGTGCCTGCATGAGGTCTCTCCTGCAACGGACTTTCCTGCTTGCTATCACCTCTCATAGATCTAAATAAATAGACCAATGGAGCCATAGGAAAACCTCAACTTGATTTTGTCGGGACAATTTCATTAACGTTCTGCACAAACTCGCGTTTCACAATGCAGCTTTTGCCAGACAGTACGGCAGCCAAATATAAACAAAGTAGTGATAGGAATAACGATGTGATCAGAATTACCCAAGTGATAGGAATAAGACCAACCTGTATAGCTGATGGAAAGCTATCGTTGAGTTGTACAGCTGCGTCAGCCTTGGATGATAAATAAAGAATTCTGCAAAACAGAGAGACTCCTGAAACCTCTGGACCGGAAAAAGTGCAAGTGTGGCACTTAGAGCTCATGGGACATGACCATCTGTTCTTATACCTGCCTGCTACTACCTTTGTTCTAGGCACAGGTACAGTCGGACAGAACTGGACGGATGCCAGTTGTAGGTAAAACGCAACGAACACGTGCGAAAACTGCAAGCAAAAGGACATGACAGAAAGCATTCACCGTTGTCGGCATTACATACGCGAAGTTGAGAAATCAAATAGGCAGACACACATAAGCTCTTTAGATGTTGGAATGATAAAGTGTCTGTAGCCAGCCACATTTTTATTTATTTATTCAAAGTACTTTAGAGGCCCAATTCTGGGCATTGTGTAAGGGGAACATGAAAGGGTACATAAACAGCTATACAAGAAATAAATACTAACAACAATAAAATAAAAAATTACGGGATTATACAGTGCTAAACAGCTATAACGATAAAAAAATACAACGGGAACTAAATACACAACATGGGAGATAGTGACTATACGTCCACAAATTACATAAAGATAACACAAATTCCGGAAGGGCATAGAGATATAAAAGTCACAATATCAAAAACATTGCTCTAATTTACACATAAACGATAAAGTGCATATTAGTAATCAAATGGAATGAAATTCACAAAAAATGAAAAAAAAATGGAACGGGAAAGTACAAATAATTAATCGCCAAAATACGCAACTGGACATGAATACAGCAAACAATTAATTATAAAAGTGCGTGTTCATGTGGCGTCGAAATTTATCTTTGTCGGTTTCAGCCACTGTCTCGTCTGGAAGGTTGCTCCACATGCGGATGACGCGTGGGAGGGCAGATGAGTTGAAGATGTCTGTTTTGCCATAGGTGCGCGTGAAGGGAAAATGATTGTGCAATCTTCGTGACGTGTGTGCTGCAAGTTCCAGTGTTGATGGTAATGACCTAGCTCCGTGCACGTATTTATGGAACAATGATAGGAGGGCTATGTCACGACAGCTGCTCAGAGGAAATAGCGATAAATCCTTTTTTAATGTGCGTTATGCTTGTGCTATGATCATAATTATCGGAAATGAATCTAGCGGCTTAGTTCTGGATTGATTCTAGCATGTTGATTAAGGACCAGACTGAAAAAGGGAATTCGAGCTGAGCGCGAACAAATGTTGTGTAGGATAAAGCACGTACATGAGTGGGTGTCTTATGTAGGTTCCTGCGTAAGTAGCCTAATGACTGTGAGGCGTTGCTACAGATGTTAGTGGTATGGACAGTCCAGGAAAGGTTGGATGTTAAAGTTACTCCTAAATATTTGAAAGAGTTAACTCTAGATATAAGTTTTCCGTTAATAGGATAAGAAAAGTCTGAGTTGTAACGTTTGCGCGACAAAGACATTACATTTATTTGTATTAACCCTTACGAAAATGCCATATATGGACTGATATAAAAAATCCATATACGGTTATATTAAAAATTGGGCAGATATGGCCATATATGACATATACGGCCCTTATATGGCCATATCTGCCCAATTTTGAATATATCCGTATACGGGCCCGAATATGGCCATGTCTGCCCAATTTTTAATATATCCGTATATGAGCCCTTATATGGCCATATCAGCGCAATTTGTAATATATACATATATGGCGCCTTATATGGCCATATCTGCGCAATTTGTAATATATCCATATATGGCGCCTTATATGGCCATATCTGCTTGACACTGTAGGACATGTGTGAGAGCTGAATACATATATAAACAAAAACAGAACACAAATGCAAGATGGACCTTTCACGTGTGTATTTTATTTCCCAACTATTTTTTTCATTCTTCGGAGTTGTCTTTTGTCTTTTTGCTTCTCAGGTCGCTTAGCTTTGCGCCCAGGGATAATATTAAAATTAAGTTTTCCACTGCACTCGAACTGGCACCTCGTAGGGAAGTCTTGTGCGAGCTGTAAATGGCAAAACACAATTGGAGCATGAAAGTAGTGCTTACATTATCAGGGCCGATAAATAGCTCCAAAATATGTGCAGCTGATGACGCAATGACACGATATTTTATATGTATACATGCATGCATTCACTTAGGCGCCAAGAACAATCATAAAACATCGGAACACGCCCGTATCGTTAAACCATCCTGCATGACCGTGCATGACTACGCAATGTGCTGGTCGATATGCAAAGCACCTTACAAGCAGTTGCTCAATTATTATTTCAGTTTACTTCCTTGCACTTTGAGGCGAAGGGAAGGGTCCCTGTTTTGTCAAAAACAATTCATGGCATTTAAGCTACAGCTGTCACGTAGGAAAAAAGAAACACTGTTTTTCTCAACGACGTGATTAGCTTGTTAAACAGGTGAGGCCGGTTCTCCGAAATGGCATCAAATATATGCACATAAAGCACTGTCATTGATAGCTGAAGCAGCAAACATGTTTATACATTATTGCAATAAAGCAACTGACCTTTGATGTATAGGGGCGACTGAGTGTATTGTAACCTCTCCGAAATAGCGTGTGGAGTGCTCTGTTTGGTAAATAAATAAAATAAATGCAGATAATGTCTAAAATGCGGCCACGCCATCTTTATGCTCAATATGGCACTTTCAACTGCTTCTGAAGCAGCATGCATTTCCAGCCTCACGGCTTCAATGGCGCCAGATTCCGCGAATAAGCTACAATAACGAGAATGTCACTAGTGAAAGGGCGGGGGAAGGGCACCCGTAAAATGAACAGAATTTCAACAGCAACTTGTCTAAGGCATTCGTAAGGAAAAATCAGAAAATGATAGCGTGTCTAAGCACGGTACATCTGTTGGGTGACCTTCGATCTCGCCACAAGAAGAAAATACTGCATTTGGCGTCTTTTTACTACGCCGCTAAAGGGTCCGAAGCAGAAGCAATGGCTAAGGCGCAACTTAAAATATAGAAAAGAAACACGCTAGCTTTGCGACATTAGTCGTTTATCCGATATCCGATGGCGAAAACAAAGCGCTTAGCAGCTATAAAATTGTCCAAATCACGTGCTTCTGAACTGACACACCGTATTAGAATTTTAGTAACAAGCATCAAAGCTTACCTTGTAGCAATCAGCCTGGCATGAAAGAAGCCTTTGTACTGCCACCAAACTTGCACTTGTGGCACCACTTCGTTAGGAATGTGCTCTTCCGTCACTCCCGACGCAGGTCATTTTAGAACATCGAAGGTTGTCCACTTATTTGCGATACGATCGAAACATGCCACTCACTGCACTCAGTACCACAGCACCACCTTTTTCGGAAAGTACAGCCACGCAGCCCGCACTCAGCAAAACCTTCGCAAATGTAGTCCGTAAGAAAAAGAAATAGAGAGGTGTATCGTTCCGAGAGGAAACGGCAAACGCAAAGCAGAAACTCGCATATTTCGATTGTTTCCCCGAAAATACGAGCGCGTTTTATCAAAATGATGAGAAATGTGTTATGATTTAAGGCTGCCAGGGAGACATGTGTGTTTTCTTGCTTACCACAAGCAATGGACTACTTTTTGGTCGCGAAAGTACACAGCGTAAACACGAGAGCTAGCTTTGGCAGTGCTTCACCCGATGCATGAAATCTGTTCCACGTGCACATGGAAAAAGCGAGGGGTCGTCTCCAATGGTCCTGCGCACTGTTCCGAGAAAAAAAAGCGTGGCTCTTTGCGGAAGAAAAGAACCGGAGGGCGGGGGAGTGGGGGGTGGACAGAGGGGGGGCTCTTTTTTGTCATTTATTTTTTGGCTCGTCTTTGGCATTCTTTTGAGCAATGGTGGGTCAGCTGTAGAGTAGAAGCGATAGCCCTCTTTCGCGCCGCACTCGGACAAGACGAGGTAAAGAAAATAAACATAAAAGTAAAGAACGTTCCTGACACATTCCAGCAATCATTCGTTTAGCTATAACTTACAGGGAACATGCAATCTAGGCGCTTATTGTGGTACAGCTGGCACAAGATTTGCATTAATGCACCACTATAATGCGCACTTATATACAATTGCCTTTGGCTTTTGCAACTGCAACATCGACGAAACAATAATAGTTCAGCTTGATACATCGTTTTATTGCGGATAATAATTAGCTCGCGCTGTAGGTAAATCGCGTATTAAATGAAATTACGATGGCATGAGAAAGCAGAACTCACCACCAACCCTCCCTTACTCTCTTTTACCATTTACCCTTAGTGTTTACTTTTTGCATTCATTTCTTTTGTAATTACTAATTGCTGGATGGGACGAGATATGTGGTTCCATCGATTGTCTGTGTGTATATAAATAACATTACTGGGTATTTATCGTTTCGCTTCGCGTGATATATTATCAGTCACCATGACGCGAGAAAATTATATATATATATATATATATATATATATATATATATATATATATATATATATCGTGAGGGACTGCTCCTTAATAGGATGTCGACACATAAATAATATAAATACACCTATGTATATGACTGTTAACTTGCATTATGTGACTTTTGATGCATATTCTTTATATCGCGTATATTAAGCCATATACGGGCCACGGACGCCGTATATGGAAGTATCCTGCTACCGTATATGTCATATAAGGCGCAATATAAAGCCATATATGGCAGTATATAGCTGCCTTATACGGCATATAAAACACCATATACGTTTATATCTTGCTGTATCTGACCGTATATTGAACCTTATATGGCAGTATATAGCTTGATATGAGCGCTTATATGTCCATATCTGGCCATATATAAAACATATCTGGCCCATATATCACATTTCCGTAAGGGAAGAGACATTAGCCAGCAGTTGCACCAATTGCCAATAAAGTGAAGGTCGTTTTGCAGTATTACGTGGTCATTAGTATTAGTAATTGCTCGGTAAATTACACAGTAGTCAGCAAAAATACGCACTCGTGAAGATATGTTATTCGGTAAGTCGTTAATATAAATCGGAAAGAGAAGGGGACCGAGCACACTGCCCTGCGGCACCCCAGAAGAAACGTGAGAAAGCGGGGAGGAAGAATTATTAACAGTGGTGAACTGCTGCCGGTTAGTAAGAAAGTTCCTTACCCATGACAGCGTTAAGGAGTCTAAGCACAAGGAAGATAGTTTGGAGATTAGTCGACAGTGAGCAACGCGATCGAGCGCTTTTAAAAAAATCCAAAGAAGTACATTCAATTTGCAGGTTTTGATCTAATTGATGATGTAGGTCAGTTGTGAAGTCACAGTTGTGTTTCACACGATAGCGCATTCCTAAATCCATGTTGGTTCGAAAAGAATAACTGATTTTGCTCTGAGTGATCGTAAATATGAGATGCGATGATACGCTCGAGCATCTTGCAGCAGATGGACGTTAATCAAATGGGCCTGTAATTTTCAGGTGAATTTCTGTTGCCATTTTTAAACACGGGAACAACCTTCGCGTCGAATCTCGGCCGCGGCGGCTGCATTTCGATGGAGGCGAAATGTTGAGGCCCGTGTGCTGCGCGATGTCAGTGCACGTTAAAGAACCCCAGGTGGTCGAAATTTCCGGAGACCTCCACTACGGCGTCTCTCATAATCAGAGCAGGTTTTGGGACGTTAAACACCACAAATCAAATTATTCAACAACCTTCGCGATTTTCCAATCTTGTGGAAGCTCTCCTATCGATAGTGACTGCCGAAAGATGTGACACAATATTTTACTAGATGCTGAATCTGTGTTTTTTAGTATCTTTGTGTTGATCTCGTCAACGCCTGCGGACGTGGACAGTTTAAGTTTATTTCTTATGGATGCGATGCCATGAGCAGTGATATCGATGGGCCACAAAAAGCTACATCAGGTACATTTGTCTGGTCTTTGGTGGTGCAAACTGATGAAAAGAATGTGTTGAAAGCATTGGGACAGTCATGAGCTGGAATGTGAATGTGGTCATCATCGTGCGACGTGATGTTGTTATCATGGCTTTCCGGACACACTTGTTTCCAGAACTATTTTGTGTTGCTTTTGAGCAGTGACGGTAGGTCATGAGAAAAATATTATCTCGGGCAGCGCGTATCGCGGAGCAGTAGCTTTGCAAAAATTCCTTGTATTTTTGCCACGACGTGACAGTTTGGGCGCGTTTAGCTGCCGCGTATAACTTCTTCTTTGTTTCTTAATCTGTTAAGGGACTTGCTGAACCATGGATTGCGTTTATCGTCGCGGTGACCTGAAGCGTTAGTTTGGTCAGCCACTCACAAGAGCCGCCATTTAGAGTAGTGGAGTGCTTGCTTTGCATTTAAAAGGGGGGGGGGGGCGTGTCTCTGGGCCAATTCGTATGAAAATCGCGAATTTTCTTTTCAGAATTATAAATTGGCCTTGTTTTCAGGAACTTTGCTAAAGAGGAAGCTTGGGCGAGTTGGTTGATAATCTAAGAATAAACAGCGCGACAAAAAACGACAAGGAAGGCGACACACAGATACAGCGCTGATCTGCGTGTCTCCTTCCTTGTCGTTGTTTTTTGTCTCACTGTTTACTCTTAGATTTTCAGGAACCTTTCCTGACAAAAGTACGCTACTTCCGCTAGGACGCGCAAGGCCAGATCACAGCGGAGCTGACCTGTAGTTTACTGGAACAGGTCACTTGATAGTCATGTGATATTTCGGCGGGAACATCTCACATGACACTGCGTTACGTGATTTTGGCGGGAATATGTCGCTTGACCACCAAGTTGATCTCATTAAACACTACAAGACCAACACGACCCAAACACTCTCAAATTCTGGCTGAATACCCAACCAACACAAACTGCCTCACATACTCTTTTTTTCATCTTGTAATTAGACATTGGAATGAATTAGATAAAATGCTGTACAAGTGTAGCTTTCGTTCAGGGCAGTATGAAGATCCATTGCCTGACACTATGTTCAGGATCAGGTACGGTGTGTATGGCCGATCATAGGTCGATCACACATGGCAGCGTAATAAAGTTAAAGCTAAGACGCATTTCATATTGGAGGTCCTGAGTCCCAGTTAAACCACGAAACTGGTAAATGCTGGTCATCATTTTTAGTAGGATAAACGAACGATCATATGTTCTTTTTTTAGGCAGTTCATATTCTTACTTCGAGTTTATGCAGCTGGTCATAGCCTTGGGCATTGTGAAAACGATTGCGAATACCCGATGAGCAGATACGTGGCGCCCGAACGGTGTCAAGAGAGCTCAGCTTTCCAGTTGTTGTATTCACTTCCACATCAGCCGAGGCCAGCTCGTTCAATTAACGCGTGGCATGCAGACGTCTCAGTTGCGCAGACACCTGTCCGAACGGAAAATGAAACGGTTCGTGGGGTACACTTCGATCAAATGCAGCTGTTTTGATATTACTCGAGATAGTGTGTATGTCGGTAATGAGAATTTTGTTTGCTTTGCAGTACACGTAAACTAATTACCGCCGGCGTACACGAGAGCGCGGCATACGCGATACACGAAGAAATGCCAATCAAGACTATAATGAGAAAGCTAACTTGCACATGTGCACAGTGTACATCAGTACCAGATACCATCTGCGAATACCACAAATGCATTGGATCGGTGCCGAGCACATATGCAGATTTAGCGAAGTATTTTGTGCGTATCTCTCAAGAAAATGTCACGGATATACAGTGTACCTCAATACACCTAGCTGATTCTCAGACACCGATTATTTCTTTCAGTTGACCTCTCAACATATTTAGGGCAAGTATGACTTATTTCACCGCGTTTATCAAATTGACCAGTCGGGGAGCGGATGACACGTGCATCCGAAATAACCTGCCTTAAAGTTGTATAATGGCTTTCAGCTTACTACGGCCACATTCTCAATACTGACGCCATTTGAACAATGACTAGTAAGCCCTACAGAGAAAAATAAAACGCCAAATTAAGGCAACATGTAGAAACAATCCATGTATGTCATTAAAAATTCTGCCTCGCCAGACCTGTTCAGCAAATGTGCTTGATGGCATGTGTACTCTCAAGCGATTGGACAGGCACAGTGTATTGCCTAGAGAGGAAATCATTCTGAATTAGGGCAATAGAGCAACGCACCAGTAAGAAGGCAAGAAAACATAGGCGCAAAGATGCGTGTGTCGTCCCTTTGAGCTACTTCACGATGAAGTCCATGTCTGAATTCCTTAGTACCAACTAGTCCAAATACACTATCTCTAAAAAGATATCACGCCGAATTCCTTGAGGCATCTGAAGTTGCATAACCTGGTATAGGAATCTCTGCAACTAATTTCGTAATAAATAACAACAGTTGTGCATGAGAGCTCGCTCAAGGGCTATTTGGTTTTTGCTTGATGCTTTCGCCCTTTATAGCGCGCCAGACATGGGTTCTGCGCCTGCGCCCTGGAACCACTACATAATATATGCATTGGTTTCTTTCGATGACATTTGTGGTAGCGTCTGCATTTTGTATGTCTGTGTTTTTCGTTGTTTGCAAGAGGGAACGATGAGAACTCCCTAGATGTGCTACCTCGTTTTTAAAATAGAAACCTAAACTTGGTACCATGCAGAAAGAAGCCTCACATCTTCTTAGGCAGTGTTGAAAATGTAAGATGTGTCTGATTTCCACAACAATTTTAATTTCAGACAGGACCCGAGAAGCTAGACTCACAAGGAACGTCGTTTCACGTCTTTGCAGCTATGGGGCATCATCAAATTTTCGTTTCTCCAGGGAATGTGCGCAAAGGGCATTGACAATAAAATCTCACCAACACTTGGGGAGAAACGCCCTTCCTACAGCACAGGAAAAACCTGGGACTCTCACTTTAAGCTTAGGAATTTTACCACTGAATATAAATCACACTGTGGCCAACCCACCACCTCAACACATTTGCCGTCAAGAGACGTAGTTCACAAGGTAATGACTGGGGACAGGGGAATATCTGTGAAAAAAGATAGCCTGGTTACTGGACAGTTCCCGGGAGCACATTGGGTTCATTACCCCTAGTATCGTTGACATGCGCAAGCTTTCAGTAAAGTAGGTGCCAAAATGTCTGACCACTGACCAGAAACATGCAGGAGTCCAGGCATCGAGAGTTGTTTTGGCACATTTTGATGATACAAAGGGAATCACTAGAAGGAAGTTGGTGGCTTAGGAAGAAACGTGGCTTCACATTTATGACCCCGAAATCAAGGAAGATTCAACGAAATGGCATCACAGTGGACCCCATGGTCGAAAAAATTTCGCGCCTAAATGTGCCCAACCATTTTGTGGCGTCTGTTTTTTGGGGAAAGAGACGGTGTTTATTTGTCGGACTACCTTCCTGAGGGCTCTAGTATAACTGGAGAAAAAAATACCAACCTTTTGAAGGAACCGAAGGAGGCAATAAAGGGGAAACACTGGTGAAAGTTGACCAGATGGATCCTTTTCTGCAGGACATTGTACTGTAGCACACGCCCGACCATGTGGCTGCCAAATTGCAGAGAATCAGTTTTCCCCCATTTCACCTCGCCTGACACCTTATAACTACCATCTGTTTGCTAACTTGAAGAAACGCGTGACGCATAACTGGTTAGCTAGCACAAAAATTTCACACAGGACTGTTGAAGAGGCGCGGACGAACACTAACTTTAACAACGTTTAATTTCGGAAAGCGTACACATATATGACCTCGAACAGCAAGAAACAACAAAAACCATTCAGGAAGGGCACAACTGCGATGTGCGAACACCTTACAACATCAAGAAATTGAGCTCGTTTTCACACAGCCCAAGGAAGGGAGAGCTGACGAAATTTGGCCCTAATCTGTGGGTCCGCTTTGCTTTGACGCAAAGCGGAAGAGTTAACTCTTGTCAATTAACTTCTGTTTCTTACCACGATGGTCTGGCGAAAACGCGGCTTGCAGTCACACGTACTGCAGTGTGAACCATCGCGACCTGGATGGAGGGATTCTGTTGGCTTCAAAGCAAGTCGTAGGTATAGCTCCGTCGGTATTATTATAAAACCAAAATTTCAGTACTACAATACATACTCGTGCAAGTTGGTGGAAATTCATTTTTTAAGAACAAAAGCGGAACAAGACAAGGACACGTGTGTGTTCTTTCTGTCATTGTCTTGTTCCGCTGTCGTTCTTGAAAAATGAAACAACATTTTAGTTTTTTACTAGTATTGGCATATAATAAGGACGTATTTCACTGCACATACACACGAAAAAAAGACTAGTTGCTCACATTCAGGGATTTCAGGCCACAGGCGCTACTGACGTCAAAGTATACGCCGTCCAATATTCGATTCGGCCGCATTGTTTACGAGGTCAGAAGTGTTCACGCTAGTCGCTGTTGTTGTCACTGTCTTCTCTGTGACACACAATAAAATACGTTGCTGCTTAGCGAGTATTGCTAAAGAAAAAACAAATCTATGCATGTTACGGAATGACCTGTCACCGTTTCCGGAAGGATCAGCACGAAGAGCGGCGTATATTGTTGCGCGGAGCTGTCTGGATATGACCAGTAGCCATTTGCTTCCCTATGATTGGTAATTTCGGCGATGAAGGGTCCCATCCCAGATGGCGAAATAGGAAGCCTGCCTATTGCCTAAGTGCGGACAAAGCAGACAGGTGATGTATCAAAGATTCAATCCGAGGGTCTTTGTGCTGCTCCGAAATCACGTTGGCGAAAGCTGACGGTGGTAATAAACTGCCAGTGACGGAGCCACTGACAGTGTCCGTGTATACAGCAAGCGCGGAAGAGCATCGGCATCCGCGCGCTTCTTGCGTGAGCGGTAGACAACGCGCATATCCTACTCCTGGAGCCACAGTGCGCATTGGATGAGATGGCGTCATGGATCTTTGAGGGACAACAAGCAGCAAAGGGCGTTGTGGCCAATAACACCGTCCAAGGGCTGGCCGCGCAGGTTTGGGCGAAATTTTGGAATGGCTCAAGTGATCGCCTGACGTTCTTGTTCGATGAGGGAGTAATTCGATTCAGCCTTCGTGATAGTGCGGCTCGTGTAGCCAACATATTTTCGGTATCCAGGGTTTCGCTGCGCTAGGACAGCACCAAGATCGACACCGCTGGCGTCTGTCGGGTTCCGTGGGAGCAGCAGGGCCCGGATGGCGCAGTATCGGAAGCGTTGTGAACATGGCTGGCCGGAGTCCACACAGAAAGGTTGGTATCTCCCTGAACCAGAGCTGTGAGTGGTGCCGTAATCTAGGCGAAATTGCGAGTGTAGCGGCGGAAGTACGAGCCGAGCGCAGTGAAACGGCATTTATTTTTAATCGGGAATTCTTGAACAAACGTTTCAAGCGCAATCATAGGAATATAATAAAGCTATATAACAAACAACCTAATAAACAACCTATATTTCGAAGGACAGTGGTTCCGGTGCTTGGGAACCGCGCTGTATAGCTTAATACCACTCAGAAAATATACCAGACTAAGCGCAAGTGCGACGACGTGCTAATTGTTATGCAAGTGAGTAGCGGGTGCCTCAAGTTTCTGGTGGTCTTAAGCATAGGCGGTGAAATATTCACGCGATAGCATTAGAGACCTCGTTTCGCAGAAATTTTGGCGTCGGCGTCACTGTCGTTGGTTGTGAGAGAAAAATCAGCATTGTCCCTGAGCGATAATATGAGGGGGATGCAAATAAATATGGAAAAAATCTTTCGCGAACGGGGAATCGAACATGCGACACCTCGCACCGGAGCGCGTTGCGCTGCGTGCTCGCCACTCGACATATGTCCCCGTCCTTTCTTCA
Source organism: Hyalomma asiaticum (assembly GCA_013339685.2). Lineage (NCBI taxonomy): Eukaryota > Metazoa > Arthropoda > Arachnida > Ixodida > Ixodidae > Hyalomma > Hyalomma asiaticum. The sequence continues at coordinate 150,816 of JABSTT010006133.1, read as the reverse complement.
TCTTGAAGTGGGTGTAGCGCTACATGAAACACGGACAATTAAGAAGACGCGCAGGACAGATTCGTCTTCTTCTTTTTCCGTGTTTTGTGTAGCGCTGCTCCAACTTCAACATGGACCATTACCAACTAGCTCAAGTCTCTGTTCCAATGGTGCCTTCCTGATCGGCAAGGTTTGATTGCGCACCTATGTCGAGGAGGAGGAGGAAGGAAACAGAAGGGCAGGGTGGCTAACCATAAAGCTTCCGGTTGGCTACCCTGCACTGGGGGATTGGGAAAGGGGAATTGAAAGATGAAAGAGAAACAGCACAATACGACGAGGGAGGCCACGCATTAAGGCAAGTAACTCGCACTTTCTACCAAGTGGTGTCAACAAGTACGCGGCCAGGCGACTCAAGGACATCGCCAGCGGAAGAGAGCGCTATCAGAATAGGGCCACGCGTCCCTGTCATGTTGAATTCTTAAGGCGCAGATTAAAGGTTCCACAAATGTAGGCCATGGAAGCAGCCTCAGAAGTAGCCTGATCGATTGTCACTCATAATAAGTTCAGCGATCTGAAAGCGGCAAGGGACAGTGACCTTGAAAAAGCGGACACAAGCTAGTGACTTGGACAAGAGAACGAGTGGACGTCGTAGTTAAAAAGCCATCCTTCTAGTCACATTCAAAGAACAAGACTTCAAGGCGTCGATAGTGGTTAAAAGAAACAAAGGTAGCACGCTTCTGCGCCATGATTGGTTCAATAATGTCTTGAGTAATAATGTAGCTGAGCTTCAAAGCATCGAAGAAAAGCGCCAAAGGAATTATCAACCATTTTCAGGTTGTTTTTGGCGGAAGATTGGTTGGACAATATTGCCGAAACACGTAAAAAGGTACAGCTTCAAGTCTGTGGCTTCAAGCTAGACTGACCTGTTGAAAATTTGGTGCAATATTTAAAAAATATATTGGCCTGGATTTTACCTTTTATCTGAACGTCTGCATGATGAAATTAGCGACAGTATAATAGGCAAGCAGGAATTTGTTATTCTAAACAGATTCATAGTTTGAATTTGCCTTCTATTAAGAAGAAACCCTTATGTGCAACAATAACTTATCGTTCATAGCGTTGGCTTGCAAATGCCGATGTCGTGGAACCGAATACCAATGACGGCGGCAGCATTTTGAAGTATGTAAATTGCAAAAAGCACTCATATATTGAGATTTAGGTGCCGGGCATACAACCATAGGAGGACAAGATTACTCAGGAGCCCTACCGTACGGCGTGTGCCTCGTAATGGTATAGTGATTTTCGCACATACGACCCCAACAGTTATCATAAACAAGATATGCTGATATGTTAAAAAATCTGGGATCATCGTAGTTACGACAACATCAATGCTACAAGAAGTACTACACAGATGGAACATCAAAAATGTCTCAAAAGGCGCCATCTTCAGGCTGCAAGGCAGTCTACGTGTATGTCGTAGTGAATTGATGGTTAAAGGAGGGCATACAAGAAGACGAAATAGTGATGTGATTACACAAGGGTAGACATATTTTAATGATGGTGTGATCATGTGTAACAAGGCAAATTAAAGTAGCCTGCAGCTGTCCATGAGTACATCGAGGTGAATTCGCGAGAATTGATAGCTGGCAAATCTAATCGTTGTGTATCATTGCGCTGTTGCCTCTATTACGTCTAAATACTCGCTTTCGTTTTCTTTGGCCTTAGCCAAGGTGAGACTTCTGACTTCAGGTAGGCTGTGCAATTTTTGTGGAAGCTCGCTGTTACCTTTCAGTAACGAGCGCGTTTGCGTCACCTACCTCAATGTTTTTCTGTAACCCTTATGGCCATCTTGCTTTTGCACGTAGCGGTCGTCAGAATATTAGGGATTGTAGTGTGGGTCATTTTTAGGCACTGTTATTTCTGTACAGTGAAATCCCATCTACGAAATGCGGAGGAATACAAAATCTTTGTGAATGTTCCCTCACAATCATAGCATCAGCATATCGTATTGCCCACAACATGAGCTCTTACACCTTAAATTTATGCTTTCAATGTTTCCTTTGAACAATTAATGCCCTCAATTCCATGATGTGGGTATGTTCATAAATGCGCATATCCAGTAAAGAATCTTTGCACTATGATAATTACCTTCAGGTAGATGTCAGGCGATGAAGATCGTTAATGTTTCAATAGCGAACGGGATTTTTCTATGGCTAACTTCTTATTAAATAGAGAGGGCTCTGCTAGTACACCAGAATTACAGCCGCTGCATTAAGACAATAACGCAGAGGACATGTCCATACGTTGAAGACGCAGCGGTGTGCGTCTTCACTTAGAATTCGTCTGTTTGGAGCACCTTGACCACCTTAAGGATAAGTGTCAACTTCTCCACGAACAAACTTGTTGATGATAGTCACGATTTCCAAAAGCGGCATGCAAGTTTAAGCGGCTAATGTCGCTATATGAAAGTTGTCATTATTACCCGAAAACTGCTCTAGTGAAGGTACACACCCTCCCGGACGCATGATGCCGCACGAATCAATGTATACCGCCCCAGAATACTGCATGTATACTACCTGAATAAGACGTGTTCAGTGGCACATTACAGTGTTCAGTCGCGCAAAAGCGCGCTCTGAGTAACTACCGAAAGGGTAAGGACGAAATAAGGAGAGAAGCATGTTACGCTGGTTCAAAACGACACGCCTTGCTGTTAGAAGCGAGGTCGGGTTGCCTTAAAGCATGTAGTTGTAAAGAGAGATTCAGTAACAACGAAGAAAAATGTACTTCCTGTAGAAAAGCTAGCGAGGGAACAGTGTTTTAACAGAATTGAGAGTTATCAACCCAAATGTAGGTTTAGGCCCGTTAGCGTAGAAGTCTTAAGATTTAAGGACTAAACGGGAAAGGTAACAGGCCAGTTGGAGGATTGACCTGAAGCTCATGTTGTTTACGAAGCGGCATGCTATCCTTGATGACGTACATTGCGATTTGATTAGTTTAAAACAACGTGCTAGTGGTAGATTTTTATCTTCAATACGTTGTCTTCACCTTGCAACGTGATACCACACACGTGGTCTCTTGTATTTGCTCCGCTTTATTTCACATCGCAGCTTATATATGGGACCACGTGGGGTCGACCTACTCAAACACGCTCACAAACGGAAAAAAATAGAAGTAGTTCACTTTAATTATACGTCTTCAGAGCTCAAATAATCGTTTCCGCTCTGAAGCTCATATTGTTTACGAAGTGGTATGTTATCGTGGATGACGTATTAGCGATTTGATTAATTTTAAACACGTGTTTGTTATAGGTGTTCATCTTAAATTGCTTAAACGTATTCTTCAAGCTATTACTAATGGCATTTCCCTACAATGTGATCCCACGTGGCTGGGATCTTATGGCAGATTTAATTCACATAGGAGGTGCAGCTAATATATGAGACCACGTGGGGATCCGCTCAATTGCGTTTACAATGAACTGAAGAAATTAATAGTGCACATTATAGGTTTTCAGAGTTAGTTTGCTCGCAAGATTGTCGCCGCGCTAAATTTCATGTTGTTTACGAAGCGATATACTTTATGGTGTGTATTAGCAGTTGTCTTTTCTTTTTATTGTTAACAGGTGTCTTAAGTACAGGGATCCTACTTCCTGTTGATTAAAAACATCGCCTTGTCAAACGGCTGAAAATTTTTGTGGTAAAAGTGAAGACGGCGACCTCGTTTTCCGTTTTGCGATCTTTCAGATATTGGGATTCAGAAGGGAGTGATCGGCAACTGTCTACAGATGGCAAAATTCTTCTACAGAGTAATTAAGTTACATTGTTATTACTGTTACCTAATTTTATGACATTATTACTTTTGACAAGTAATACTTAAGTTACAATTACATTAACAAACGTTCATCGTTCTCGCAATATCTCGGCGTACACCTTATTTACAACACACTTGCACTGAAATTAACAGCATAGCCTTCGCGGCGGCTACGTCCCTATCTTAGTGACGCGTTGTTTATCGAAGTTTGCTCGACCTAAGCTTGCTGTACGGAACAATGGTTGGATATGCCAGGAGGACCTGGGAAACGCATAATTTATCGTCGTGTTGTCTAATTACGAAAAGCTCTCTCTTGGTGGGACGCGGTTGCACGTTTGAAACCGACGTGTTGCTGAGCAGCCTGACAGCCAGTAAAGTATGGAGCCGAGGTCTGGGGTTTCGAAGGTGTGGCCTTCCAACAACGTTATTCAAGGCTTTGAGCTTGGTAGCCCTGCTACGCACATTAACTTGCCTTTGTTAACTTACTTTCCTTTATTGGTTACTTTTTTATGCCCTAAGGGAAAAGAACATGCTGTGTTTTAGTAAATATCAATAAGAAAAGCAATAAGTAAATTTCTTGAAATCATTAGGGCAAAAAGTGAGTTATTTGCAGTAAGTTCAAACTGCTATGTCTACGATTGTATCTCTTGTCGATCTTTCTTTAGTAGTCACGTATTTCTGTCCGGGTATGGGGCAAGGAGGTTCGAATATTATTTTGTTTTTTCAACCTCCTTGGGCTGAAGCACGCCTTCAGGGCCTAGTGCGCATAACTAATAATCCTACTTGATCATTTTTGTTCGCTGGATATTACACAAATAAGCACTGTTGCAAATTAACGAACAATTACAGCACAACCATTTCCATTTTTAAGAGAAGAGTAAGGCAAGCAGACATGGATGCAAGAAAAAATAACACTACTATGTAACCTATCAAAATGAAGGTGCACTAAGCGGCGGAAAAGAAAGACAACGAATTATTTAAGGGGTCGTCAAACGTTTTCTGAAGAATTTGTACGAAGCGCGTATTCAGGATCTGGGGCCGGATTCACGAAACTCACTTACGAGAAAATTTTCGCGTAAGAGAAATTTTTCTGCGTAAGTGGATTCACGAAGCGAAGAAAACGTCGTAAGAGGACGTGGTTCTCACATCGGCCGCTGCCATAGCGAGCGCTGGGGTTGCCGATTAATATATCAGCGATAGTGATGCATTTGCGACGTAGGCGAAAAAGGCTCGTAAGTGGATTCACGAAGCGAAAATGGTCGCAAAAACAGCGTAGCTAAGCGGAAATCCTAAGAGTGGTCCGGAGCACTCTTACGAGCAACATGGTGGCGTTGGAACGGGAAACCGCGGCGGGTATTTGGGTGCCGTCGGTGATACTAAAGAAATTATGGCCATGTAAGCTGGCTGATGATTGCCGCTTATGTACAAGGCTCAGAACCTTGAGGTTGCTGTTGCAATTCTCTCTTACGCATTGGACAATCTTGCCACTAGCACTTGTTCAGTAAGCTTGTTGTTTGAGTCATTAGAGGTGCCTATTGGGTATTTGCAGCAAAATAACTTATGCATGCAAATGCTTGCGATTGGCTGAAAAATGAAGAGTTGCGTGAATGGTGCTTGATGCCCAAATCGGTGCGGTGTATGGTCAATATTTTTTACCTTGTTTTTGTTGCGTCTCCCAATAAGGCTTAAAACCATACTAAAGCGGAACAAAACAAGGACATAGAAAGAAGCACACAGGACGACCGCTAGACTTCAACTACATTTTTACTTAGGACATGTGACATATATAGTGTAAAAAACAAGATCTAATCTATAGAACCGTCACCATTCTGCCTACACAGAAGCTACACGTGCCAAGCTACGCGTCGCGCATGCGCCCTTCCAGGAAGCCAATCTCCTTTTTCGTTAGGGCAATTGAGGGCACACTTACACACCTGTCTGCCTCCCTCTGTATATTCATGGCCTCACAGATCTCACGTCGTAACTGGTCGTGACCCCTTCCCAACACCCGAGTTGCACGAAATGCCGGGGCGCACCCACACCGCTTACAATGATCGGCCAAGTGGCCCCCCGCGGCAAGCGACGAAACCGCTGCCCGATGCTCTCTTAACCGGTCATTCAAACAGCGCCCCGTCTGTCCCACGTAGCATTTTCCGCAAGACATTGGATGGTTGCATTCAGTTTTTAGATGTGCATATGCGTTTTACTGATAACCATGTTTGCTGGGCGTATCAACCCCGCTCTAAAAAGCAGCTTTTAAGCTATAGTTCGGCGCATTCGAAGTTGGTCAAACGTGGCATAGCGATGAACTGTCTGCGCGGCTCTCTACAGAAGTCCTGTCGGCACAGGGTCGCGGACAGCGTGCAAGCGCAAGTGTCCCGCTTGGCAGACGCAGGGTTCCCACGTGAACTGGTGGCCTCTGTTGCAGAAAGCCTTCTCAAAGAAGTTAAGAGTGGTGCACGCCCATCCTCAAAGGAAGACCGAAGCCGACTTAGTACTCGGCGGGTAGGGATACCCTACATTCATCAGCTGACGCATCGCTTGAAAAAAGTGGGCAAGAAATGCGGTATTGATGTGCTCTGCACTGCACCGGGTAAGCTGATGCGGATGTGCCCTGCTATGAATGAGGTTAGAAGGCAAGAATGCTGTTTGAATGACCGGTTAAGAGAGCATCGGGCAGCGGTTTCGTCGCTTGCCGCGGGGGGCCACTTGGCCGATCATTGTAAGCGGTGTGGGTGCGCCCCGGCATTTCGTGCAACTCGGGTGTTGGGAAGGGGTCACGACCAGTTACGACGTGAGATCTGTGAGGCCATGAATATACAGAGGGAGGCAGACAGGTCTGTAAGTGTGCCCTCAATTGCCCTAACGAAAAAGGAGATTGGCTTCCTGGAAGGGCGCATGCGCGGCGCGTAGCTTGGCACGTGTAGTTTCTGTGTAGGCAGAATGGTGACGGTTCTATAGATTAGATCTTGTTTTTTACACTATATATGTCACATGTCCTAAGTAAAAATGTAGTTGAAGTCTAGCGGTCGTCCTGTGTGCTTCTTTCTATGTCCTTGTTTTGTTCCGCTTTAGTATGGTTTTAAGTCAAGACCAACGAGCCCAAGTTTCAGCGTTAACCCCAATAAGGCGTACAAGCTGTGTTACCGTTGCAGCATTGGTCGTACATGTAACACCATAAGGGAACGGACAAAATTCTGTCGCCCACTATTGGAATGGAAGTTGAACAGTAGGCTCCAGTCAGCCATTCACGAACTCCTTATGTCGTTTACAGCTTCTCTAGCTGCAGTGGTCTTTGTTATTTCCCAATAGGAACGCTCACCCAAATGCAGCTTCCGCTGTACATTATAGGTTGATTTACTGAAAACATATTGCTTCAACATATCCGCACATACAAGATATGTGTGATTTTGCGCATAAACTAATAAATTGAGTGTAATAGACATTCACTGTCGGTAAAGGAAAATGAAAAGGTTTCGCTATGGCAAATACTTAGGACGGAATGCAAGCGCCTAAAATGCACGCGAAAGCCTGTGCTAATGCAGTGCAATGTCACCTCGACTGCACTCGCGCATTTGACAATTAGTTTCCTTTTAATTGGACGTCAGAGTCTCAGCAAAAGGCCGCTTCGTCCCTTGAGGTGCGTATTGTGGCTGGAATGTTAACCTAACCGAAGTTATCGGGTAGTGATATGCCGTGCATCACAACCAAGCCTACGCCAGGCATCATAAATATCGTAGCAGACGACGACAGCAGACGACGGTTTGAGCGAGAGGCCAAGCATGTGACTGGTTAGAACGAGGTAACTCTCTACAGCAGGCCATTTTATGACGTCACTAAAATGATGTGACTCACTTCTTTCACCGCGCATTTCTGTGGTGGTCGTCACATTATCCCCCTCGCAGATAAGAGAATTTTTCATATCACCGTAAAGAACGCGTAAGTATTTTTTAAGAGCTCTCTTAAGGCGAAAAGAACATCAAGGCGACGTAAACATAGTATGTGGGTGTTGTTTCGTGGTAACGTTTCTTGCTACGATTCCATCGGTGCGTGAAAGTTTTGTGAAAACCATCGCCAGTGTCTCTACTTGAGCGGTGAACACTGTTGAAGCCTCTGCCTTTGTGCTCGTGAACAGGGAACCGCGGTCAGTGTGCCGCCGTGGACTCACTTTTAGGAAGCCTGCATTGTGTGAAGACCGTTCAGTTCGTTTGCCTTGCTTTGTGGTCGTTTGTTTTTGTGGCGTACGCCGTTTCGCATCGACTGTGTTTGGGCGCGTTACTTCAAGGATAACTCCGTGTTTAGAAAGAAACGACCTAGGCGTGTGCGTAGGTGCTGTGTTGACACTTCGAAGTCTTTTGAAGAGGCAGAGACCATGTGGAAGCAGTGCAACAGGTAACATAATTGTCGACTGCGCTACGCTTTGCCGTTGTGCCCTTCCACACCGTCACTTTGCTTGCGTTAGCGGCTAATGTGCGGAACCTGAAATAACACACCGATACGTTCTGTTGTGCATTTTTTATTTTATTTATTTTATTTATTGACACTCTATGGCGTACAGGCCAATACAGGAGTTTCCATATTAGGCACAAATGCAGTTGTTAATAAAAAATGCAAAGAGATTGTAGTTTCTTTCACGGAACTTAAAAAAACCATAAGAATTCAGAAAGAAATGTAATGAAATAAGTGCACGAGGTGCTATTTTACGACACACATATCAACTTGCTCAGAAGACCACTCAAGAAGACAATGCTTTCGAATATATAAATTGCTATTCCGACACTATTAAACGACATTAAGTACAATCGGTAAAATCGCTCAGCAAAGCCCTTTCAAGGATTTTAACCTCATTGAACGTTGCAACATCGTGCGGTAACCTGCTGCACGCATCGATAGCCTACACAATAAGAAGTTTTTAAAAGATTGTGTGTTGTGTCTCAAAGGCTGTACGTAATGTTTGGGGCCACTGCGCGAAAGTGATGTGTCAATAATTAATGTTTTGGCTATTTCGGTTTCATATTTTCCATACAATATCTGGAAAGAAAACATTCAGGCTGTTGCAGCTCATTCTTTGCATTCTTAGCAATGTTTCTGCGTGTGTGCTGTTTCCATATCGGGCATGCGTATTCCAGCAATGGCGAAATTGTAGTCTTATATGCTACAAGGTTTACCTCAGTTGTCGCACCACTTAGGTACGACGAAGCATCCACGGTTTATTTTGTGACACTGTCAAAAGCGCAACGATTTCGGTGGCGGAAAAATTCGGCTTCAGCGCTTTCGGCATGGCGATGGCTAAATAGCAATCGGGTATGTCAGAGACGTCTGAAGTTCGCGCACACACGGCAAATTTCGTTTCGGCTATTGAGGAGCTTACAATAGCAGTTGGCCAGTGCAGCTCCACGTCGCTGGCGATAAACGCCCTCTCCCTCTTAAGGCGCTTAGTACTCAATGTCCGGCATAACGTAATAAAAAAAGTAAAATAACTTGTGTAACGAAAGGAAGCTATGGAAGGCTCTTTCTGCGCGTGCGCACAAAAAGCAAGGAAAAAAAGGGGGGGGGGGTGACGTCTCGCTTTTGATGATTTCTGGGGCTTAACCTCCGAAAACCACTCAAGGATTACGATAGACGCCGTAGTGGAGGTCTCCGGAAATTTTGACCACCTGGGGTTCTTTAACGTGCTCTCACATCGCACCGCACACGGGCCTCAACATTTCGCCTCCATCGAAATGCAGCTGCCGCGGCCGGGATTCGATCCCGCGACCCTCGGATCAGCAGCAGAATACCACATCCACTAGACCACCGTGGCGGAGCTTTGGACTCCTTTTTGTTACTTCTTAACTGCATACGCCGTCATTTACAAAAGCAGCACTTACTAACGTATTAAAGATACAAACACTACCCAAATTACCGAATTTTCTCAGTGTGTCATGAGAATAGCAGTAGTATTCAAAAATCTGATGACTAATTTATTCAAAGTGGGCCTATTTATAAGCATATATATCTTTCGGTATGTAGGATTTATTGAAATCCATCCATGGCTTCAATTTGACACATCACGTGGAGGATGCATTTTTGGAACTTGTTTATCAAGCCGAACAGCTTTTATGTGGCCTCAAAAGCTGCATCGATGTTTGTTCTAAGATTTTATAGCGAAACAACAATTTACGTCGAGCTACAAGACATTATCATGCAAATAAGTGTACTGGGTACGAACGACCCGAATCAATTGCGAGGCAGTGCATAGTCATCAAAATGCATCTGAAATGGCAGTGAAAGGAGCAAACCTTGAGTGGCATCTGCCCACCTTTAATATTTTACCTTAATTGCGGCTTCATGATTCCGGTCCTGTTGTTCGGCGGCACCTGCCGGTGTCACCAAGGGCGTCATTCTTTTTTTTTCTTCTTCGAGCTATCGTCGTTGATAAAGCGCTAGCGCACGGGTTCACGCTGACCACGCGGGCGTCTGCTGCAGCGCGATGTGCATAGGCACTGTAGCAGACGCCCGGAACAGGAAGATGAGGTGCAGCGAGGATAGATTCGCGATTATAGCATAAACTCGACAGCAGACGCTTTGAGTGCTGTGAGGCTATCATGTGAGCACACATCTTTCTTTTGTTTTCGTTCCGTCTGCTTTCACGTTTCCTCCTTGTCCCTCAATAGTGTCGAATATGTTAAATGCGTACCATTCCTATCGCATGCCTTGTCGCTAAGAGATTTCGTAGCTAAGAATATCGTCCGTAAGAGAAAGCTTTGTGAATCCGGCCCCTGATTTTCCAACCAACAATATTCATTGTTGCGTTGCATCGTTTGCGTTGATTTAGAGTGATAAAAAACGCGGTTTCGTTTTCGATGCGCGCGTTCCCCTCAACTCAGCAGTCGACGTAGTGTGAGTCGCTACCAGGCCTCCGAGATTAGCACGCCCTCGGAGGCCTGGCGGCACCACATGGTTTCTAAGAATTTTCTTTCTTTGTAACTTTCAAGTAAATCAAATTTTTTAGAGCAAACTCGGGTTCACTATTCCTTTACACTTAAAAATATCTTATGGAAATGTACCCGAATAGTACCATTGATTGATTGATTTGTGGGGTTTTATAGACCCAAAAGCAGTTCTGATTAGGAGAGACGCCGTAGTGGAGAGCTCCGGAAATTTCGACCACCTCGGGTTCTTTAACAGCACACGGGCCTCAACATGTCGCTTCCATAGAAATGGAAGCCGCCGAGGCCGGGATTCGATCTCGCGACCTTCGGATCAGCAGCCGAGTTCCATAACCACTAGACCACCGTGGCGGGGCCCGAATAGTGCCACGCCGGCCCGTAGTGTCGCATATTCGTTTTGGGAACACAAGAATGCTGGGGTTTCAAACGGGCGTTATTAAATGTGCACTGAATATGTTGACGAAATATTTCGGAATCGGCTTTTCGAATACACATTGAAGCAGTTCAAATTACAACAGGGCATCTTCAGATTGTTTTCACCGCCCCTTTAAAAACTATATATAAACAATATACCTGTCTTTGGTGTCTCCTCCCCGTCGTAGCCATAGCCATGGCCGTAGCTATAACTACCAGAACCACCGAATCCATACCAGAGTGTACTACCGGAAACGAAACTTGAAAGGCTGGTGCACCGCTACAGGCACATTTTTAAATAACAACCAAAGTGTTCAGTGCACGCTGATTACTTGTTGACAAAAAGAAGAAAAGCGTGCAAGGAGTAGTTCCGTCATCGGTAACGCGAGGGTCTACGTCACGCAGACGACCGGATAAATGTGTGTTCTCTTACGTTCCAACGGAGGCATCTGCGGGCACCCGCTGATCGGAAAACCTCAAAGACGCATCTTAGATCGAGTGTGTATCTGCATACGTTTGTCTGGCTTCCTTGATTTGCCTTTCGGCGCCAGGAAACTAAGTGTGTCGGCCTTAGCACTGATGTCTCGGCATGCACCCACTGCCGTCACCGTCGACGCTGGACACCTCAACGAAAGAAAACGCAGTTCAAAGGTGTGTCTTTTTGCTTTCTCTCAACGGAGTTTTATAGGCTTGGTATCACTAGACACTTTCAAAGAATTGCAGAACTAAATACTAAAAACTCGTTTCATGTTGGAATGGTTTCTTGTTAGCATACTGCTAGCGACAGAAGTGCTTGATCTGACCGCAGTGAATCCCTCGCAGGACGTACTGGGCAAAAGTCGGGAAAGCGGGCATGTGTGTATGCGCTCCTCCGGACGTAAGTAGGCTCTCCCCTCCCACGCGCCACAAGCACGAATTTCTTGTTTTGACCTCGCGGTGGTTGATTTTTTTTCTATCGCACAGGGATTAGTTCAAAGGTAAGCATCCTTTGTGCTATGTGCGCTTTTGTTTAACTTGCTCTTAAGTGTCCCCGTCTCTATTCCGGCCACATCTAGGCAGAGATCCGTTTACTTTTGAGATGCCGAAGCGCCGTGTGACTCGGTGATTTCAATCGGCAGTGGACCTTGCGGGCATCTCGTCAACCTTTAGTATAACACTCGCTCAGAATTGGCTGTTTCTGTTTTGAAACGAAATTCATTAAAGCGGTGCCTAACCTTATCTGCTAGTAGACATAACAGCGGTGCGCAAGACATGATCAGATGGGACTGTGACTTCAACAACAAAAATACAGATGTTGTGCCACAGCCAAGAACTATTGCACCTCACGTTCTGTCGTTTTCTTTTCAGCGAACGAGGAGAGTCGTCCTGCCATACTTGGAGGCCAAGATGAACCCGAGCCGAAGACGAGGTACATACAAGTAGTATTTGTCAGGTTGATCGAAGTCGGTAAGTTGAACTAACAGGTAGATGAAATGGTCCAATAAATCTATAATTGGAAATGCATGGTGTGTTATCGAGATACAAGTTATGCGAATTCTCTCGTCAAGAGCAATGTAACTTGCGGAGTAGTTTCCCAGGGATGTGAAAGATGGGAACTTGCTGATTTGCACGCTTCACACGAGTGCCGGTAACCACTTCAACGTGACCTCAGCAGGAGGTGACGACTGATTTTCACCCGATGGAGTCCTGCTGCTGCGATGTGGTATGCTGCGTTAAGGATTGCCTCGGGGAACTTCATAATTAAAAGGGCGATCCATTTCCTTCTCTCCGTTCGGACTTTCGACGTGTGATTCTTCCACAGACGATGCTCTAGGGAAAGCGGGCTACTTAATCTAGTGGAGGACGCTCGAGAAAGCATTCGGCATTCAGATTTCGGCAACCAGCTACCATGTTGGAAATAAACGTTGTAAATATTTTGGCACTCTGAACTCTCCTCGTACTCTTCCCTGCTGCCCCGTGTACTCCTGGCCTGAAGGAGACACGAGTCCGGAATAAAATAAACGTTTACGGTGGTTGTGAATTGTTCAGTCGGATTACCCGGGTAAGAAATAATATTGCACCAGAGTTGATAAATTGTGACATGGGAAACCGTGGTCGTGGAAGCATAACGTGCATCGAGAACCGCGTCTTCTTTTTGAAAATAGGAACACTTGCACCGCGACTCGAGGCCTTTTGCTGAATAGCGCCTTTGTGGGCTTGTACTAGTAGGGCTTATACTAGTAGCTACTAACTGCAGGTACTAGCATAAGCCCTGCGATGAGAACTGCTGAGATTTCGCACAGTTTACATCTTTTTTCAAAGCTTTTCAAAGCCACTGAAACAATCATTGTTCGCTAAACCAAGCGGTGTTGTCGCAATGTAAAAATTCAGGCCAATTCCTTCTAAGCAGCCCGAAGCGGTTTAATCATAGAAAACAATAAGACGTAGTTAAATGAGGATATTCATTAAATGAATATTTTCCATAGAATCGGCACGTATCCCGAGCATAACTTTATATGAACATATTTAAATGAAGATAAAAAAATCTTAAACTAGACGCACGGATGTCATCACAGCGCATTTGCTGAAATAGACCATTAGCCAAAGCATGAGCGTCTTCGGCCAGCGGTAATAGCAAAGCTTCGGTGTGGCGATGTGCTTGGCGGACCGCACGGCGCTTTTACTGCTGCTGGTGCTGCTTGCGATCCTCAGCGGTTCAGCAGCTACCGCCATTCACAAATCGGCTGCGTAGTGGCAGGCCGAAACGCTGCAAAGGTAACCGACAAAGGACAATTATATAATTTTATATCTAGTAAGTACGTAGCTTCTAAAAGATTTACTCCGACTTAACAAAATATAACAATCTTACGTAGACGTTTCGCCACCTATTATTGTAAGTACGTAGCAAAGGTTGAGTGCAAAGAAATAGAGTGTAGAATAATGGCGCTTACGAAGTGGCCGTCTCGGTTGCTTACGTAGGAAAAAGTTATTCCGACTGAATTCATGAATTTGTACAAGCGAAACGACAGGCGTGAAAGCGTGGTGAACGGCAGAAAACAGCGTCTGGTATTTCATTTTTTTTTAGATCGGTATAGGTCCACATTGAATTCGCAGAACTATCAAAGTTGATCAGTAAAGCCAGGCAAAGAGATATAAGAAACTTTAACACGAGAGAAATAGAGAAAGCAGTAGAAAAAGACACCAGCATTAAATCGGTCAAAAAGAAACTGCACTTAGGACAAGACAAAATGCATGCTCTAAAAGATAAACAAGGTAACGTTATCAATAATTTCAAAGAAATAGTAAAGGTAGCAGAAGATTTCTACTCGGAACTGTACAGCTCTCAGACATACCATACAACCTTAAAAGAAATAGAATTTGAGGAAGATAATGAAATTCCATGTATAACCACTGACGAAGTCAAAAAAGCTGCCAAAGGCATGGCCCGCGGTAAAGCAGCCGGTGAAGATGGTATAACAGCCGACTTGATCAAAGACGGAGGAGATGTTGTACTTGAAAAACTTGCATCGCTCTTCACGAAATGTGTCAAGACATGTAGTGTACCGCGCAGTTGGAAAAATGCTAATATAATCCTTATCCATAAGAAATGTGACATAAAGGAGTTAAAGAATTACAGACGAATTAGCCTACTCCCAGTAATATACAAGCTATTTACAAAAGTAATTACTACAAGGATAAGAGATACCCTCGACTTTAACCAACCGAGAGAACAAGCTGGTTTTAGGCAAGGTTACTCGACAATGGCCCACAGGGACGCTATCAACCTAGTAATTGAGAAGTACGCCGAATACAACAGACCTCTTTATAGGGCGTTTATTGACTACGAGAAAGTATTTGACTCCATAGAAATACAAGCAGTTCTAGAAGCTCTACGACGACAAGGGGTACCTGGCGTATACGTGAAAATCATAAACAACATATACAAAGATTGCACAGCCACACTACTCCTACATGAGAAAAGCACAGAAATCCCGATCGAGAGAGGTGTGAGACAGGGAGATACGATATCCCCGATGCTATTCACTGCATGGTTAGAGCAAATATTTAAACGTCTAGACTGGGAAGACAAGGGAATTCGAATAGATGGAGAATATCTCAACAATTTAAGATTTGCAGACGACATTGTACTCTTCAGCAATGATGGAGACGAACTACAAAGCATGATTGATGACCTAAACAGGGAAAGTACTAAAATTGGGTAAAAAATGAATAGGCAAAAGACCAAAGTTATGCTCAATAGCCTAGCTAAGGAACAGGAATTTAAAATCGACAATGAACCCTTACAATGTGTAAACGAATATGTATAGATGGGACAGTTAATAACAGGAACTCCTAACCATGCAAAAGAAATTCTCCGTAGAATAAGGTTGGGCTGGAGCGCATTCGGAAGGAATTACGAAATCATGACTGGAAACTTACCGCTCTCACTAAAGCGCAAAGTATTCAATCACTGCATTCTCCCAGTACTCACGTACGGTGCAGAAACGTGGAGGATAACGAAAAGACTAGAGATGAAACTAAGGAGCGCGCAACGTGCAATGGAAAGAAAAATGATAGGGGTAACGCTAAGAGAGAAAAAACGAGCGGAATGGATCAGAGAACAGACAGGAGTAGCCGATATTATCATATCAATTAAAAGAAAGAAGTGGAGCTGGGCAGGACATGTCATGAGGAGAAAAGATAACAGATGGACAGTAAGAGCGACAGAATGGATACCAAGAGAGGGAAAATGCAACAGAGGCAGGCAAAAGGTTAGATGGAGCGATGAAATGAAAAAGTTTGCGGGCATAAAGTGGAACCAACTCGCTCAGGATAGGGTGGAGTGGAAATCGATGGGAGAGGCCTTCGTCCTGCAGTGGACCTAAACAGGCTGATGATGATGATGATAGGTCCGCCACGTCTAGAGGCTGCAAATGTTGCCTTCTGCCCTGCAGAAAATGACTCGGAAACGAAGTTTGACACCTGTTGTGAACCTCACTGGTCGGCCTAATTTTTCGAGGTCTGAAAATGGCGCTACCGGATAGATTAAACAGCTTCGCTGTTGAATACTTAATTACCTCACTAGCCGCTGGCACCAATCGCTCCTGTTTGGCACCGCGAAAATGGGCATGATGTACCACGGGAAGGCTTTCGGCCAAATGGAGGCTAAGCCTTGAAGGAAAGGAAAGGACAGCAGCAAAATTCAATGGGCGTTCGTTTGTTTTTCTTGCTGAGGGGCTTCCTATGCAGTCCCGGCACGATAAAGATGACAGTGTAGAAGCTCCGGAGCTTTCGCAATTTGTTCCGGATCCGTCGTGGTGGTTATGGTGACAGACTCAATACTCAAAAGAGGCGGGTTTAAACCCCACCTTGCAATCACATTTTCTATGGAGGCAGAAATGGTAGAGCGCCGCGCATTGTGGGGCGTCAGTGCACACTGAAGAACCCAAGGTGGTAAAATTTCTTGAAAGTCTCCCCTACGACGCCCCACTTCGTTCTACTCTTTCATTTGGTTCTTCTGCCCGCGCTCAGAAAAGCTGAGCCTTGATATCTACAAACGATACAGAAAGTAGCCTTTTTAAAGAAGACCTTTATTATTATTATGTTATTATTATTATTATTATTATTATTATTATTATTATTATTATTATTATTATTATTATTTGAGCCGGCGGCTCGAAACTAAATATTCTTCTTACTCCTCGTTCTACGTCATAGTTGACGAAGGTACATTTAAACGTCTCAATGACCAGTCAATGTGGCCGTGCGGCTCCATTTTCAAGCCGTTCCGTGGGATTCTCCATGAGGACATGCTCCATCCCTGAGAGTGCGCACCCGTAAGCAACGGTGCCGTGTAATTTGGATATATTTCATCAGAACGCTCGTGGTCTTCGCACTAAGACGCGTGAATTCTTTGCTAATGTTGTTTCGTCTTCTTTTCACCTTATGGTGATTTCTGAAACGTGGCTGTGCAGTGAAATTCCTTCATGTGACTATCCTCCGTCGAACTACACCACCTTCCGCAGTGATCGGGACTTCTGTGCTACTAAGCACAAAGGTGGTGGTGTATAGATGGCTGGCTATAGACAGTTCTCTAAGATCTCTAAGCGCTGTGAAAAATTGTTGATTGGTTGTTTCTATGTACCACCTAGCGTTTCACCAATCGCTTTTAATCAGATCATCTCTTCTATTGAAAATGTGGTAATTTCACATAATAAGCACAGAATTCTTGTACTTGGCGATTTCAACACACCTGAAATTGACTGGACCACACTTAATTTTTCTCATTATCATCATTTCTTAGAGAACAAGTGCAGCGTATTAGATTTTCTCCCTTTTAATTCCCTACAGCAGCACAATAGTATCGCCAATTCCTGTGGTAACGTCTTAGATCTGTGTATTTCTAATAATCAACCTATAGAGGTATCACTCTCTCACATCACTCTTGTTCGTCCTGACAAATTTCACCCACCACTCAAACTAACACTCTGTATGTTACAAGAAAAACGAAGCTTTCCTGGAAAAATCGACAAAACGCCCAGATTTGCCTTCAAGCGAGGTGACTACGTTGGCTTGTACCATGACTTGTCCACCACAGATTGGTCACTGGTAACTGACAAACCCAATGTTGATGATCAAGTCCATCAGTTTACGGAGCTCATCTTGACCAGCATGCGCAAGTTCATTCCCCAGTATACACCTAATCGTTGTAAATATTCCTCTTGGTTCTCATCAGAACTTATAAGTGCACTAAAACATAAGGATCGCGCACACAAGAACTATAAATGTTCTCAATCAACTCATTTGAAGGAAGAATTCTGTCGTTTTCGTACTATTTTTAAACGCCTATACAAATGGGATCACAGTCTACATATTTCATTCTTAGGAAAAAGCGCGTCTGACAGGCCGGCTGAGTTTTGGAAGTATGTGCGGAAACGGTCGAGCAAAAGTGGCGAGTCTTTCAGGATACTGGACTCAAACGGAATAGAAGTTCAAGACGTCGCTGAACATTTTGCCACGCATTTCTCATCTGTTTATAAGTCCCCAGCCTGTGTAGCTAGTAACGGTCGACAGGTCAAAGCAGTTGGCACAGCTGATGCTGTGTCGCTAGATGAAGATTCCGTTTCAGAATGCATTAAGCGCTTGAAACCATCCTTTTCAACTGGCCCAGATGGCATCCCCTCTGCCATACTAAAAGCCTATGGCAGTATACTTGTACCAGTATTGACTACGATATTTAATAAGTGTCTGCATGCTTCAACTTTTCCTAGGAAGTGGAAAACTGCTCGTGTTTTGCCAGTATTTAAGTCTGGCTGTAAACTTGACGTCTCGAAATACCGCCCTATTTCCCTTGTTTGTGCCGCATCAAAAATCTTTGAGCTAGCTCTCCACAAAATATTGTCTTTTGATGTAAAAAATTGATTGATTGCGAATCAGCATGGGTTTCTCGCTGGCCGCTCAACTGTCACTAATCTTGCCAGTTTCATGAAGCAAGTGTCCACGCCTATATCACAGAGAGGACAGGTTCACGCTATTTACTGTGACCTTAGCAAAGCTTTTGACGTTGTCAGCCATTCGCTGCTTGTAGATAAACTTGCGCACTACGATGTTGATTCTTCAATTGTGAATCACCTGCATAGCTATCTTCTTGATAGATTATGTTATGTTGCCATAAATGGCCAAACGTCTTCTTTCTACAAAGCTACTAGTGGGGTTCCTCAAGGGTCGGTATTGGGCCCACTCCTGTTTTTAATTTATGTTAATGATGTTTCTTCTATCATTCGGAATTCTTCTTTCCTTTTGTATGCCGATGACATAAAGATATTTAAGGAAATTCATTCAGTCGTCGATTGTCGCTTGCTGCAATCCGATTTGTGTTCTTTTTCTGAATGGTGCAAGACCAATGACCTCTCCCTAAATATTTCAAAAACCAAGGTAATGAGTTTCACTAAAAACATCTAGTGTGCCATTTTTATATTCTGTCAATTCTGTGTCGTTGTCTAAGGTTTCTGGAATCAATGATCTAGTTGTTCTTTTTGATAGCACCTTACACTTTTCTGCTCACGCTAAGCGTGTTGCTTTGCGGGGTCTTCGCACCCTAGGCTGTGTTTGCAGAATGTCTAGAGAATTCCGTTCTCCTATGCCCTTCCGCAAATTGTACACCGCGATATGTCTTCCTCAACTTGAGTATGCATCTGCGATCTGGAATGGCATTTCTAATTCCTGCAGCAACGCCATTGAGCGAGTCCAGAAACAGTTCCTGAACATCTATAACCATAGGTTCGCTAGAAATGGCCCTGATTCTTGCATTGGCACTGTTGGATCACTGTCACTGGCATAACTACACTGCCGGAGAAAACGCGCTGATCTGTTATTTCTTTTCAAGCTTGTGCATGGTATCATATCCTGCCCTGTACTGCTCAACTGTCTTAATTTCCGAATTCCACGTAAGCTGACCAGAGAGAAGAGACCTTTTCATGTAACCGCCTGCCTCTGTGAACATTCGACCGTTGACAGGATACAACGTCATGACAATGCTTACTATTTTGAGCTCGATGTTTTTCACAGCTCCCAGTCGCTGTTCTGCTCCGAGCTTTGCACTGTACTAACATAGTGTCGTACACTGTTGACACTTTCTTAAATTTTTATTTATTTATTTATTTATTATTTTTTCTTGTTTTGCCTGCGCATAGTTGTATATGTGCAATTTTATAGCGTTTTGATGCCTTTTATTTTATTATGAATGTTGTCCTTTGTTATTTTTTATTAGTATTTTTTTCTGTAGAGTCTTTATTGTATTGTTTTTTGCTATTTATTTTTCTGTGCGCCAGTACACAGACCTTATGGTTGTTCCTGGGCACGTTAAATAAACTTTTGATTGATGGATCGATCGATTGATTATTATTATTATTATTATTATTAGTATTATGTTGTTGTTGTTGTTGTTGTTGTTGCACTATAGCTGGGGATGTAAGCGCTTGTCGTCTTCATTATCATCGTAATATTGATTTAAGGCAACCGAGCTCCACGTGAGGCACGCACTTTGCCTATTAGGAAGGACGTTCCTGGGTCCTGTAGCATACATGTACGTCGACGAACTCGGTCGTATTGAAGTATACCACGTCATCGACAGAAGGGATGCGGCATTCCCAGGTTCATCTACATTAGACAGCGCATCCTCGTCGATGCCGAGTCGGTACCTTCGCAGGGTGTACTGCTTTCCCAGCTACCTCACCACCCATGGTGGTCTCCTCGCTTGCAGTGTTCCTAAGTTCAAGCTACGAGACGTGCTGGAGGTATGCATTTTTGACTAACGCTGTCCGCAACCTTTGATATTTTTCCAGACGGCCGAGTCCAATCAGCATTTCGGCTTCCATTGCAGGTTCACGGAAGCACCGTGCACAGATCAAGGAGTTCGACACGACGCTACGGACACATCAAGGGACGTGAGGCGCCAGCAGATCCAAAGGTACAAACCAGCCTGTTGATTCAAGCAGGTATAAGGAGCGTAACAATCTGGAGTAGTTAGTGGAGCGTCATCGTAAGACAGCTCACACCTCTCACACCCATGAAAGCGAAAAGTAAAACAAAGACAGGATGTGAGCGCTGGCAATCAACCAACTAAAATTTTTAATCAAAACTGCAAGATATATACATAAAGCAGAATATCTCAAGGTACAAGATGACTGCATCAAGGACAAAGTGGTGACGTTATGCGCGACATAGCAAGAACATCATAACGCATGTCCTAAGGTGCCACCCGAATGGTTATTGTCCTTTTCTGGGCGGTGAATTGAGGCCTCGCTAATATTACTTCCCCCCCTCTTCTTTTTGATATGAAACACTGACGGTTTCCCTGAGAGTGCCGTCTTGATGTTTATATAAGAGACTTTTATCAGTCAGGCCAGGATAACATTTACACTTCCTGCAGTGGGCAGCCAAGTGAGCGTGCTTTTTACCTTAACGCCGTTCTCTGCTCTCTAAGCTTTTCCTAGGCGCATTGTTCTGAAGTAGTGGACAGAGCTGCAAGGGACAAGTTACGAGATATAGGTTCTCTAAGTTCCGGATTTGTGCATCACTTTTTAAATGCGAAGCTTTTCTTAGCGAACTTCTGCTACTTTTAATCTATCTATCTATCTATCTATCTATCTATCTATCTATCTATCTATCTATCTATCTATCTATCTATCTATCTATCTAGCCGCCTACGACTTTGTGGTCTCCTGGCCGTTTTTTAAGGGATGTTTACGAAAATTGGTATGGCACAACATAACTCTATGACGACCATAAATGAGTAGTCATAACATGAAAAGCATGATATGCATGTGATGAGCGGCATGATTTACGTGCCACGGTCTTGATGCTCTTGCGGCCGTTTCTTTCACTTGATATATACCAAAATTGGTATGGCACAACATGACTGCTTAACGATCATAAATGACAGGTCATGATATTAAAGGTGAAAACAGGGGGACACCAACCAAATTATAAACATTTAAAAGTAAAATTTACTTCTAAACATAAAGAAACCCGAGGTTTCGGGTCCCACTCGGACCGTTCTTCAGGGGTGACTGGAGGGCACCAGAGAGCAGCAGTGCTTATAAGGCCTTCTTTCTTCTCTCTTCCTTCCTTTCACACTTTCTCTTTTTTTCCGGTTCTTCAAGCCGAGGGGTCATGCTAATGTTGACTCAGGTGCCGGAGTCCGCTAAAATAGACACTTGGCATTGCACCTGCAGACCGGTTCACGTTTCCAGGTGTCGCCTGAATGTACCATGATTCCACAAAGAGCCGCTTGTGAAAACTGGTTTCCAAGTCGAGGACGCGGGAGTTGTCAAAATCGATGCGGTGGTCGTGCACCTCGCTGTGTTCAGCTAATGCACTCCTTTGTCTGTAGAACTTGCGGACATCGTTCCTGTGCTGTCGTAGCCTCTCTGGGAAGTTCTTGGTCTCTCCCACGTACGACGCGCCGCAATCTGAACAAGGAATGGAGTACAGCACAGGATGAAGGAAGATTTTTTTCACAATCACATGAACTGATCGAATGTGACGGATTTTCCCTATTCTGCACTCACAATGACTACGATAATACTAATGGATCAGGTAAAGTGCTCCCCCGCCAAAAAAAAAAAGAGTACGGCGTAAACAGAATGATGGATACATACAGGAGTCAGCACCCCTTTCTTGTGCGCACACAATTTCACTCAGTCTCAAGAAGGTAACGTCTTTGGGTAAAGGTGGCATCCCCTGCTCAGCTAGGGAAAAAAGGCGTGAGGGCAAAGTTAGCAAAAGACGAGGGTGTAGCATAAGTCATGAAGGTAATAGCTATTTTGTTCTTTATCAAGCGAACCTGGCGTGTGAAAATCTGTTGTCACGTGGTGCCTCTTTCATCGGTCAAATTGCGCGGTTCGTTAAAAGCTCACTAAGCACAGAACGGCGTTAAAGAAAAATGAGCACGCTCAATTCGCTGCCCACTGTAGGAAGTATAAACGTTATCCTATCTTCACTCATATAAGGTTTTTCTATGGACATCTAGATTGCACCGTCCGAGAAATTGTCGTAGCATTTCACATAAGGGGGGAAAAAGGGAGGGGGGAGGTATGGGTTGCATCAGTTAGATTCCAATTTTATGCTTTCATATGGTTACTTAGCATATCGATTACGAAGTTCTGGCTGACGTCGCGCATGCACTCACCACTTTCTAGCCTTGATACGCGCATGTTGCATCATGTGCACTTCTGCTTTATATGTAGACATGGTGCTGTGCTGATCGAAAATTTGCGTTGATTGTGAGCGCTCGCGTTGTCGGTTTCTTTTTTTTCTTTGCATCCAGTACGTGTGCGCTGTTTGATGATAAGCGTGTATAACCTAACAAACACTTATGGAATGGTTGTGAAACTTTTTGGAGTAATGGCAAAATTACTAACATCCTGTTGTGAGGGATGTGATAATGAAAAAGAGAGTTTTCAAAATTGCATTTTGTCGATGTGATTATGCATTAGCTTGGTATCACATGTTATTTCGTCTAGCACCGATGCACAATTGTACATACAATGTGATGCTGAGCCTTAAGAGTTTAATGTAGGATTAGACAGCCGCGGTGGTATTGCGATTGCGTGGTCGTACATGGATGCAGGCTAGACGCCCAAGTGCCATGCTATGCCAGTGAATCCTCTGCATATTCAAGTGGTCGAAATGAGGTGGCCCCTTAGCAAAGGCGCGTTCTCGTATTCACAAGATTGCGGACGCGCACCTCGAGAACTGTAGAAAAACTAGCGATCCACGAAGAAATGAGACCGGTGGCTGCTGGTTGTCCCAAGTTTTCTTTTTTTTTTCCGCAGTGTTCACCAGCGTGCTTTTATTCCTGTTCTGCACCCACTATTACAATTATTTAAATAAATTGCCGAATAATGTTGCCATCATCATATGAAACGTAATCATCAGCAGACCATTTTATGTCCACTGAAAAATGGAGGCCTCTCCCCACGGTGTCCAATTCGTCCTGTGCTGGGCGAGTTGGTTCCAATATATGCCTAGGAATATCTCAATTCTATCGCAGCAAGGCCTATCTCCTGTTATACTTTGGGATTAATCTCCTTCGCTTCAGTCGGCTCACACTTACACAATAGATATACTATGAATAGTGAAAGCGAAGAATTCCCGCACTTTTGTGCGGAAAGGTGACGAAGTCACCTAGCCACGGAATAGTGGGGAATTCCAGCATTTCTTTTAACAACCTTGAGGTTATTTCTTGAAAACATGCACCTACAGGCGAGTATGCAAACGCTCCGGTATTTCGCGATGCCAATACAAAGGCGTCTACCTTTTCCAGGAATCGAGCTTAGCAGTTTGGCGCTGTGCCTGGTAAGTTACCATAGTGGGTAATTGAAGAAAAAGAATTTCGTCAGAAAGAAAAACTAATGTGTTGATCTAGCATTCCTGCACTGCACAAAGTTACCATAGTGGGTAATTGAAGAAAAAGAATTTCGTCAGAAAGAAAAACTAATGTGTTGATCTAGCATTCCTGGACTGCACAATATTCCGGCGTTATAGCAACTTTTCAACCGATAAGAGACCTTCTCTTTTTTAAACTGTAACATGGCGCACGGATATAAAAAATATCCAAGCGTTACTAGTAGTATGTGTGTCAGTATTGCTCTTATCATAGCAGGTGAAATGTATGCACATGTTTCGAGAAGACTCGAGTGGCTCTACTAATATCACGTCGCTCTTCCACCAGAAAGTTGTATTTGTACATCGTCTTTCAAGTCGAGTACACCATTTAGGCCTCTTTTAGATTTAATAGTAGTACACACCATCAGACTCCGCGGTTTGTCCAAGTAGCAGCCATGGCTTTGACAAGCAGATCTTCCAAAACAGTGGCTATGTCTAAAAAGATGAACAAATCGCAAAATACGATTTAGAACAGGGAATGTCGCAGGAGCCAACGTTTCGACAAGCGGACTTGTCTTCGTCAGGGCGGCAACTGCCTTCTCCAGCGTTAGTTTATGTACGCCTCTGCACACTCTCCCCCGTCCTCAGAAAGAGAGAAGAGCAGCACGTACGAACAATAACAAAAAAAATCACATCATATCCACGGCGTGAAGGACGATGAGTGGGCGAAGCTCCGGAGGGAATCATCGGTAAACCGTGAATCTTCCATGTAATTCGCCCAGTCGATCATCATGTAAAGACATCTTACTCAGCCCCTTACACAGGCCGGAACGCGCACCGCGTTTGCCGACGCCATCACATGACTGCTGATAGAGTAGAAGGCGGAGAGGCCACAGCGTCTTACACCAGCTTCTTACACGGGCCGTAACGCGCTAGCACAAACGCGTTAGAAACGCGCAGTCTTTCGTTAATGTTGGGTATGTGGTGCATCGTGGTGCATGTATCGACGTGCGCTTCGTGGCGTAGTGGCTAGCGCCACGCGTTCGGAAGCGAGGGGTCCCTGGTTCCATTCCGCGCTTCGGACACAACTTTCGGAATTTTTTTAAGATGCACACATCTCTGTGGGACAGCGCTATCTAGGAAACTAGACGAGAAATGGAGATGACGACACAGAATGCGTACAGCGCCATCTAGTGTATCGTCACCCAACTGCAGTTTGCATGCATCTCTATGGGACAGCGCCATCTATTGTATGCTAAGGGAGACGCTACTGGCTACGCAGGATGCATCGACAACCGAGAACCGCCCAGGTGATGCCGTAAGGAGCTTCGCCCCTAAAATTACAGCATATCCACGGAGTGAATGATGATGAGCGAGCGAAGCTCGGGAGGTTCATCGTAGATCGTGCCGAGTTCCGGATTAATTTAGTTAACGCGCACGCTACGAATCCTTATGGTTGAACTATGCACAAGTGAAATCTCCCACCGGCACTTCATTGCAAGTCAAGAGCCAGTGCCTATATATATATATATATATATATATATATATATATATATATATATATATATGGGTGGCCGGTGAACGGTTCCTCAACGCGAGCAGTCGGTATTTCTCAATAAAAAACTCGCTAGGAGACACTGCCTGCGCCAACGTTGTCTCTCGCGGGTGAGGGCGCGTTCTCCTTCTTTTCGAGCTGGTAGAGCATTCATCTAAGAAAGAGCGTTTCCATAGTTAACGCGCGCCTTTCGATCTCTCTCTCTCTCTCTCTGTCTCTCTCTCACAAGACAGCAGATGGAAGAGTGAGAGAGAGAGAGGGACGCGCCGGGAGGCACGCGCCGAGGGCGAGCGCGTGCCTCCCGGCACGCCGGTTACGCCTGACGCCTGACGCCTGACGCAGGACAAGGTTATACCTGTGTCACACGGACACATTGGAAGGCCTTCGAGTCGATGACCTTCGAAAAGCCCACAACTCCATCGACTCAATATACATTCTGGCGCTGCTACACGGCAGTTTTCAACGGCCGTTGAGTCGCCGAGTGATTTCGCAACAACATGGCGGCAACCAAGGCACCCGCTTCAATTCTAATTCACACTAGTTGCTTGCTATTAGCACCGGCGGCAACAAACAAACTTTAAATTGAGCCTTCTCTTAATCTTATGTACCAAAAGGGGCAAAGAATGCGCGACGTTTCGCTGTCGTTATTGAGAAAACGTGCCGATTCTGACACTGCTAAGCCTAAGTGCCTAGTGTGAGCCTCAAAAGTAGTTTGATTCATAGGCAGCAGATGGCGCAACACGCAGTGTATCCCACCAGATGCATGGCATTTCTTTTTTATGGCAATGACGGCGTATTCGCTCCAGAACTAATGCAATAAAGTGAGACCGTTGGCCTCTCGGCACGTTTACAATATTATTCGCAGGTGTAGGATCCTACTTATTGTCACAACGACATAAATAGGGCCATGACCTCAGAAACTAACGCGCGAGGGAGATGCCGGTACGCCAAGTCTCGGAGTTCGCGCCGCTTCCGCTTCCGTCGTTAAACGGCCTTTGAAGTCTCGAAGGAGTTGTGGGGTGCTCCGTTGACTCGATAGACTATTGACTCGACGGCCATCGAAACCGCCAGTGTAGCAGCTCAAACTTGACCTTTGAGTCGATGGACAGTTGGTTCGAAGGCCTTCGAAACGCCCGTGTGACACCAGTATTAGACTAAGAGGAGCTTCGCCACTAAAAAAAAGGGGGGGGGGGGGGGATTTGGGTGCAGGGGTAGTTGGGTAACAGGTGTTAGCGTGACTAATATAAAATGGCCAGAGCAAAAGCTTCCAAAGAATGCGCTCCTTGTACATATGTTGTAAATGCATTGTGCGCGCAGAGCTAGAAAGCAGGATTAAAAAAGGAACACACGCTCGGAACAGAAGTTGCTCCTATGGCATGTGTCCCCCCCTCCACCCCACACCACCTGCGCCGCACAAGCAATGAATTTCACGGAAAACTTATGGCTAAAAATGTAACTACACTGTTTAACGCCTTTGTTCTCTTCGAACTGGATGGGGGTTCCGCACCTGAAAGTAGACTTTCTGGGAGAAACATTGTTATCTTGTGCATACCTAAAGGTTTTGTCGTCTTTGTTAACCCCCCGCCGTATCTAATGGATTCAAGGGTTCCCTTTGTAAGGTTTACGCCTGTAGGCTGGAGAGTTCTGAACCTGTATATGAGATGCGATTCCATGTATTTTCTGTCCCTCGGCGAGCGGAAGTTTCCCTGAAGTATGTAGAGTTTCAAATTATGACCTGTCATATTAAAATGGTGCGCCACTGCCTTCGGCAGGTTATTCGCGGTGTCCGCGCGGTGCCCGTTTAATATAACATTAATTGGTTGGTCAGTTTCGCCGATGTATTGCTTGTGACAGAGTGAACATTCCAACATGTGAATAACGTTTGAACTAGCGCAAGTGAAACTTGATTTTACATGACTGGACATAGTCACTTCCCGTGCTTTAACTTTAAGATCATTTTGAATATGCTTGCAAGTCTTACATCTGCGACGGGAGCAAGTTATTACGCAGGCGGTGCGCTGAGGGTTTACTTTGGCATGTACTAACAGGTCCTTAAAGTTTCTATTACGGCGGTAGGTGACTCTTGGTATTTCAGGAAACGCTTTTCTAAGGCGATCGTTGCTTGTTATTCTAAGTCGTAATTACGGAGACTTGGTTGCACAATAACATATCCGATTCTGAAATTGTCCCACCTGGCTACGGGATCTTTCGTAATGACAGAAGCTCCCGAGGGGGAATAGTTGCCATTCTGTATCAGATACGTTACATATAAGCCAACTTCCCCCTATAGCTGGTGTTGAATGTGTCATCGCTAAAATATACCTTAACGAATGCAGTTTGGTAGTAGGCGGATTTTACCGCCCCCCAAATGACAACAGTGCATTCTTCGAGAAACTGAACCAATTTGTATGTGACATTGTCATCCACATCAATAATTTCCGATAGCGGGTGATTTCAATTTGCCATCCATTGATTGGAACAATGAAATTCCGGATCCTCTCAGCACTAATGCAGAACAGTTAACTGACCTAGTATTCTTTCACGACCTTTCTCAGTTAGTCAAAGAGCCAACTCGTGTCAGGAATACAGCGAAATCTATTCTAGACATTTTCTCGTTGGCAGAAGCCTACTTAGTAAAGAACCCGCAGTTAACGTTTTAGATGAAATATCGGACCAGAAGTTGATAGCATTGACGCTGAATCTGGGCAATGTGTCTAAAAAGCAACACGAAGTGCGAGTGGTCCCGGTTTTAGCATGTGCGGATGACGTGGGCATTCTGGATGCAATGGACGACTCGTTCTCGAATTTTCTTTCTCTCTGTCGATCAAGTGATTGCAGTATCGATGAGTTGTGGCTATTTTTCAAAAATATCGTTCTTAAGTGTATCACAGACTTTGTACCTATTAAAAGAAAACGAGCAAAAATTTCCAAACCGTGGCTTACTAAGGAAGTTGTTCGCCTCGAACGCAAAGCGAAAAGAATAAAAACGTGCCGACAACGCCCCTCTCCTGCGAATGCATCGAAATCGTGCGCCATACGTTTGGCCCTCAGGGACAGTATCGCTGAAGCTAAAGACTACTACTTCAACGTGACATTGAAAAACTTTCTTCACACGGCCCCGGATAAATTTTGAAGGCAAAAATGGCAGTTAAATCTCTCCGTAAACAGTGATAACATGTCGGATAAAACACAACTAGAATTGACTTTTAACAGCTTTTTCTGCTCCGTATTTGTACTGGATGATGGTAGCGACCCGCATTTCATTCCTGTAACAGATCCCCCGTCTATAAGTGTCATTTTTGTATCCGATGAAGGTGTCCTGTCACTGTTGTTAAAACTGGACACAAAGAAAACTCCTGGAATAGACGGCATACCCAACACTTTTTAGTCAGGTATGCTGAATGGTGCTCCAAGTACTTGTGTTTATTATTTAACAAATCGCTATCAGAAGCTCAATTGCGAACAGAATGGAAGTACAGTAAAATTATTCCGATACCAAAAGGTGGCGACTCACGCCAAGTAACTTGTTTTAGGCCAGTCTCCCTACTGTGTTCTTGTTGGAAGATATTGAAACACATAATTTTCACGTATATATTGTCCTTTCTTGAAAAGAACAACCTAATTGATAATAGGCAACATGGTTTTCGCAATTGCAAATCAACAGTGACGGCACTCCATGAAACGGTCCATGATTTTGCTCCTGCTATTGATGCTCACTCTCAAATAGACGTGATTTTCTTGGACTTCCAAAAAGCGTTTGACTGTGTTTCGCATTGAAAACTGTTATTAAACGTTAGGACAATACTAAAGAATACTGCATTAGTGTCATGGATAGAGGCCTACTTGTACCACAGGCAGCAATGCGTATCAATTGAAAATGTTTGCTCAACACCTGCAGATGTCGGGTCGGGCGTTCCACAAGGGTCGGTGTTGGGGCCGTTATTTTTCCTAATATTATAAATGATATAGTTAATGTAGTGTCTGTCAAAATTAAGCTATTCGCAGACGACTGCGTAATTTATCACCGAATTGACAACCTTCACGACCACGTCCAACTAAAAGAAGCTCTTCAACACGTTGAAAAATGGTGCGAAACTTGGCAGATGAAAATTAACCCCCAAAAGACAGTTCTTATGAGGATAACTAGGAAGCATTGACCACTACAACTTAGGTGCTGCTTAAATGGAAACGTCTTGTCCGAAGTAAAATCTTTTAAATATCTAGGTGTCATACTCACATCCGATCTTCGGTGGAACGAGCACGTGTCTTACATAAAGAAAAAAGCAATAATGAAAGTAGGATACTTAAGACGAACTTTGCGCCAAGCTCCTCAATATATTAAGCTATTAGCTTATAAAACGTTTATCCGACCAATCATCGAATACCCATCAGTAGTATGGGACCCGCACACGAAAACAAACATTGCCCACTTAGAAAGCGTCCAAAGAAAATAGGTACGCTTTATTTTTAACATGTACAGCTGGCACACATCGGCAAGTATGCTAGTGGAAAGGGCTGTACTGGAACCCCTGGAATTCCGGCGTCACACAGAAAGACTCGTGTACCTATACAAGATTTTTCACAATAAGATAGGAATAGAAAAGGACCACTTCATTCATCCTGTAAATAAGCGAATCACACGCTCTCATCACTCAAAAAAACTACGGGAGTATAATTGCCAAACCAAGGTATTTCAGAACACATTTTTCCCACGAGCGGTAAGGGAATGGAATGAGCTTGCAGCCGATGTCGTGGAACGCACGACCACAGCAGATTTCACTCTGACACTTAAGGCTCATTTGTCGACTCTTTAAATATTTGAATCTACTGATTTCTTCTGTCAATGTCCGCTTGTGTATTTCTAGTCTGTATGCTATCTTTTTCTGTTTTTTTCTTCTTTTCACGATACATAAATTCAGTATCAGTTACCTTATATGCGACAAAATGCGCATATTCTTTGGTGTCATGTGCACTATGCGTTAGTAGTATTTCGAATATAATGGTTACAGGGCAGTTATGTAGTATTGTGATTATCCATGAAAGTGTTGACATTATTGCTTTAAAAGGTACTCAGCATGTAGAATACCGCTATCGATTTCTTGTTCTTTGCGTAGTATGTATGTATTCTTTTGTATGTATTTGTATGTATTCATCTTTTGTATCCCCACTCCTGCTTACAGCTTGATAATCCCCGAATGAAACATGTGTCTCGCGCTTAATTATTTTCTTTGAGGAAGAAACAGAAGCCCGAAAAATACATGAAATACAGAATGAGTTCGCACTCACGAGATGTTACTCAAGCGCTCCCGAACGTTAATTCATAGAATCACTGCTGAACAGTTTTATCGCTACATTGTGCAGGTTTCGCCATTTAGGGTGGTTCGGTAGGTTCGAAAACTTCACCGGCAGTGAGATAAACTTTCGCCTATGCTACCTTGTTACGTAAACTGCAGAGCAACAATACACAAAAACGACACACAGAAACGACCAGGACGAGCACTCTGTGTTGTCTTTTGTGGCGCTACTGTTCTCGTAATAATCAACGAACACGTCGAACTTGCTGCGCTAATCAAATTCATTACAGTACTACTTTGCATCATGACCTCATATGCGTCTGCGAAGATGTCGCTTGGGAGCGATTGAGTAGCGGCACGCTAGAACGAATTTTATTTCGTGTCTCGCGTACTTCGGAGACTTCAGTTTTTTCTTGAAAAAAAAACCTGACCAAGTTCACCATGAAATTTATGCTTGATTTGGGAATTATTAGGCCCACCCTAGCACTTACTAAATGACGCTTAGGCGAATTAAGCAATCTTGTACAATTTGACTAGTTATGAGAAATAATTATTTATTCGATGTAAAACACATGAGTAGTAAAGTATACGCGACTGCTACCAAGATGTAAATGAGATAATTTCGCTAGAGCGATCCGATATTTCCCTAATGTTCATGATACTTGCGACAACCAGTATATACATAATTATGCGGGGTGTTCGAGCAAGCTCAATAAAGGCACAGTCAAAGTGTGCCTGCTTCGGGAATTCGAGAGCTGAAGCAGAGGACCGAGTGTGAGTGACAGCGGGCGAACAAGTTGTTACTAGTTGTTATAACCGTACGTTGAGTGAGAATAGAAAGTGGTGCTCTTTTTTCCTCTGTTCTGATCTGATGGATCCAACAGACGATGTAAGCAAGCAATCCAGAGAGGAGAACAATCAATATTAGTTGCAGGTTTTCACTGCAGTGTCGTAGTAACGAAATAATGGAGTTGAAATAAAATGAGCGTGTTGGTGTTTGTTTCTTTTGCCATATATTTCGGTTTGTAGCCGTGCGCAGAGACGTTGAGTACTATTAGTAAAGCGTCTAGGTATGCCTGTACACATGCGAACGGAATATCTAGACCAGCACGCCATGATGTCTAGATAAGAAAAAAAGATTCCACGGCTGTATGTTTGTCGCACATATGTTTACATACTACTAAGCCACAAAGGCGAAAAGGCTTTTGCTCTAAGCATGATAATACTTGCCACTGTCTCAGCCGAGAACAGGAGGCTGTGTAGTTGCGATGTATCAGGATTTCAGGAATGAGCCTTTTATTGCTAGTCTCTTTTTTCCACGCAGTTTGAAGGAGCCAGCAGCTTGTTGCCGGAGCCAGGAACCTGTTGCCGGACAGCGCGGACTGCACTGGCTTTTCACCGGCGTTCGATTTCTGTGCTTTCACATGGAGTCCCAGGGAGAAACTACGGAACACGTTGCCGTACCTGTTGAGGACACCCATGACGAGCAAAGCCGAGGAGGAGGTCGACACCGATGGTGCATCAACTTCAAGCAGCTGCATTTGGAGGCTACAGTCCAGGTGGGCCAAGCTGCCGTGCTGCATATGCATGCAAGTCCATCACAGAAGGAAAGAATTCTACCTTGTATTGCTTCGAAAGACCGAGCATGTAAATGTTCCTTCGTAGCTGGTGGTCACAGACCCACAGCGTTCCAAATTTTTATATAGCACCCTTCACAATACTCCTATACGACTTCGCTTAACACTGTAAGACCATTTGTCGGAAATTGGGGATATGAGAGTGGAGGATTTTGTTTTGTAATCGGTATTTCCTCCAAATTTGTCAGAATGCTTTGCAAGGGAAACCACAGGCAAGAAATGCGGGGAGCGATAATTGAGCCGACGCTCGAGCTGATCGCCACCACATCGTTTAACAGCAATTCTAACATTGGGTGGCTAGCCTCATTGGGTCAGCGTAAACAGTGGCCACCACGAAATACAGAGCTGGGTAGTCAAGCACAGCTGGCGACAAGTAGCGGCTGCTTTCTGTTCTCGGGTTATACATGCAGCGGAAGATGGTTAATGTTGAATTTAGGCTTTGCGCCAACCTGGAGCGTTTGTAATGCCGACACGGCTACAAGAAAAGAAAAAAAGGTAAGTCTTTAAAACAGCTTTTCCACAAATACAATGGCTTTTGTCCTGTCTCCTTTCGCATGCCCGAACTGTAAGTGCTCTCTCTATGGAGTTAGTTTGCAATTGCCTTGGAGGAATATACGATTCGTGAAGACTGTTAAATTTATGGTACTGCCCAGAAGAACATTTTCGGGTTTTCAGGACGTCAGGATTGTGAAACACAGAGTTAAGTAGAATTTACTGACCACTAGCATCACAAGTTACTGAAAAAGTAGGTGTAATAGGGTACTGCGAGCTGAGTTAGTTCTCGGTAGAACGGCGTTGTTTATGTTTACGAACACCATGGGTGCCACAACATGGAACCAAACATAAAGAAAACAATAATGGCAAACGGGCATGTCACGGAACATCATTGGTCGGGGCCAATAATCAATCAGTCAGTCAATCAATCAATCAAAAGTTTATTTAACGTGCCCAGGAACAACCATAAGGTCTTTGTACTGGCGCACGAAAAAAAATGACAAGAGGCAATGCAATAAGGAGACTCTACAAAAAGAATAATAAAAAGCAACAAAGGCCAACATTCATAATAAAATATCAGGGATACAAAACGTTATAAAATTGCACATATTGTACTATGCGCCGGAAAAACAAGAAAAAATGGCAACAGTGTACGACACTGTTAGTACAGCGCAAAGCTGGGAGCAGTACAGCGACTGGGAGCTGTGAAAAAAATCGAGCTCTAAAAAGTAAGCATTGTAAAGACGTTGTATCCTGTCAACGGTCGAATGTTGCCAGAGGAAAGGTCTATTCTCTCTGGTCAGCTTACTTGAAATTCGGAAATTGAGACTGTTGAGCAGTACAGGGAACGATATGATACGATGCGCAAGATTCAGAAAGAAGTAACAGATCAGCGCGTTCTCTCCGGCAGTGTAGTGACGGCAGTGACAGTGATCCAACAGTACCAATGCAAGAATCAGGGCCATTTCTAGCGAACCTATGGCTATAGATGTTCAGGAATTTTTTCTGGACTCGCTCAATGGCGTTGCTGCTGGAATTAGAAATGCCATTCCACTCCACAGATGCATACTCAAGTTAAGGAAGACATATCGCGGTGTACAATTTTCGGGAGGGCATAGGAGAACGGAATTGTCTAGACATTCTGCAAACACAGCCTAGGGTTCGAAGACGCCGCAATGCAACACGCTTATCCTGAGCAGAAAAGTGTAAATGCTATCAAAAAGAACACCTAGATCATTGATCTCACAAACGTTACAGAACGGCACAGAATTGACATAGTATAAGAATGGCACACTAGATGTTTTTCTAGTGAAACTCATTACCTTGGTTTTTGAAATATTTAGGGAGAGGTAAATGCTCCTGCACCATTCAGAAAAAGAACACAAATCGTATTGCAGCAAGCGACATTCGATAACTGAAGGAATTTTCTTAGATATCTTTATGTCATGGGCATAAAAAAGGAAAGAATTCCGAATGACAGAAGAAACATGATTAACATAAATTAAAAAGAGGAGTGGGCCAAGTACCGACCCTTGAGGAACCCCACTAGTAGCTTTGTAGAAAGAAGACGTTTGGCCATTTACGGCAACATAACATGATCTATCAAGAATATAGCTATGCAGGAGATTCATAGTTGAAGAATCAACGTTGAAGTGCGCAAGTTTATCCACAAGCAGCGAATGGCAGACAACGTCAAAAGCTTTGCTAAGGTCACAGTAAATAGCGTCAACCTGTCCTCGCGGCGATATAGGCTTGGAGACTTGCATCATTAAACTGGCAAGATTAGTGACAGTTGAGCGGCCAGCGAGAAACCCATGCTAATTCGCAGTCAATGAATTTTTTACATCAAAAGACAATGTTTTGTGAAGAGCAAGCTCAAGAATTTTAGATGCGGCACAAAGAAGGGTAATAGGGCGGAAGTTCGAGACGTCACTTTACAGCAAGACTTAAATACTGGGAAAACACGAGCAGTTTTCCACATGCTAGGAAGAGTTGAAGCATGCAGACGTCTATTAAATATGGTAGTCAATACTGGTACAACTATACTGCCATAGGCTTTTAGTATGGCATAGGGTATGCCATCTGGGCCAGTTGTAAAGGATGGTGTCAAGCGATTAATGCATTCTGAAATGGAATCTTCATCTAACGACACAGCATCAGCTGTGCCAACTGCCTTAACCTGTTGACCGTTACTATCTACAGAGGCTGAGGACCTATAAACAGATGAGAAATGCGTGGCAAAACGATCAGCGACGGCTTGAACTTCGACTTCATTTGGGTCCAGTATCCTGAAGGGCTCGCCACTTTTGCTCGACCGTTTGTGTACACACTTCCAAAAGTCAGCCGGCCTATCAGACGCGTTTATTTCTAAAAATCAAATATAGAGAATGTCATCCCGTTTACATAGGCGTTTACAAAGAGTATGAAAACGACAGAATTCTTCCTTCAAATTAGTTGATTGAGACCATTTATACTTCCTGTGTGCGCGGTATTTGTGTTTTAGTGCACTTATAAGTTATGATGAGAACCAAGAAGGACATTTAAAACGATTAGGTGTATACTGGGGAATGAACTTGCGCATGCCGGTCAAGATAAGTTCCGTCAAATTATCTACTTGATCATCAACATTGGGTTTGTCAGATCCAATGGCGAATCTGTGGTGGTCAAGTAATGGTACAAGCCAATGTTGTCGCCTCGCTTGTAGGCAGATGATGGCGTTTTGTAGATTTTTCCAGGAAAGCTTAATTTTTCTGGTGACATACAAAGTGTTAGTTTGAGTGGTGGGTGAAATTTGTCAGGACGAACAAGAGAGATGTGAGAGAGGGATACTTTGATGATGATGATAATAATAATAATAATAATAATAATAATAGCCGAGTACCGGGGCCACGGTGGTCTAGTGGCTACGGTACTCGGCTGCTGATCCGAGGGTCGCGGGATCGAATCCCCGCCGCGGCGGCTGCATTTAGATGGAAGCGAAATGTTGAGGCCCGTGTGCTGTTCGATGTCAGTGCACGCTTAAGAACCCCAGGTGGTCGAAATTTCCGAAGCCCTCCACTACGGCGTCTGTCACAATCAGAACTGGTTTTGGGACGTTAAACACTACAAAACAGCAACGACATTATTCAAATGCAACTTCGATGAAAGATAGGGCATGAAAAAAAAAGTCTTCTGAAGGAAAGGATAAAAATATTTTGAAGGACTTTGGTTTTTTATTAAGGTAACTGCGTATAGCATTAAAGGTTGTTTGCTCTAATTGTAGTTTTTTGGTAATTAGTCTGTTTAGTTGTCTTGGTAGGCTGTTTCTGAGTGTTTGTTTTCCATATATTGTTCGCACTGTTGCTATTTCCCAGTATTTCTTTTTTACGTGTTCCGTATAGGGTGGTGTCAATTTGTAATTTGGAAAGATGCTTATGAAAATCTGATCTAGTCTTTCACCCTTGTTTATACGCTCTACAAAATCAGTAATCATATAAAGTTGTGACTGGCAGTTCTCTCTATTTTAAGAAATATTCGCGTGTGTGAAAGTAACTTGGAACATCTTCAATTACACGAAGGCAGTTTTTTTTAAACACAAGTTCAGTGTGTAAATTTCTTTAAGTCATAGTTCCGTAAGCAAAGCGGGAGCAATTAAGCCGGGATCAAAACAGACTGTTCAAAATTAGCATCATAATGTTTTGTGGTAATATATGGCGATTGGGGTGAAAATACGAATTACTTGTGATAGATTTGTGGCAGCAAATACAAAAATAAATTCGTAAAGAGAAATTTCAAGAAATGATAAAGTCCTTAGTTTGCACTTTGTGTTTGTTTCGTATTTCTGCAGAAGAAATTATGTGCAGCGTTCTCAGGAACCTACTCGAAAGGAAAGCTTGGCGTTTATTAGTTGCGAATTTTAGTGTCTATTCCCGGGACAAAAGTGACAGCCTGTGTGAGCACAACATGGCAAATTTGATATTCTCTGTTGCTCAGAATGTATGGCTCTTTTTTGGCGAGCTCACTGAATTGCGTATACAATATTGACATTAAAACAGATTGACGCCATAGTGGGCTCTGTGGAACAGTGGTGGCGGCTATGCTCTCTTGGTCGCGCGTTATTTTTGCGGAGCGTATTACTCTACTCGTCACTATTTCGGAACAGTAACGCGTAACGTACATAAGTTAACCGTTCTTAATTAGGCGATCTGTGCCGTTACATATTGCGGATTATGGCATCGGCCGAAACCGTGTCGTTGTAAGGATAACGGACAAAAAATTGAAAAATATTGCGCCTCATTCACTTGTCATGCAACGAAGTGCACATAGCATGGCAAGAATGTATCCTTAAAGCAGCAGCACGTCAGCCACATGTAAATTACAGATCAATTAGCGATGATAAAACGGCGTGTGACATTATACCGGCATACATCGGCGAGGGAGAAAAGTCGGGAAAAAACATGGAACCCTTATGAAAAGGTTGAACTTGTTCCAGTGGTGGATGCATATGACTGAGGATATGAACTTAAGATTATAACTGCGTATTTAGCATCGGTACTAATTCCTAATTACTAATTAGCATCGCTACAATCATCATTAACGGCTGGCGGCCAGGAAAAGTGGCCGTAGCTACGCTTTAAAAACAGAGCTAATAAGAAGGCACGTGGCAAGCATGTCTGGA
This sequence comes from Hyalomma asiaticum, assembly GCA_013339685.2. Taxonomy (NCBI): domain Eukaryota; kingdom Metazoa; phylum Arthropoda; class Arachnida; order Ixodida; family Ixodidae; genus Hyalomma; species Hyalomma asiaticum. The sequence continues at coordinate 113,176 of JABSTT010006133.1, read as the reverse complement.
CACTCAATTTCATAAAGAGTTGCACACCAACCCGTGAACTTTCCAAAATATAACGGGGTGGGGGGAGTTGCGTTGAAGTTCCTGTAGCGGCGCGGTCAGTATAAATAGGAAGACGCCCTTCGAAATTCGTGTACATGTCTGAGTCTTCATTTTCCGAAGGAGTACAGCGCGATAGAGGGCACACACACGGACTGCCGCTGCTAACAACTGTTCAATCGTCCTATACCCACCGATATTTTATAACAGTTTCAAATGTTTCGCATGTGTAACGTCATGTAACAGAAACACAAAAACAAGAACAAGTACAAGACGCACGAAGGACCTGCGCATGTCCCAAGCATCAAGCAACAAGTAATATTCAGAGGAGGACAAGGTAATCGAAGTCTCGCTTACCTTTGCACTTCCTGATAAAGAAGGCCTCCAAGGCTCGCCTAGAAGAACAGCTTTTACTTCGGCCTAAAATATTTGTGTCTCGGAATTTCGGCTCACGTCCACATGCAGACATGGGCGCAACTTAATGCGCGTGCTTGTCTTCTTGTTCGCTTTCAGTGCGTGCTCCCTAAAGCGGTCATTTCTGCACCTTTCATTCGGGACGATGTAAATTCTTCCACACGACGTAGGAGTGGAGTAAACAACATTAATGGAGCACTTGAAGACTGGGTCCGGGTGTTTGATGCTGCATCCTTGCTTGTTATCATGGCAGATGCAGGGGCAAAGTTTCTGCAGCTTGTTCGGGGATGAAAAGGCCAGGGGAACCTCATGTCTGCTTGCAACCTTGTTGAGGCCATGAGAAAAAGTGTGAAGGTATGGCATAACCACAGGTCTCCCTTTCAAACGCCGGGTCTGAAGCCCTTCTTTTTCTGCGCCGAGCTTCTTTTTGTAGCAGACTCCGCAACTGCGCTCGTATGGTAGCCTACCGCCAAAAGGCGGGTCACTTGCCAATCAAAGCGTTGCCGCATGCGGTGTCGGCACGACTTTCCGAGAGCAGGTTTCGTGAACTGTACCACAATACCCAAAGTATTGTTAGTAGCGCCAGTTCGTGTGTCCTTCTTCTTTCCATGTATGTGCCTATGGCGCTGTACTCTTTTGGAAAGGGGATAGCAAACTAGCCCAACAAACCGTTTTGTCTAAGTCGCGAAACGTCGATTACGGCGACATTAAGGAAAAGCCACTGTTCCTTACTACAATTATCTCTGCTTCATCTTTCCCAACCCCGTCCCAAAAAGCAGTGTAGAGAACCTGAATTGATGGTGCAAGTAAAAGTCGCCGCCATTCCGCCTTGGGATTTCGAATATGGAGCTAAGCGGTATCAAACACCACACATGCTCATGAAGCGGCATGTTTTATTATTACATTAGAGCAAAGGTAGTGGTATTAGCTTCTTGGTCGCTGTGGTAGACCGTGACTGGTTTCGCTACTATTTTCGATACATAAGTGTCCAAGACTCAATATAAACCCCATTTTTTTGGCGTGGTGCATTTATATGCAACTCTGGCTTCGAATGACTTCAAATGTCCCTGCATCCAAATCATTAGGAAGCAGCTGCATCCTAATCCTTAAAGCCTGGAACGCATCGGAGTGTGTTCCCATTGATCACAGGTGCCATCATGAGGTTTCGATCACAGGTGCCATCATGCATCATGAGGTTTTGATGCCTGTTTTGTTTTTTCTTCTGGAACGAATACTAATCTGTATACTCTTTGCAGCTTTTCCAAGAAAGGTACGGCATTTGCCTTCGACTGTGAACGGGCCTTTTGTGTTTACGCGAAGAAATTTTCTCGTATACCAACGAGAGGTATACGGCTTCGCTGTAAAATAAAATGTAGTAGTGCTCTCGACGACAGTTGGTGCTGCTTGCATGTATGCCAGAACGCCACCATTTGAAGAGATAGCTGCTGTTGCTAGTCACATCAACTCACACTTATGTAATTCCACAATGCATACATGTAAGCACAGACACACCAGTAGCAACAATAACACGCCATGTTCATGAAACCTCACAATTTACGCTCTAAACCAAACTGGACGAAATTGAGGCATACTGATCGTCCTTACGGGGAGTAAGTGGGCTGGCACAGATTTTGAACCACTCATGGAGTAACTACGAGCGTAACAGCAGCCGTTCAAGTTTTTAGTCCCCTGCAGTTACCACTTGATGTTTCAAAAGTTGCCCTCGGCAGAGCACTCCAGGCGGACTAACTGTTGAACGAGTTCAACCAACCGTAAAAAAGAAAAATGGAGGCTTCCCACTTCCCACAGTCAATTTATCAGCATTTGTATCAGACATACACACTTTATCAGCATTTAATATGGCATATACAGACTCCCATGATTTCAAAGAAACATCACACACGTACGCACGCAAACATCCACCAACGATCGGGTATACAAACCCATACACAATGACCCCACTTGTAGTACCGGTGGTAAGTTCCTGTTCAGCGCAATTACAAAATAAATATTCAGGGAACAGCCTGTGCGGCTAGCGTCGGCTCTTAGATAACTCTGCACCACAGAGATATGTTAAACTAGACCCGCAATATAGTCAGCACCTTTTAAATGCGAAGCATTTCTTTGCGAACTTCGGCGACTTTGAGCGCATCTATCTATCAATCTATCTAGCTGCCTACGACTTTGCGCTCTCCTGGCTGTTTCGTTAATGGGATGCATACAAAAATTCGTATGCCATAACATGGCTGTATGACGAACATGGATGACAGGTCATAACATTAAAATCGTGATATGCATGTCATGAGCCGCATGATTTACATGCCATGGTCTCGGCGCTCTCCTGGCCTTTTCGTTTATGAAACGTATACAAAAAATGGTATGCCACAGCACGACTGCATAGCGAACGCAAATGACAGGTCAAAACATGAAATTCATGACTTGCATGTCATGAGCGCCACGATTTACATTCCGCGGTCTTGGTGCTCTCTTGGCCGTTTCGTTAATGAAATGTATAGGAAAATTGGTATGCCACAACATGACTGCATGACGAACGTAAATGACAGTTCATAACATGAAAATCATGACGTGCAAGTCACGAGCAGCATGGTTTACATGCCAGTCTTGGTGCTCTTGTGGCCGTTTCGTTTACTTCATATGTAGCAAAATTGGTATAGCGAGCCAACAATGCAGATCCATTTTCGGGTCCTGATTCGTGTTTCGCATTTCCTTTATTGCCACTGCACGTGGGTTCAGCCGGCGCTCACAAAATACGCAATGCTGTGTTATTTTTACGGTCGTTATTCCACACACAGATGAATAACAGGTCTCATCGTCAGCGTCGCGGCTAAGATTCGCCGTACTTACCCCACTCACTACAAACGAGACGGCTCGCGGTCACGTTATACAACGTAGTCGCAGCAGTGCGCCAGCGGCCCCACGTTGGTTCTGTCTGCCACGCATCGGCGCTCACCTTCGCGCTAGCTGCTCGACACTTGTTGCGCACGAGGCGAAAGACACAATTTGAACCGAACTTTATTCCACGATGCAGACTGTATTTCCTGCACAGCAAGGCGACGTTCCTTTTTCTTGCGCCGGCGACAGCTCACACCGGCCTCCGACGGGCTCTATGCCGACGGCACATTGCGATGTCTCTTTTCGCGTACAACATGCAGCCAGTGAATCTTCGGGCATTCGGAACCAACCGCTGGCGATCAAAACAACTCACTTGTGTTATCGATTCAAATAGTCCTTTTAATTCGGTGCGTTCAAGCAATGTAGCCACAGTGTGTATAGGCTCGGAGGCTCTCGCTCGGGCGCCCACCGGCAAACCCGCCGTGACGGTACACCGGCCACCGTAGGCCTGAAACGGCAGCCGATCGAGTGGTACCCAAATATACGTCCAGTCCTGCCAGTACTGCAAACCATGTTACGCTATGCAGCCTCGTACAATCAATTTGTGATGGTGTGACGGCGATGGTCGCGCGCTTTGAGTTTTCTACATATGAAAGAAGCGTCTAAATTCTTCCTGAACCACTGGAACAACATTGCCCGGCCAGGCAGCGTGGAAGCAGACGATACAACGCAGACCAATGGGCGCTCTTTAGTACCTCTATTCGTATTTTGAAAAGAGAGCTTTAACACACGACACGCGCTGGCGCAAAATTTGGTCCTTTGGGATGAGCCGTTCAACCGGTGGTCTAAAGGTATACAGTTAGTCCACTTTTGCTCAATACTGGTTTGGAGCGTACACTGTGCAACGACCCCACTCACTGGGAAAATAATCCTGAAATGGCATAATTTTTATGTGACATTTCAGAAAAAATATCTGCATCATGTGTCACTGAGATCGAAGATATGAAACCGCGCAATAGTATTGCGAAGGTCCGGTACGTTTGTGAAAAGTAGTCTGGCTCAATCAGTGTAGTTAGCCCAACAGCAGAGGACAGGGCCTACTGTCAGCGATGTGAGCACTATTGGCAGGACCGTGGCAGTAGGATGTATCATGCTGAAACTACTTACGGCGTCTCGATCTACTTCTCTTCAGAGTCAGATAGGGAGGTCTTGCGCTCCGATGACTCGGTCGAAGTCATGCGGCGATAATCGCCGTAGACACAGCTAGCTCGCGTGACCTCTGGTATAGCGGTGGGCAACTTGTGTCCAGGTCTGTGCAGTGAATGACGTCTCCACGCGACAGAGATTACCGAAGCGTCGTTCCCGTGCCTCAGCGTATGCCGCCGCGTTGCTACGTTGTAATAAGCGTCACAGCTGGAGGTCTGAGGTCCGTAGCATCGGTGCTTATCCTGGCGTTGTGTGTTTGGGAGCGCTAACGCCACTATGCGAGGGCGCCTGTCCACGTGCACTTTTCGTTCAATTGTGGCGCACTTTCTTGAAAGCCTAGAAAAGTTTAAACAGCTGCGCCTGTTATAAAAAAATACCTTTAACATGCTCTGCTACTTCTGTATTCAGTATTTATTGTTGAAACGAAAATTTCAATACTGATTGATTATTCAGTAGTAATTAATTTGCTGAGGTGATTTAAAAGAGAGTCTTAGATGGCGAGGATAACCCTTAATTGTGTTTTTAAGTTTATTGCTTCCAGGTAACGCTGCCGTGGATTCTTTCCAGCACTGGTGCATATGAACAGAAACAACCTCTATATCTAACCCAGTTTAGTATTCTCATAGAGTGCTGCAGTGCATAAAAAAACCTTCGACATTAAAATGTCAAGCATAGCGTCTTATTGGGATGTGCTGCATTGGGATCCGTAATGTGTCAACTGGTTTACATTAAGACAGACATGCAAGTGTTCCATCCATGCAAGCATAGCGTCTTATTGGGATGTGCTGCGTTGGGATCCGTAATGTGTCAACTGGTTTACATTAAGACAGACATGCAAGTGTTCCATCCATGCAAGCATAGCGTCTTATTAGCATGTGCTGCGTTGGGATCCGTAATGTGTCAACTAGTTTACATTAAGACAGACATGCAAGTGTTCCATCCTGCTTATGTTGTTTTGCATTAACGCCCACGTTAAGGGAATTTTAAGTGTTCTGTTCTCACAGGCACGTACCATCCACCGTGGGAAGCCTTGGACTGTTGATGTAGTCGACCGTCATCCCAACAGCGAAAGGGTGTACCCCAGAGTCGTAACTACGTCCAGCGTCGCCCGGTGCAGCTTGAGGCGACGGTCCCCGACAAAGATTAACGGGCTGTGGTAGCAGTCGCTGGGATATCGCACTGGGGATGCGAGCCGCTCTGTCTCCTGCATATGCACAGCCGCCTGCATGTGCACAGCGCTTCTTTCCCACTTGTTTACGTCATCACTAGGCGACTGCAGGGACGGTCACCCATGGCTGCGGACATTGTGATGCGCAAGCCCCCATGGACAACCACGCACGGTGGTATTGCCGCTGTAAGCTTGCCTTAGGCTATTCTGCCGTGCATCCGATGGCGAACGTTCGAAATCATTGGGGCAAATTTGTTGTCAAGCGTTATGGTCCCATCTTCAACCTCCCTGTTCCACAGCTACCGCGAGTGATTTGATGGCTGGTGTTCATTATTTGTTCGTTAGTACACGCGTTTTTAGAATTTGGTTTCTCCTGAGAATACAGTGTTTCGATTGCGATGTGCGTTTTGGTGACGAGTGAACACTTTTGTGAATTACCCGGAAGGCCACCACCTTTAAACAGTTCAGCTAAGTTCCTTTTATCGCCGGCAATGAACGGAAATTGTACGTTTCGTGCAGCTTAAGCTTGTTTCATTAGCAAAAAATGACATTTAGTTATTTCTTTTTCTCATTTTCTTTAACTCAAAGGCCCCGAGCGGGTTCCGCATGAAGGGTGGGCGCCACCACATTATTAACGTAGGGTATTTCTTTCACGATGTGCTTAAAAACATGAGGGCGTACGTGAACCGGTGCTGAATCGGGAAGGTCATTCGAATTTCCTGAGGCTTGCACAAAGAACGGAGAAAGATGAGCGGCGATTAGCGCATGTGGAGGATACAATGCCTGGTTGTTGTTGGCTCGGTTGGAATGGCAGAGGGCCGGCAAAATATTCGCAGCTCGGGAAGATGCATGCAAGTACTCGAGGAATAGCACAAGACGGGGCACTTCTATTCGAAATGCAAGGTTGGCCAATTAGCTCGTGACTTATGTTCGCTATCAGTGTGCGAGTACTCAGGGGAAATAAATAGTGTTGCGCAATTCTGAATTTCTTCCGATATAAAATATGGTTAGATTAAATGGGACGTGCGTATTCAACTTTTGGTCGGAAGAATAGCGGGTATGCTAAATGTCTGAGACAGGTGCGAGCAAGCGAAAGTTGCGATGTATGTAGCCCAACATTCGGCTGGCATTGTTGGCGATCTAGCTAATGTGGGAGAACCAGTACGAGAAGATTGATGGCAAGGTATTCGTGTGCGCTATTTCAAGATAATGCTGGAACAACTTAGTGCGCATTTAGGCACACGGTACGAAGGTCTGCCGTGAAACCAGATTACTTGTTAGTAATCAAGCTCATTCCCCCAGACCTTTTTAAGCATCTGACCAATAAGGCGCCAGGAAACCTGGGTTATCTGAAGGGAAACCTCCGAGATGCAACAAGAAAATCTAAACTAGTGGCATAGAAATCCCCAATAAGGCCTCTTCTACAGTACGCGTCTGTCGTGTGGGCACAAAATCATGCCTAAGATATGAATATGCTCGAATCTATCGAGAGAAAAGTCATTAGATTCAATTGAAATTGTTATGATCGCCGCTTTTCACCTAAATTATTTGTTAACAAGCTACATCGAAAACGTTTGGCCGGCAGACGCAGCGTTGTGGCCGTCTCGTCCAGCTGCACAAAATTGCTCATGGGGAAACATCAATAGTTGCACCTATTACTTTTACTAACCCTTCTCGGTTGATGAGCAGTAGCAACCACCTTCACATAGATCCCTTGAAGTCATCCATCGATTGCTATAGGTTTTCCTTTTTTTCTCACACTATCGACATTTGTAACGCTCTTGCGATCTCTCTATGCGATCTGTCAAATGATCAATTTGTGGAGCAATTTCCAAACTTTATTCACTGATGAGCTGTGTATACTTTCCTGATATATCTCTGTTTCTTTAATGTACACACTATTTTCATATTCTATTTTATTCCATGCGTGTACACACTGCTGCAATACCTTTCTATGCAAGATGAAAGTATATGAAAATAAATAAATATGTAATAAATAAATAAATATGCATTTCATTTGAACGTTCTATATGACGTTACATGCACGGCGCTGAAGGTTTTATACAGAGAGCATGTACAGTGCCATGCTTAGTCGAATGCATTTTCAAAATCAAGGAAGAGTACGTTCACCTCAAAGGTTGTAGCGTGGCTACGGGGGCTTGGTTTGTCAGCGGTGAACTAACATTCGCCGCATGTGCAAACTCCCATACGCGATAGTCTTAATTTTTGAAGACGTTCTTAGCGTACGGCTTATGTGTTAATGCATTTATTCTTTCTACAAAACATGAAACACGTATCTACGAAGGATATAGATGCTTGCGGCTAAACAAATGAAAAGTGTGAATCGGCACAACGGCGCTCAACAACAGTGTGGTTTCGATATCTGGCGCTCGCTTGTAATCGCATTGGTAAGCATCCCGATACATTTTATTGTCATGCGAGGTTATCTTGGACATTTTACACTAGGGCCGTTCTCTACAGCAAGGAATTTCCTCGAACGCTTATCTGAGATAAGAAGTACGCGTCATAAAAGGAGAAATTTCGGCGTTCTGTTTCCATTGCGAAGATGGACGCATGTGGCAACTTTCTTCCGGGTGGGTACTTAAGAGTGCAAGACTTCCCTATTGTGTTCTCGTCTACTTTTGGCGGCTTAGTGAGGCACACTATCCTTGCGTACCTGGATGTCGCAAGAAACCGCTCCGTTTTCTTTACCCAAAAGCATCATCGGTGACAGCTACTCAAATCTCCTTCTGTTCGTGGCGGAATCGTCTGCCAGCACTAACATTAGGAGATTTGACTAACTGTCCCCGATGATGCTTTTGGGTAAACAAAACGGAGCGGTTTCTTGCGACATCCACGTACGCAAGGATAGTGTGGCTCACTAAGCCGCCAAAAGTAGACGAGAACACATTAGGGAAGTCTTGCACGCTTAAGTACCCACCCGGAAGGAAGTTGCACGTGCGTCCATCTTCGTAAACGAAATAGTACGCCGAAATGTGTTCTTTTCCGTGGCTGAATCGTCTGCCAGCACTGCGTACCGAAGAACCTGGCGGATGTGCCCAGTGTGGCAGATTACAATAAAATATATATACCCCCTACACTTTCGCTTAAATAAAAGTGACAAGCGACATTCAACTCGAAAAAGCGGACACAAGCTGGCAAATTGGACTAAGGAAGGATTGCACGTCGTCGAAAAAGCAGCCTTCCAAATCCTATTCAAGTAAGACCTCAAGCTGCCGTTATTCATTGAAAGAAAAGCAGGTAGCAGGCTTATGGGCCATGATTGGTTCAGTGTCTTGAGCAGCTGGACCTCACAGCGTCAAGGAAACGCACAAGCAATTATCAAAAACTTTCTGACCGTCTGTGGTGAAAGATTGCTTCGACAATATGGACGAAATACTAAAAAAGGAACACTGAAATCTGTAACATAAAGCTAGATTTATTCGCTGAGAATTTAGTGCAAGATTACAAAAAAAGATTGGTCTTAATTTTGTCCTCCATCTGGAAGCCCGTCGTGCTGAAATTAGCGACCGTAGAACATGCAAACTGGTTATTCTAAACAGGTTTAGAGTTTGAATAATTTGCGTTCTTCTTTAGGAAAGGCACTTACCCGCCGCAATAACCTACCGCCTAAGGGGTTGGCTTGCAAAAGCCGATGTGCTGTAATCGAATCCCTAGCACGGCTGCAGCATTTCGATGGAGGTAACCTATAAGAAGCACTCATATACTGCATTTAGATTTAGGTACACGGTACACTGCCCTACGTTGACAAGACTACTCCGTAGCCCTACCGTACTGCGGGTGCCTCTTATTGGTATAGTGATTTTGGCACATAAAACCCCATACTCGTCGTGGTCGCGTTAACCTGAACAGTTCAAGAAATTTCACACAGAGGGCATAACGAAAGGAGAGGGGTCAAGAGATCGCTTAATTGTTAGAAACAACCTAGTGAACCATCAAACAATCAAGCCTAGGAAAGAACAAGGAAAGTTGATGAAGTTCTTAATTGTGGTATTCTAATTGCGGAGTAAGTAGAAAGGAGCAAAAATGGAATGCTACAAATGGGCGCAGATACAGGCCACGGTACAGCCTATGTGTATGCCGTGGTGAACTAGTGGTTAGTGAAGGGTATACAGAAGGATGAAACAATGATGCGATTACAGAAGGGTAGACGAATGCTCACTGTGGTGTAATAAAGCATAATAAGGAGAATAAATTAGACTGGCACAGTCTGTGACTACTTCGAGGTGAATAAGTGGAAACCGATAGTAGGCGAATCCTAGACATTGTGGATTGTTGGGATTTGGTCTCTGTTACGTGAAAACACTAGATTTCTGTGTCTTTGGCGTTGCCAAAGTAAGACTTCTAAATTCAGGTAGGCTGGGCACATTTGTGAACCCTAATATTTACCTTTCGTTAACGAGCGCATTTCCGTGACGTAGCCACAATATATTTTTTAAACTTTACTGCCATGAAGCTTCGCATGTAGCTGTCGACAGAGAATTAAGGAATGCAGTGTTGGTCATTCTGACGCGATGTTATTCCTGTAGAGTGAAATACTGTCTAGGAAATGCGCAGGAATAGAAAATCTTTGTGAATATTGGCTCACAATCATGGCTTCAGCATATCGACAAATTATTTTAGGACATATTTTTTTACAACATGACAAGCTGTTACAGCTTTAAATTATTCTTTCTATGGTTCCTTTGACGAAAAATGCCCCTGAGTCCATGACGTGGGCATGGCTCATAGATGCGCATATTCAGTAAAGAATCTTTGCACTATGATAATTACCTTCAGCCAGAAGTCGGGCAATAACGATCGTTAATGTTACAATAGGAAACGGGAGTTTTTAGTCGGCAACTCCTTATTGCATGGATAGGGCTCTGCTCTTACAACATTACTGGTGCTGCAATGAGAAAATATGTTCGCACGTTGAGGATGCTGCGTCGTGCGTCTTCATTTTGAATTCTTGTGTTTTGAGCACCTTGACCACTTTCAGGTAAGCGTCAACTTTTCAACGAACAAGTTTATTAGTGATGAGCATGAGTTCCAAGAGCAGCGTGCAAGTTTAAGCGGCGAATGACACTATGTGAAAGGAAGTTCTCATTATAACCGGAAAGCTGCTCTAGTGAAGGTACGCACCTTCCTGCACGTATCGCGAGCCACGAATCAATGCGTATAGTTGCAAGATACTGTATGTCTACAGATATATTCAGTCGCGCATGACAGGAGGGAAAATTATGTAGAGCGTTCGAGTGAGCTTTTACGAAGCCTACTACGTCGTTCTGGGGCTGCTTAAATGCACTGTATGCGTATCGACACTTCTCGTACATTTGCTTCATAAAATGAAAAGGAGGGAATGATTCAACTTACCAGCTTTATGAGATACATATACTCAGGTATATGTGGTGCAGAATTGAATTAGAATTGATGGTAAAAAACTTATTCGAATCGACTGATATATTGACAGCTTACCCGACGGAGATTCTCGATATAAGGGCGGTCAGTATGCGCCTATGAGGCCCACACAGAAATAAATACAATTGATCACGTACGGCTCTTACCAGTTTTGAAGATGTGGCCATGAGCAGCTCGTAAATGAATTCTGCTCAACGTCTACCGAAGTCAACGATAATTTTACATAGCACCAGTAGCTACCGTCATTACAGATACCTGAATTGAACATTAAGGTTGCGTAAGCATTTTATACTTCTTTGTTGCTAGTTGACTGGGGCATGTTGGCGTCATATGTCTATTGTGTAGCGGATCCCATTTAAGTGAAATTTCATTGAGACATTCTCACTTACTACGTTTTACGGGATAACTGTTTTTTCTTCTTCCCCGCCAACATGCCATAGCCGCAATGACTTTACATACGCTTCATGCGATTTCCGGATTACACGTTTTCATTTCCGGCTACCGGGAATATTGCATAAGCGGAATTCTCACTGTCCAAAATACATTTAACCACCACTTGCAAACAGGCCTTAGAGTGATGAGAAAGACGAGTACCATATGCGCTATGTATACCGTGTATATTTCGTTATAAAACACGTTTTCTTCAACGAAAAAGAGTATTTAAAAAAGGCACGCGCAAGTCAGTAACAAAAGCATTGAAAAAGAAAAGTGGAGCACAAAAGAAGAACATCGAGTTCCACATGCGCACATTTCCCAGCTGATGAACAGGCCAGCCCAGTCACCGGTACGAGGCCTTGAGGTCAGCTCTTCGCGACCTCGAATTGCTCGTGGAAATGCTAAGCCGGGAGCAGCTGTCCTTTCTGGAGTGCGAACGCAGCGCGAATCTCGGCAGGCTGGGCCTCCACCGCTTGCGACGTAGTGACAGCTATCCCACAGCTGTACAAAATGGGCAAAGGCGTCCCCCGGCCAGGCACTCGGCTACTTCGGTCCAAGAGGTTAGGAAGACCATGGTGGCCCACGTGGGCTCCGTGCGCGAGGGTGTCGGGAGAGGAGGTTGGTGTCTCTACGTGAAGCAACACAGGCGGAAAAATTATTGATTTTAGCGGCTGAAATCGTCGGCACTGGGCGAGAAATTAAGTGTAATAGGAAGAATTTCCAGTCTACTTGGTCGAGCATCGTTGGAAAGGAAACAGCGTGAACCAAGGGACATTCGAAACTTCCGAAGAAACTCTTGTCTTATGGCAAGCAACACCCTCCACCATTTTGCCTTGCATTGAGCGTGTTGTTTACGGTATACACTTGTGGCAAATTTTACGTAGGACAGACAGGCAGACGCCTAAATGACAGGCTTCGCGAACATAACAATAACGCCATCAGTACTGCTGAAGGCCATCTTTGCATTCATTGTAAGCATTCTGGTTGCCGTCCTCTGTTTATAAAATGTGAAGTTCTAGCATGAAGCCCCTACCATATGACGCGGGAAATTATAGAGGCACATAAGATGGCTTTGCTGAAAGATAAGTGTGTAAGCACCCCGTCTGTCGCCCTCTTAGACAAAGAGATTGCATTCCTTTCTGCTGACATGCCATAAATTACCGTTAAAGAAATGTGCACGCAGCATCATGTGATCATGACATTTTCAACTTCTTTGGTGAGTGTGTTTTGTGAAGTGTGTAACGCTTGTGACAAGGCGCTCATACATAAGTATTCATGTACGTTTGTCGCCGTAATAAAATAAGTTGATAGTGAGCACACTGTGGTGTGATGCATACAGGGACATTCATGGCTTTCCAGATGCTTCCGAGTTTTGACGACAACACAGATAAGTGGAACCCATACTTGATCAAAGCAGAAGCGTACTTTGAAGCGAACGGCATTGATGAGTCAAGCAGGAAGAGAGCTCTGCTCGTGGCTGCGCTGAGCACGCAGACCGTTCAAATTCTTGCCGGAAGGGTAGCTCCCCGAAAGCCGAACTCCTTGACTTATGACGAAGTTACCAAAACCTTGAATGAGTACTATGACCCCAAACGCAACGAAATTGCTGAGAGCTACAAATTCTTCAGCCGCTCGCAAATGGAGGGCGAATCAGTTCGCGCGTTTCTCACCGAGATCCGCCGCATTGCAGACAAATGCAACTTTGGCAGTTTCCTTGACAGAATGATCCGGGATAGGATCGTTTGCGGTGTACGCTCAAGTGCAGTAAGGAAGCAACTGCTAGCGAAGAAGGAGCTAACGCTAGAAGAAGCTGAAGCAATAGTAATATCGGCGGAAACCGCGGAAGAGGATGCGCTAAGAATTTCACCCGAAGCAGCACCGCTATTAAAAATGAAAGCGCGTCACTGGCCAACTCTCGGAGACAGCGCTGAAAACGCAGGTTGCAGGAATTGCGCAAGGTGCGGAAGCTTTAAACACAGTACTAGCGGCTGCAGCTGGATCAAGGTGCGCTGTTATCACTGTGGTCAACGTGGGCACATCGCAAGAATGTGTCCCAGCCGCCGAGACAGGGAAGCAGGACCCTCTGCGCCGGCGCCGCGCGGAAAAGCATTAGCAGTGCAAGAAACAACGTCAGAAGATTGCTATGAGAATGCTCATATATGGACGTTGTTGTCAGCTCGAAAGAACGTGCTCGAGCCGCCAATTCGCCGCACATTCAATTGGGCGGGTGTGGAGCTGACAATGGAAGTAGACACAGGATCCCCGGTGTGTGTCATAGCACGAAAGATTTTCGACAAACATGGTAAGCACTGGCCAAAGTTGAAACCTTCACAGCTTAGCCTTTCGTGCTACGCAGGAAGACTACCAGTACTAGGTGAGCTTCAGCTGATGGTTTCGCACCAAGACGTGTCGGTGGAATGTAAGCTCGTAGTATTAGACTGCGCTGGACCAAGCCTGTGCGGACGAGACCTCATAAACATGCTGGACAAGGCTGGCGTTTCCGTACTGCAAATTGGAAAAGGGGCGGCACCAGGCACAGTACAAGCCATCAGCCACGTCAACGCCATCCGCGCTGAATACGCGGATGTTTTCTCGGAGGAATTGGGACTGATGAAGGGGCCCCCAGCCAGTTTGTTGCTGAGGGATGGGGCGGTGCCAAAGTTTTGCAAAGCGAGGCCACTTCCGTATGCTCTCCGTGACAAAGTGGCTAAAGAGTTGGAGAGGATGGTGTCCCTAGGCATTATATACCCCGTAAAGCATTCGGATTGGGCGACCCCCATAGTACCTGTGTTTAAAAAGGACGGCACAGTGCGTATTTGCGGGGATTTTAAGGCCACGTTGAATCAAGCTTGTGCAATTGAGCAATATCCGCTTCCAGTGATCCAGGACATGTTTGCGTCATTAGGCGGTGGGGAAGTGTTCAGTACGCTGGACCTGAAAGATGCCTACAACCAGGTGCCATTGGACGAAGGTGCACGCAAACTGTGCGTTATTAACACGCACCTGGGACTGTTCAGCTACAGCAGGCTGCCGTTCGGCATTTCCTCGGCTCCTGCTATATTCCAGAGGAAAATGGACACCATGCTAGCGGGTCTTCCTGGAGTGCAAGCGTACTTGGACGATGTGCTCGTGTCTGAAAAATCGGCCGACAACGGAGCTCGGTTGAAAGCAGTTTTGCAGCGATTTCGAGAACACGGGGTAAAGCTGAGGCATGACAAATGCAGTTTCAGCCAAGCATCCGTAACTTATCTGGGACATCGCATAGATCGACTCGGTCTGCACCCCACGGAAAAGAACGTGGAAGCTATCGTGAATGCTCCGAGTCCTCGCAACGTGGGCGAGTTGCGCTCGTTTGTTGGGATGTTGACATTTTATTCCAGGTTTTTACCGAACATGTCAACAACGTTATCGCCGTTGTATCTGTTGCTGGAAAAGAACACAAGGTGGCAGTGGAACCTCCCCCAGGAAACGGCATTCATCAAAGCTAAACAGTGCTTGAAGGACGCAGGAGTGCTTGCCCATTATGACCCGTTAAAAGAGCTAAAACTGGAATGCGACGCATCTCCACACGGCATTGGGGCAGTGCTGTTCCACACAGAAGGCAGCACTAATCGACCAATCGGATTCCGTTCAAGGACTCTCACTAAAGCCGAACGAAATTACTCCCAACTAGAGCGTGAGGCGCTGGCACTAGTTTTTGGCGTCACGAAGTTCCGGGACTACCTCTTCGGCCGTGAATTCACACTGGTTACGGATCACCAACCGCTGCTGGGATTGCTCAGGTCCGACCGGCCAACGCCCTCCATGGCAGCAGCCCGCATCCAACGCTGGGCACTCTATCTCGGTGGTTATCGCTACAAGCTTCAGTACACTCCCGGAAGGCAACTGCTAAATTCGGACGCCCTCAGTCGGCTTCCACTGCCGTTGTGCAGTCCTGCTATCGAGCCACAAGATTACGTCTTTTGCTTGGAAAGCCTGGACGAAGGCACAGTAACGACGCGCGAACTACAACACTTGACAGAGCGCGACTCGACACTCGCCCGAATCAAGCATTACATTTTGCAGGGCTGGCCTAGAAGTTCGAAAGGCATGGAGCCGGACATAATGGCATTCTTTCACCGTCGGTTAGAATTATCCACAGCACACGAGTTGGTTTATTGGGGCCATCGAGTGGTTATACCCACCAGTGCGCGGGGACGATTACTGGACCTCCTGCATGAAAATCACCAAGGGTCTTCGGCGATGAAGTCCATAGCGCGATCATTGTTTTGGTGGCCGGGCCTGGACCGAGAAATCGAGAGCTTGTCGGCCACATGCAAGAACTGCATCGCCAATTTACCCATGCCGCCGATCGCACCACCAGCAAATTGGCCACAAACACTGGAGAAATGGTCGCGTATTCACGTGGACTTTGCCGGACCTGTAGAAGGCATGATGATTCTGGTCATAGTTGATTCCCATACAAAGTGGATCGAAGCCATTCCTCTCAAGCAGGCCACCACGAGTGCTACAATCAACTGTTTGCGCGAGATATTCAGCCGATTTGGTGTGCCCAGGACGATTGTTTCTGATAACGGGACACAATTCACTAGCCGTGAATTTGCAACGTTCGTCGAGCAAAACAATATATCGCACGTCAGGACAGCCCCTTTCCATCCACAATCTAATGGGGCTGCCGAACGAGCCGTACGAACGGTGAAGGATGGGCTTCGGAAGATGAAGGAAGGAAAATTAGAGCACAAACTGATGCGGCTGTTATTAAGCTACAGAAGGACGCCCCAGAGAAGCGGAAAGTCTCCGTCGGAAATGCTTCTAGGCTTCCAGATCAGATCGCGCCTGGATACCTGTTTTCCAAAGTTCAGTGCAGGAGTAACATGTGAAAGCCAGGAACGCGTGCCCCCTGTAGACAGCCGCGTGCACGTCCGCAACTACGGGACAGGAAGTCAGTGGTTACCAGGGCAGGTGATATCTACATCTGGGACGCGAATGGTCACAGTGGAAACGCCTGGAGCAATTGTACGACGGCATGTCGACCAGGTCCGTCTCCAGCCTCCGGAAGCGCGACAGCAGGTATCGGCGGAACTTGCCTGCCCGGACAAGCCATCGCTCGGCCCAGAAGAATCCGCGCCGCAGAATGATGCAAGACAGAGCACACCGCCTGTTTCACCAACTCTCGTTGCAGGTCCTCTTGCTCCCGAATCACTCCCGGCCCTTCAGTCCTCCGAAGCAGAAATTCTGCGTGAACCAGCTCAGGTACTACGACGCTCCACGAGAACCCGAAAGCCAGTTGATCGCTTTTAGGAGGAAGAAGTGTTGTATCGGCTGCAGCTCATGGACTTGCTGCCCACTGCGCAAGCGTGCAGTTTCTTTGCTCTGTCTCTCTCTCTCTCCCTTTTCCCTCACCACGATCTTATATTAACGCCCCGCAGCAGATAATAAAGGGATTCTTGCCTCCTTCTCAAACCGTGTGGACGTGCCTTCTTCCGTGCCGTGGCCAGTCGGCCGCGGCTAGTTAACATTCTTCTTCCCCGCCAACATGCCATAGCCGCAATGACTTTACATACGCTTCATGCGATTTCCGGATTACACGTTTTCATTTCCGGCTACCGGGAATATTGCATAAGCGGAATTCTCACTGTCCAAAATACATTTAACCACCACTTGCAAACAGGCCTTAGAGTGATGAGAAAGACGAGTACCATATGCGCTATGTATACCGTGTATATTTCGTTATAAAACACGTTTTCTTCAACGAAAAAGAGTATTTAAAAAAGGCACGCGCAAGTCAGTAACAAAAGCATTGAAAAAGAAAAGTGGAGCACAAAAGAAGAACATCGAGTTCCACATGCGCACATTTCCCAGCTGATGAACAGGCCAGCCCAGTCACCGGTACGAGGCCTTGAGGTCAGCTCTTCGCGACCTCGAATTGCTCGTGGAAATGCTAAGCCGGGAGCAGCTGTCCTTTCTGGAGTGCGAACGCAGCGCGAATCTCGGCAGGCTGGGCCTCCACCGCTTGCGACGTAGTGACAGCTATCCCACAGCTGTACAAAATGGGCAAAGGCGTCCCCCGGCCAGGCACTCGGCTACTTCGGTCCAAGAGGTTAGGAAGACCATGGTGGCCCACGTGGGCTCCGTGCGCGAGGGTGTCGGGAGAGGAGGTTGGTGTCTCTACGTGAAGCAACACAGGCGGAAAAATTATTGATTTTAGCGGCTGAAATCGTCGGCACTGGGCGAGAAATTAAGTGTAATAGGAAGAATTTCCAGTCTACTTGGTCGAGCATCGTTGGAAAGGAAACAGCGTGAACCAAGGGACATTCGAAACTTCCGAAGAAACTCTTGTCTTATGGCAAGCAACACCCTCCACCATTTTGCCTTGCATTGAGCGTGTTGTTTACGGTATACACTTGTGGCAAATTTTACGTAGGACAGACAGGCAGACGCCTAAATGACAGGCTTCGCGAACATAACAATAACGCCATCAGTACTGCTGAAGGCCATCTTTGCATTCATTGTAAGCATTCTGGTTGCCGTCCTCTGTTTATAAAATGTGAAGTTCTAGCATGAAGCCCCTACCATATGACGCGGGAAATTATAGAGGCACATAAGATGGCTTTGCTGAAAGATAAGTGTGTAAGCACCCCGTCTGTCGCCCTCTTAGACAAAGAGATTGCATTCCTTTCTGCTGACATGCCATAAATTACCGTTAAAGAAATGTGCACGCAGCATCATGTGATCATGACATTTTCAACTTCTTTGGTGAGTGTGTTTTGTGAAGTGTGTAACGCTTGTGACAAGGCGCTCATACATAAGTATTCATGTACGTTTGTCGCCGTAATAAAATAAGTTGATAGTGAGCACACTGTGGTGTGATGTGTGTTTCTTCATAGTCGGCCCTGTGTCCGCGCTGTTTCCTTTCCAACGACAAAGGAAATCACTCCCTCGTTTGCTGCATTCTATTGGCAATCTTAATAACTAAGTTCCATATATAGGCAAGCGCAGCATAGCTAGTTCTCAGTTTTCCAACAGAAGACATACAAAAGCGGACGTGCTTAACCTTGCGGTCAGTTGCCGGTGCTGTAACAAGCCGCTGCACAACAGTGGCCATGCTGTCGCGCATTCTTTCATGGAGAATGCCTGTTCTAAGCCAACTAACAGCGTCTAGTTGCACTCGCGTATAGCCACCCTTGCTGAATCGATTTTGCCCTGCAGAATATAAGGGTTGGACAAGAGCAGCTTGAGAAATGTTTCTACAAGCTACCGCTAATTCTTTAAGCCGTGCTTTTTACAAGTGAAAAAACTTGCTACAGCGTACATATTTTTCATAAAAGGCTTTCTTCGGAAAATCGCTTCAAGTACTGCCCAAGCTATCACTGTTCACTAAATGATCGATAGGGCCTAATCAATGATAAAAGCCTATTGCGCATTAGTACTTGCAGCAATTTATGATAGAACATGATAAAACCTCATTTAACAAAGTATGCATAATGAATGCTTTTCATGGAATCCTTCTATATCCTAAGCCGACAATTATGCAAATGAGGACAGCTTGTTGTTATGTGGGGTTTAACGTCCCAAAACCAGTTCTGATTATGAGAGACGCCGTAGTGGAGGGCTCCGGAAATTTTGACCACCTGGGGTTCTTTTACGTGCACTGACATCGCACAGCACACGGGCCTCAACATTTCGCCTCCATCGAAATGCAGCCGCCGCAGCCAGGATTCGATCCCGCGACCCTCGGATCAGCAGCCGAGTACCATAGCCACTAGACCACCGTGGCGGGGCAATGAGGACAGCTTATATAAATGAGTTCCAGCATCCGCGCCAAAGCGGTAATATTCAGATAGGGTAAAAATAATGAAACATTTGCGCACACAAGAAGAAGCCACAACGAAGAAGTACACAAGGACTAGCGCTAGTCCTTGAGTACTTCTTCGTTGTGGCTTCGTCTTGTGTGCGCAAAAGTTTCATCATGCAGCCAAACCAACTAGCCTGACTTTCCGTTTTAATAAAGGGTAAAAATACCAAACAACGATGACGCATCTTAAAACACGCACTACTGTATTAACGAACGCATTGTTCAGACGCGTTTGCTGAATTGCTGGGATGTTACATGCGCTCTTTTTACTCGGTCGTCGAGCAGAAATAGTGATCTCACCAGGTAACTGGTCGGGCATCCTGGGTGGGAGAGCCTGCAGTTCCGCACCTTGAAAGAAGTTGGAGCTCGTAGACACGAGCTGCCGCCTCTGCTGCTGCTGATCGCGGACAGCATCCCAGCATGACGTCATGCCGATACTGTCGCTGGAAGACGTGCCGAGACCTGCTGAATCCCTTTCTGCGTCCAGGCAAGAGGAGCGAAAGCTGGTCGTTCTTTGCCCGCTGAGTAACTTCACCCACAGGAGCACGAAGGGTGACGCTGATGGCTGTACGCAGGCGATCCGCCAGTGACGGCTCGGAGGACACCACCCAGCCACCCGAGACCATGCGGAGTCTTTGAAAGCAGGTGACGAGGTCGCAATCCGTGAACTGATGCAGCGTTTTCTTTCTTTCTTTCTTTCTTTTTTCCTTGAATTTTGGCTCTTGCCCACTACGGGGGATTGGCCATGAAGCCGGCGGTTAATATAAAGAGGAAAAAAAAAATGAGCTAAAACAAAGGAAGAATAAAGAATCGGTAACGTAAGTAAGAATGAAATGTTAGAAAAGGATAGGCTATTTATAATAGAAATGAACTATAATAAAATAATTTGAGGTTTAATCAACTAGTGGAAGCAATTTCGAGGTACGAAGATTTGGACTGAATGATGATTAGCAATGAATTCTTTTTGTGTCACAAAGGAAATTGCACATGGCTAAGCAGACGTTCCTGTTGCTATAACCTAGTGAGGACGCTCCAAAGGAAAGAATGTTCTGAGAATTTAGGGGAATGTTTAAATTCCTGAATAAAATTTCGAAATGCCTTTTTCTCTGACTACTATAGCGCTGACAGGTAATTAAGAAGTGATCAATGTTTTCAGGCTCTCGACAATAACAGCATAGCGGAGATGGCACCAGACCAGACCTGTGTAATAAAAGTTCAATGGAGGGATACGACAGCGAAATTTGTTATTGCCACTTCCAGTTTACGAGAGGGACACCACTTATTATCCCAAACAAAAGAAAGATGTCCATATTCGTCAATTGGTAACTTCATTTTTAAAGAATCTTGAATTAAAGAGTACTTTTGGATCTCGACAAAGTAACGAAGGCAGTAGTAGGCACCACGGACATTACCGGCCCATCTAGGGAACCACCGCGCGAGAACATCAGCCATCTCGTTTATAAATATGCCACGATGCCCGGCTCCGGAAATTTTGACCACCTGGGGTTCTTTTACGTGCACTGACATCGCACAGCACACGGGCCTCAACATTTCGCCTCCATCGAAATGCAGCCGCCGCAGCCAGGATTCGATCCCGCGACCCTCGGATCAGCAGCCGAGTACCATAGCCACTAGACCACCGTGGCGGGGCAATGAGGACAGCTTATATAAATGAGTTCCAGCATCCGCGCCAAAGCGGTAATATTCAGATAGGGTAAAAATAATGAAACATTTGCGCACACAAGAAGAAGCCACAACGAAGAAGTACACAAGGACTAGCGCTAGTCCTTGAGTACTTCTTCGTTGTGCCTTCGTCTTGTGTGCGCAAAAGTTTCATCATGCAGCCAAACCAACTAGCCCGACTTTCCGTTTTAATAAAGGGTAAAAATACCAAACAACGATGACGCATCTTAAAACACGCACTACTGTATTAACGAACGCATTGTTCAGACGCGTTTGCTGAATTGCTGGGATGTTACATGCGCTCTTTTTACTCGGTCGTCGAGCAGAAATATTGATCTCACCAGGTAACTGGTCGGGCATCCTGGGTGGGAGAGCCTGCAGTTCCGCACCTTGAAAGAAGTTGGAGCTCGTAGACACGAGCTGCCGCCTCTGCTGCTGCTGCTCGCGGACAGCATCCCAGCATGACGTCATGCCGATACTGTCGCTGGAAGACGTGCCGAGACCTGCTGAATCCCTTTCTGCGTCCAGGCAAGAGGAGCGAAAGCTGGTCGTTCTTTGCCCGCTGAGTAACTTCACCCACAGGAGCACGAAGGGTGACGCTGATGGCTGTACGCAGGCGATCCGCCAGTGACGGCTCGGAGGACACCACCCAACCACCCGAGACCATGCGGAGTCTTTGAAAGCAGGTGACGAGGTCGCAATCCGTGAACTGATGCAGCGTTTCACGAGGAATGGAACGGGCAACTGCTCTTCTTTTTCCTCCACTCAGGAATAATCCTAGCGCGCGCGATACAGCGCCACCAGAAAGAATTTCTTATGCTGTGTTGCCGTGTCACAGACAGCAGATATTTTCTTACATTGCACTTTCCGATAGCATCCTGTATTCCCCCGTCATGAACTGCACCGGCAGCGCAAGATGGCCTTCATAGGAGCAACTCAGCACAGGAGGGAAAAAGCACGGCTTTAAAAAAGAGGAGCTCGCAAAGTGTGGAGGCTTACAGATGGAACGTACTGTAAAGCATACCTTAATCAATACATGAAGTTCATATGGTCAGCATGAGTACTGTGGTAGAGGTGCACATGCCTTGAAAGTTTTTTTTATGGGCGCGTTGAATGTGCTTGGTTCGTACACCAGCCCACTGTCATATTGTAAGACGCATCTGTTCCATTTACGATTTGCGGGAAGTTTCCTTGGATGTGTTGTGAATACATTGCATAACATGTTAAAAAAAGAGAATAACAAGTGTAGTTGGTTTATTTTTTTTGTGCGCATTGGTGTTTTCCAAAATCGCAAGTGTTTGCGCGATTATGTATGTGAACGGCTTTTTTGTCTCTCCATTCCTTGTTTGGGGTGGGGGAGAGAGAGGACGTTGGGGGCCTCACATCGAGCATAATCAAACATAAATGTGCGTTGTTGCCTCAAATTGCAGTACTATCGACTCATCGGCAGATCGAATGTTTAGTGGTCGACAAAACCGCTGATAACTTTGTCCCTTCGGGATTTCATCAGTCGCGCCTAAACTTACTCGCTTTTGTGCCATTACACTTGCATCTTTGTGTGCTAATTTATTCCTCGTAATTTGTTGTAGGTAGAGGAATGCATGTTTAAAGTGGTTTTCGTTTTTCGTTTTATGTAGTGCTGTTTTTGGTTACTTCCGTGTCATACTGCACTGGACGATTGTTCAGCGCTTTGAGTATATCACGAACATTTCCACTACTTCTATTCTGTTTTTATTATATTATGTCTTCTGTAAATCGTATAAGTATTCTCGTAAATGATAGTATTTTCACCCACGAATATTCACTTATATTTGTTCTAATTATTACATTCTTGTTTATATTCTGTATTTCATATATTCTTAGTCCCAATCAATGTAATGCCTCTCATATGTAAGGCCATCTTTTCTCTAGGGTAGCTGAATAAAAAAACTACGCTAGTGCTCTTGAATTTCTTCTCGTCGCAGTGCTCAGCTGCGTCTCTCATTCAGCTGGCGATCATAAGCGCTTCGACAGAAGGAAACAGTGGTTCAGGCACGTTGCGCGAGGGTGTACTTACAGTGATTTAGAGAATTACAGTTCTATTTTGTAGGCTCGGGAATACCCTGCTTTATATACATGCCATAAAGAGGACAGTATAAGCTTATTCAAACTGGTAAGCTATCATTCGATTGCTATGGAAGAACAAGAAAACATGTTGTATTTAATAAGTCGTACTATCGCCTTGGACTAAAACAGTCTCGACGGCGTTTTTATGGATATGCGGGAATTCGTAACTGCCATTTTGTTAAAGAACACCACGTTATTTGCGTAACTAAGCTGAACCATGGAACAAGGATAAGCACTTATAGTGAATCGGCTTGATGACCCTGTGCAAATGCACCCGGCCACAGTGGTGTAGTGGCTGTGGCACTCGGCTACTCAACCGAACCGGCACCGAATCCCGGCTGCGGCGACTGCATTTCCATGGAGGCGAAATGCACGCTGCGATGCGAGTGCATGTAATCATGTCCCGCTTATTTCTCACCATGATGTCCCGCATTCGAGATGTGAAACCACAGGAATTGTTATTATTATTGCCCTGCCACTTGCCATTATTGCCTTGCCATTATTATTCATTTTTCACTTGTCTTTCTCGGAGGCACGCAGTCCATTCTTTCCCAATCTCAGAAATATCAAACGCAGAAATAACGGAAGCTCAAGAACATGCAACATGCAAGCAAGCCATATTATCTATGCTTTACTTAGCAAGAAATAAGCGCCGTTCCATATGTTCACAAGATGTCCTGGTATCTTCCTGCTCTTTAATGCCTTGATGAAGACGAAGTGAAATATCTTAGTAACACCCCTTTAATATTTGCAATATTTATCTCGCTATTAGTTTACGTCGCCAATTTATGACCATTACCTGGTTGTACTATATTCGCTCTGACGTAGCTGAAATCCTCTTATTGTCTTTGCTTCTTCCTCCAAACTTGTCTTCGCTATTGCTGACTGTAAACATGCCTTCATCATCATTGTCGTGTTATGCCTTTTGTGCTTGTGTTATCGAACCAATGGCTCTTATTTACTGTATAGTCTTCCTAATATCCTTCCAAGTTGTAAAGCATTCGTGGTTTATTTCCTAATTGTTTACTGCATTCCTGGATGCCAGCACTGAAACCATGCAGTTCTCACATCTTTCTTGCTTTCGGTGATACCCCTCTCATAGAAGGAATGTTGCACAGATCTTCATTCCAAGGAACGCCGTTCCTCGAACTAGTTCCTTCTTAAAGGAATGAAGGAACGCCATCGTTCCTTTAAGGATTGGTGTAACTGTAACCGTAACGCGTTACACTTAAAAGTAACGGGAAAGGGAACGACGTTCCTTCTCTAAACGTTCCAGCGGCGTTCCACACGCGCGGCGGATAGGCCGGGAGGCATGAATGGCTGTGGCACTTGGCGGCTGATCCGAATGTCGCGGGATCGAATCCCGGCCGCAGCGGGTGCATTCCGATATATGTTAAATATTTACCACAACCGCACCGAGCCCAACGCGCCGACGATAATTCGGTGAGCAGCTAAACAAACCTTTTCTCATAAAAGATAGTAGAAACTGTTAGTTACGCAGTTACGTGTTCTCACAGTATTCCGCACAAACGGAAAACCGATGCGACGCTGGACATAACCGACCGACGGTCTCCGATAGTAGCAAGTCATGAGAAACGGAGAAAATTAGATAGATAGATAGATAGATAGATAGATAGATAGATAGATAGATAGATAGATAGATAGATGACGGAATTAACATCACAAGCGCAATAAGGAATATACATTACTCCTTGATTACTCCTTGCCGTAAGACGCAAGCTGTACTCTACTAACCTCCACACAAATCTTTTTAGCTGGTCGATGTAAATTGGATGACGACTTAACACTTTGAACTCACTTCCTATAAGAATGAACACGAGACTATGCATTCACCACAACAATAGAAAGTTTGCGTGTGTCTGCTGGGGTGTATGCTTGCGTGTTTATACTGTTATATAGATATGTGTGTATGTATCTGTGTGCCTGATACCTACCTATTTCCATTTCGTCTTCACACATCCACTCCGGCATAAGAAATTATAGATTCCATTACTCATTACACATCATCCAACCGCGATTTCTTACAACCAACAATTTGTTTTTTTTTGTCATATGCGCGTACATCGCAAAAAAGAATGCGTCTGTGTACGGGACCACGTGGAAGGTTTCAATGAATTTCTTATAGCTGAACTTCTACAACTGTCGGGCAGTGTGCGGAACTAGGCACGCGGCCGCATACCTGCATAGCGCGAACGGAGAAGAGAAACGACTCGCTAAAACAGGATTTTCCACGCGCGCCAAAGTTGCTTGCAGAGCAATTTTAAAAACCGTGACGTTCTGGATGTCGCGATCAGCAAAACTAGATGATCGCGGACATTTTGAGACCAAATCCCGTACAAAATAGTAACGCGGATAGAAGATATCGCGCATGAAAGGCTTTGAAAGAATGTACGTTTCACGATCCGGAGCCGCTGCAACCGGGACCGCCAAGGGTCGCAGGTTCGACGCCCAACCCCCCCCCCCCCTTTTTTTTTACGCTCCTCGAGATTCCGTCGGTAGGGGGGCCTGGCGACGGTTGGGTACCTGAAAGGCTTTCAGTCGTTCAAGTGCCGTTTACGACTCCCTCCTACACCAGAACAGGAATTGGCCTGCCTGGTGAAGTACTTGGCCCCCACCTCCCACACGATGACTACAATTAAACCCTCGCCCTCAGTGTCCAGCAGCTGCAGAACATCTGTCCATGGCGGCGGTCAGCTCTGTGAAGCAGCAGAGGGCAGTAACAATCACTGGACCCAGACAGGCCGCCACTGGAAACTGAACATTGGAACGTTCAATGCAAGATCCCTCTCCAGCGCAGCTAGACTAGAAGAACTACTCGAGGAACTAGAGGGAGTTAGTTGGGACGTCATTGGGCTTAGCGAAGTTAGGAGAACAGGTGAAGCTTACATAGTCTTAAACAATGGACATGTCCTCTGCTATAGAGGATTACACGAAAAGAGGGAATATGGTGTTGGGTTCCTAATTCACAAAGATATAGCGGGTAACGTAGATGAATTCTACAGCATTAACGAAAGGGTTGCATGCGTCTTAATAAAACTAAATAAGCGGTATAAACTTAAGATAGTCCAGGGATATGCGCCAACAACCAGCTACGACGACGAACAAGTAGAGCAGTTCTACGAGGATATCGAATTAGCAATAAAGAAAGTACGGACACAATACACTAGTCATGGGGGATTTCAACGCAAAAGTAGGGACAAAACAAAGTGGAGAGCAGGCAATTGGCAACTACGGCATCGGCCATAGGAATAACCGTGGGGAAATGCTATTACAATTTGCCGAAAGAAACCGACTCCGAATAATGAACACGTTTTTCAAGAAACACAAGAATAGGAAGTGGACGTGGAAAAGCCCTAACGGGGAAACAAAGAATGAAATCGACTTTATAATGTGCGAACAACCAGGTATAATTCAAGACACAGAAGTAGTGGGGAAGATAAAATGCAGCGATCACAGATTCGTATGGGCAAAGATTGTACTTAACCTAAAGAAAACAAGAACTAAATTATTTACTAGAAAAAAATGCAATCTAGAGGTAATCAGAGCGAAGAACGAAGAATTTAAAGTGGCCTCAAGGAACAAGTTCGAGGCCTTAGGCGAAAACGGTGACGATGTAGAAGAAATGAACAAAACCATAACGAAAACAATCCTTGAAACAGCGATAGAAGTCGGGGTAAAACAACTAAGCAAACAACAAGTAAGTTGTCCCAATCTACCAAGGACTTAATAAAAAACGCCAACAAATGAAAGTAACTTCGCCAAAAGATAAGATTAAATTCGCAGAACTATCAAAATTGATCAGTAAAGCCAGGCAAAGAGATGTAAGAAACTTTAACACGAGAGAAATAGAGAAAGCTGTAGAGAAAGGCACCAGCATTAAACCGGTGAAAAAGAAACTGCACTTAGGGCAAAACAAAATGCATGCGATAAAAGATAAACAAGGTAACGTTATCAACACTTTCAACGAAATAGTAAATGTAGAAGAAGATTTCTACTCTGAACTGTACAGTTCTCAGACAGACCATACAACCTTAATAGAAATGGAACCTGAGGAGGACACTGAAATTCCATGTATAACCGCTGACGAAGTAAAAAAAATCGCAGCATATCCACCGGGTGAATGATGATGAGTCGGCGAAGCTCCGGAGGGAATCATCGGTAAACCGTGAATCTTCCGTGCAATTCGCCCAGTCGATCATCGTGTAAAGACGTCTCACGCAGCCCCTTACACAGGCCGGAACGCGCACCGCGTTTACCGACGCCATCACATGACTGCTGAGAGAGTAAATGGCGGAGAGGCCTCAGCGTCTTACACCAGCTTCTTACGCGGGTCGTAACGCGCTAGCACAAACGCGTTAAAAACGCGCAGTCTTTCGTTAATATTGGGTGTTTACTGTCATCGTGGTGCATGTGTCCATGTGCGCTTCGTGGCATAGTGGCTAGCGCCGCGCGTTCGGAAGCGAGGGGTCCCTGGTTCGATTCCCCGCTTCGGACACAACGTTCGGAATTTTTTTCTCTTCGTCCATGGTCCATGAAGCGCGATCCGACGCGTACGGCGACGATCCAGGAGAATGAGAGGAGCGCTCCCGGCGCAGCCCCGCGCAGCAGCTAATCGGAGTGCAGCGGCACCTCCAGCGCTCATATACAAGTACCGCCATCTAGCGGACATTCCGAGGTGGCTACCTACTACATACATCGGGGACGCACGACCCACGCCTTAAGGAGCTTCGCCTCTAAAAAGCTGTCAAAGGCATGTCCCGCGGTAAAGCAGCTGGTGAAGAAGGAATAACAGCCGATTTGATTAAAGACGGAGGAGATATTGTACTTGAAAAACTTGCATCGCTCTTCACGAAATGTGTCAAGACATGTAATATACCACGCAGTTGGAAAAATGCGAATATAACCCTTATCCACAAGAAAGGTGACATAAAGGAGTTAAAGAATTACAGACCAATTAGCCTACTCCCAGTAATATACAAGCTATTTACAAAGGTAATTTCTACGAGGACCAACCAAACCCTGGACCGGACCAACCAAACCCTGGACCTACGACGACGACATCAACAGAGCTTCCAGCCACGGATGCGACCACACGGGTATTGGAACAAAAGACTCAAAGAGCCTCTGGACTCGGACAGGACGTCATTGGAAATTAAACGTAGCGACTCTTAACACGCGAACCCTTTCAAGCGAAGCCAGATTAGCTGAACTACTAGAAGAATTAAGGGGTATTAATTGGGATATCATTGGCCTTAGCGAGGTTAGGAAACCAGGAGAAGGGTACTTATCGCTTAATGAAGGACACGTTCTCTGCTACAGAGGACTACCAGAGAAGCGCGAATACGGCGTGGGGTTCCTTATACACAAAGACATAGCAGGCAACATCGAAGAATTCTATAGGAGGAGGAGGAGGAAGGAGAAAACAGAAAGGCAGGGAGGTTAACCAGAAGGGCGTCCGGTTGGCTACCCTACACTGGGGGAGTGGGAAGGGGGAATAGAAAGATGGGAGAGAGAGAAGGAAGGGGAATAATGAAAAAGACGTTGTCGGACAAGTCCAACTGTCAAAGGCGTTCACCCAAACCAGTCGTCTTGAGAAAGCGTAAAAGTGCTTTTAGTGCCTTGTGGGCCGACGAGCGATGAGGGCGGTGTTCCAGTAGCGTCTGTAAGGACAGTGGCCGATCGTCAAGGTGGTGTAGCGTCTCAGCAAGGATTTTCCTTTCCTCGACGAATTGGACAGTGGCACAGCAGATGGTCCAGGGTTTCGTCGGTGTCGCACATCTCGCAGGTTGCACTGTCGATCGCTCCAATTAATGCGGAGTATGCCTTTGTGAAGGCAACTCCCAGCCAATGTCGACAAAGAAGCGAGGCCCCATGTCGAGGAAGTCCTGATGGAGGGCGGAGATTCAGGGAAGGGTTTAGCTGGTACAGTCGCGTTCGTGTGATGTTTGGTGAGTTCCACTCAACCAGTGAGAGACGGCGTGCCAGGTGTCGAAGCTGCATTGCAGCATCTGTCCTTGAGAGTGGAATTGAAATAATGGTCGCTTCTTGATGTGAAGTGCGAGCTGCGCCATCTGCGGACTCGTTGCCGCTGATTCCGCAGTGACTGGGCACCCACTGAAAGTCAATCTCGTGGCCATTTTCTCGGAGGTGGTGGTGAAGCACGATTACATCGTACGTCAGCTGCTCGTGGCATCCGCGCCTAAGAGCTGACCGTATGCACTGCAACGCCGCCTTCGAGTCCGAAAACACAGCCCATTTCCTCGGCCTCTCAGTACGGATGAATTCTAGCGCACGACGTAGAGCCGTGAGTTCTGCCGCCGTGGACGTCGTGACATGAGACGTCTTTAGTCGAATCGTTATCCCCTGCGTTGGTACGATCACCGCTCCGCCAGAACTGGACGACGTAGTCGATCCATCGGTGTATACGTGTACGTGGTTACCGTACCGTTCGTACAAC
The DNA here is from genome assembly GCA_013339685.2 of Hyalomma asiaticum. NCBI lineage: Eukaryota > Metazoa > Arthropoda > Arachnida > Ixodida > Ixodidae > Hyalomma > Hyalomma asiaticum. The sequence goes on along the minus strand of JABSTT010006133.1, from coordinate 83,521 downwards.
AGGTTTAAGCTGAGTTGCTTTAGCGCAGATACTGGTAGATCTGTCTTCTTCTGTATCCCAGGAATTGTGAGGTGTACTTGTGGGAGACTCAAACACCACGGAGGGAGCACTCGCTTAGCCGCAGGCGTGTACCCTGGAGTAAACGCCGCACTGTGTGCATTGACATTAGCGCTGAATGAAGTGCGGGGCCTTGCAGCAACGAGACTCGCCAGATGGTGTGAGGGAGTCCTAGCCACATGCCTGAGGTGAAGTCGCATGGTCTCAACGGCGATGTGCGTCGTGATAGAGTAATCCTGCGCTATGGCAATGGTTTCAGCCGTTGACGCGCTGCGTGGTAAGCCAAGGCATATCTTAAGAGCTTGTGCTTGAATGCTCTGTATCGTGCGCAGGTTAGTCTTGCAGGTGTTGGCGATAGCAGGTAGGCTGTACCGCAGGAATCCGACGAACAGCACTCTGTACAGCTGTAGCATAGCGTGTATGGACAGGCCCCAGTTTTTCCCTGCGAGGAATCTGAATAAGTGGCAGATAGCAGTCAGCCGTTTCTTCACGTAGTTCACGTGCGGAGTCCAAGACAGGTCTCTGTCAATTACCACTCCCAGGAACCTATGACTTCGGCAGTATGGTATTACTTGACCGTTAATGGCGATATTATATGCAAACATCGGTTTCCTGGTGAATGCCACCATTGCACACTTTTCGCATGAAATGTCTAGTCCTTGTTTCTGAAGGTAACGTGACGTCGTCGTGACTGCCTTCTGAAGCCGAGCACGAAGCTGAGGCCGTGTCACAGCGGACGTCCAAACGCAGATGTCATCGGCATAGATGGAAAGTCGTACGGTGCTGGGCAGATGATTTACTAATCCAATAAGGGCTAGGTTAAAAAGCGTTGGACTTAGCACTCCGCCTTGAGGGACTCCACGGCTAACGTGATGCTTTGATGTCGGGCCGTTCTTTGTGTGAACGTAGAACGTCCTCATCTGTAGGTAGCTGCATACCCACGTATACATCTTGCCACGAAGTCCTACAGCGTCTAGTGCGCTCAGAATGGCTTCATGGGTGACATTGTCGTAAGCGCCTTTAACGTCCAGGAACGCAGCGGCAGATACTCGCTTACAGGCTTTCTGGGGTTGGACATATGTGACCAGATCAACAACGCTGTCTGTTGATGAACGACCGCGTCTGAAACCGGTCATAGCGTCGGGATAAACGTCATAGTACTCCAAGTACCATTCAAGGCGCGTTAAAATCATTCTCTCCATCGTTTTGCCGACACAACTGGCAAGCGCGATCGGACGATATGAGGAGATGTCCAAAGGAGATTTGCCGGCCTTAAGGAGTGGAATTAAGCGGCTGTATTTCCATTCCTGCGGTACCGTGCCCGTCTGCCAGTAGTCGTTGTAAAGGATCAGGAGTGCCTTCCGTGGTTGTTCACCCAGGTTGCACAGGGCGCGATAAGTGATGCCGTCCGGTCCTGGCGCTGAAGAACGCCGGCACACAGCCAGTGCAGCTTCTAGTTCTTCCATGGAAAATGGACATTCCACGCGAGGATCACGTGAGGAGAGAGGGTGGTCGGGCGACCCCACCACCGCTCCATCAGGATTTGCCTCACCAGCAATCCTTTTACAGAAAGACTCGGCGACTTCTATCTCACTGCACTTTAAATGGAGTGCGAGAGATTTAAACGGGTGGCGCTGACCGGGTGTTGTACGAAGGCCACGAACAGTTCTCCATATGAGCGACAAAGGCTTTCGCGGATCCAGAGACTCGCAAAAAGATGCCCATCGCCGCGAAGCCAGCTTGTTGATTTGACGCTGTATTTTCTTTTGTGTGCGTCTAGCCAGTCTCAAGTCGTGGATAGACTTCGTGCGTCTATACCTTCTTTCCGCACGACGGCGAATCGCCGTCGTGCGTCGTGCCGTCTATAGCATCAACGAAAGGGTAGCAGGCCTCGTGATAAAATTAATTAGGAGATACAAACTAAAGCTAGTACAATGTTACGCACCAACGACCAACCACAGTGACGAGGCTGCAGAACAGTTCTACGAGGATGTAGAAACGGCAATGAACAAGGTACAGACCCAATATACGATTGTTATGGGGGACTTCAACGCGAAAATAGGAAAGAAACTAAAAGGAGAACCTGCCGTCGGTAATTACGGAGAAGGAGATAGGAATAGCAGAGGGGACATGCTAGTAGAATTCGCCGAAAGAAACCACCTCCGTGTAACGAATACTTTCTTCAAGAAGCGTAAGAACAGGAAATGGACGTGGAAAAGCCCCAACGGAGAAACGAAAAACGAAATAGATTTCATAATGTGCACTGATCTAGGTATAGTACAAGACACAGAAGTGGTTAATAAGGTTAGAATTAGTGACCACAGACTAATAAGGGCGAAGATATCCCTCAATCTAAAGCGAACAAGGACAAAGTTAATCACACGGAAACAGGCCAACCCCGATAGCGTCAGGGCGAAAAGAGAAGAATTTAGAATTGCACTTAAGAACAAGTATGAGGCTCTAGGACAGGAAGATAATGAGGATATATAGAAGATGAACGAAGACATTACTAATCTGATCACCGAAACAGCAATCGAAGTAGGGGGCAAAGCACCAAGACATGTTGTGAGTAAACTCTCGGAGTCTACTAAAAATCTAATCAAGCAACGCCAACAGATGAGAATAACTAACTCAAGAGACAAGATAGAATACGCCGAGCTATCTAAGCTCATCAGTAACAGTAGAGTCAGGGACGTACGTAACCATAACGTGAAAGAAATAGAAGCAGCCGTCAGAAAAGGAGTCAGCATCAAAACAACCAAAAGGAAGCTTTGTGCGGGAAAGAACATAATGCATGCAGTGAAAGATAAACAGGGCAACATCGTTACTAACTTCAGTGGCATAACCAAAGTGGCCGAGGATTTCTATTCCGAACTATACAGCTCAAATAGGAGTCTCCCCACCATGAGTGTATTAAATGCCGAGCAGGACTACGAAATCCCATGCGTCACTGCGGACGAAGTTAGGAAAGCAATACAGGGCATGTCCCGCGGAAAAGCGGCTGGAGATGACGGCATAACCGCCGACTTGATCAAAGATGGCGGAGACTTCCTAACTGGAAAGCTCGCGACACTATACACTCAATGCCTCAAAACTTCAAATGTACCCGAAAGCTGGAAAAACGCCAATATTCTATTATTACATAAGAAGGGAGATGTTAAAGACTTGAGGAACTACAGGCCGATCAGTCTACTCTCAGAACTTTACAAAATATTCACAAAGGTTATCTCAAACAGAATAAGGGCCACACTTGAATTTAATCAACCGAGAGAGCAAGCAGGGTTCAGAAAAGGATACTCTACCATGGACCACCTGCATGCGGTCAATCAAGTAATCGAGAAATCCGCTGAATACAACAAACCCCTCTATATGGCTTTCATAGATTGCGAAAAGGCTTTCGACTCGGTAGAGATACCAGCAGTTCTGGAGGCACTACGTCGTCAAGGAATATGCGATAGCTATATAAACAAAATAGCCAACATCTATAAAGATTCTACAGCCACCCTGCTCCTCCATAAGAAAAGCAGAAAAATCCCAATACAGAAAGGTGTCAGACAGGGAGATACAATTTCTCCCATGCTATTTACTAGATGTTTGGAAGAAATCTTCAAAAGGTTAGACTGGGAAGAGACAGGGCTCAGGATTAACGGCGAATATCTGAGTAACCTGCGATTTGCAGATGACATAGTACTCTTTAGCAATGATGGCGACGAATTGCAAAAGATGAGTGAAGACTTAAGCCGAGAAAGCGCTAAGGTAGGATTAAGGATGAACATGCAGAAAACAAAGATAATGGTAAGTGGCACGGCGAAAAAACGTCTATGCAAGGTCGAAACCCATACATTAGAAGTCGTAGAAGAATATCTGTACCTAGGACAGCTACTTACTGGAGAACCCACCCATATGAAAGAAATCCACCGTAGAATAAACATGGGATGGCGCGCATATGGCAGACATTCACAACTCATGAACGGAAACCTACCACTATCACTCAAACGGAAACTATATAACTACTGCATCCTGCCAGTACTGACTTACGGATCAGAAACCTGGAGAATTACAAAGAAGCTAGAGAGGAAGTTAAGAACCGCGCAGCGGGCGATGGAACGGAAAATGATAGGCGTTACACTAAGGGATAGGAAGACAGCCGAGTGGGTCAGAGACCAAACGGGGGTCGCCGACATAATGAACGATATTAAGAAGAAAAAATGGACATGGGCAGGCCACGTGATGAGAAGGCTAGATAACCGATGGACAGTTAGAACGACGGAATGGATACCAAGAGAGGGTAAGCGCAGCCGTGGGCGGCAGAGAGTAAGATGGGGGACGAAATCAAGAAATTCGCAGGCATCAAATGGAATCAGCTCGCGCAGGACAGGCAAGGATGGCGAGGATTGGGAGAGGCCTTCGTCCTGCAGTGGACATAAAATTGGCTGATGATGATGATGATGATGATGATGAAGAAGAGAAACACTCGACTTTAATCAACCGAGAGAACAAGCTGGTTTTAGGAAAGGTTACTCGACAATGGACCACAGCCACGCTATCAACCTAGTAATTGAGAAGTACGCGGAATATAACAAACCTCTTTATATGGCGTTTATCGACTACGAGAAAGCATTTGACTCGATAGAAATACAAGCAGTTCTAGAAGCTCTACGTAGACAAGGGGTACCTGAGATATACGTGAAAACCATCAACAACATATACAAAGATTGCACAGCCACACCATTCCTACATGAGAGAAGCAGAGAAATCCCGATCGGGAGAGGTGTGAGACAGTGAGATACGATATCCCCGATGCTATTCACTGCATGCTTAGAGGAAATATTTAAACGTCTAGACTGGGAAGACAAGAGAATTCGAATAGACGGAGAATATCTCAGCAATTTAAGATTCGCAGACGACATTGTGCTCTTTAGCAATGATGGAGACGAACTACAAAACATGATTGACGACCTAAACAGGGAAAGTATTAAAATTGGATTAAGAATGAATAGGCAAAGGCCAAAGTTATGCTCAATAGCCTAGCTAAGGAACAGGAATTTAAAATCAACAATGAACCCTTACAATGAGGAAACGAATACGTATACCTGGGACAGTTAATAACAGCAACTCCTAACCATGAAAAAGAAATTCTCCGTAGAATAAGGTTGGGGTGGAGCGCATTCGGAAGGCATTACGAAATCATAACTGGAAACTTACCGCTCTCACTAAAGCGAAAAGTATTCAATCACTGCATTCTCCCAGTACTAACGTACGGTGCAGAAACGTGGAGGATAACGAAAAAACTAGAGATGAAACTAAGGAGCACGCAACGTGCAATGGAAAGAAAAATGTTGGGGGTAACGCTAAGAGATAAAAAACGAGCGGAATGGATCAGAGAACAGACACGAATAGCCAATATTATTATATCACTTAAAAGAAAGAAGTGGACCTGGGCAGGACATGTCATGAGGAGGAAAGATAACAGATGGACAGTAAGAGCAACGGAATGGATACCAAGAGAGGGAAAACGCAACAGAGGCAGGCAAATGGTTAGATGGAGCGATGAAATTAAAAAGTTTGCGGGCATAAAGTGGAACCAACTCGCTCAGGATAGGGTGGATTGGAAATCGTTGAGAGAGGCCTTCGTCCTGCAGTGGACCTAAACAGGCTGATGATGATGCACTGTGCCATGTGAGTACAAATGAAAGATCCACGTAGTTGAAATTTCCTCGGAGCCCTCCACTACGGCATCTCTCTTCACCATATAATGGCTACGTAAAATCCCAGAAGTTATCGAAGGGAACGTCGATCGCGTTCCGAATGTACGATAGAAACTGCAATCTCTTCTATGCCCAGTAAAACAAGTTTGCTGATTAAACATTTGATGTTGTAAACCAAAATCTGCGATAGTTGTGACCCTTGCAAGCTTCATGCATATGGCGCAAATACGGACACTCAGAAAGATTGATACGTTTCTGTGTTTGTGCTTTTAAATGCGGAGCATTTCTTAGTCGCACGATGTCGCGCTTCGGCGGCGCCGTCCACACGCCCACTGAGCTTGCTCGGCTCGTCTCGTGCCGGCCCACCGGGCGTTCAGCAAGCCGAGCATGCGCAGTGGGGGTGCGGACCTCTCCCCCGTATTCCTCTCCCTCGAACGCGGGCGGTGTGTATATAAGCGGCGGAGCGCGTGTTCGGAATTTAGTCAAGGGCGTCTTTGCGGACCTCTCCCCCGTACTCCTCTCCCTGGAACGCGGGCGGTGTGTATATAAGCGGCGGAGTGCGCGTTCGGAATTCAATCCATCACTCGGACAGCGCGACGCTTCTGTGAAACGGCATCGCCGAGCTGTGGATTCCGAACTTCGTGCACGAGAAGCAGCGGCGAAACGTGAGCAGCGAGCTTTAAGACCCCAGGTACGTGAGCGAGAAGCGGCGGGCAAACGTCGTCAACGAGACGCGGCTCCGGACGCTGCTCGCGGACGCAAGCGCCCACCTTGGTGCCGTCCAATACAACGACGGCACCAAGCAATAAAGACACACTTTAACTTTACACTCCTTGACTTCGCTTCTCCTTCATTCAATAAATAAGAATAATAAAGACGAAATAACAATTAAGCATTCCCAAACTATACCGAATTACGCAACATGCACGCGATACCCCCACCACTCTGCGACGCATTTACACGAGTTCCCCCCGTGGGAAGTTGCGGGCGGCATCTTTTATGTCTATCTTACTATTCGCGTGATCATCCAGCCGAGTTGAATATGAATGCTCTATTCATTTTCTGTTTAGAGCAGGTCAGGAGGACGGAATATATATTTTGGCTTTAGTTTGCCCCCAGCGACATTACTTTCGTTGCGGGGCGCACCGTATCCGCCCCCAGCTAAATTGATGTAGAGGTTTTCCGGAAACCACAAACTGGGGCCATATAAAAGTCTCTCATATAAAAATGATGGAATGGTTGAGGTTAAGAGTGGTGTAGAATACAAATATCAGAGCACATTTGTGGTGCAAAAAAGGGCTATTTTAACACTATGATCATGCGCCGCCATGGTAGTCTAGTGGTTATGGCACTGGGCTGCTGATCCGAAGGTCGCGGGATCCAATCCCTGCAGCGGTGGCTGCATTTCGATGGAGGTGAAATGTTGAGGCCCGTATGCTGTGCGATGTCAGTGCACGTTAAAGCATCCCAGGTGGTCGAAATTTCCGGAGACCTCCACTACGGTGTCTCTGATAATCGGAGCTGGTTCTGAGATGTTAAACCCCACTAATCAATCAATCCTACGATGTCTCCTATAATTAATTAAACTTGAAGAGCAGCCATTTTATCATATGCAGTTTCCAACACGCATATATTGTCACATGGTCGGGACGCACGCAGCACTCAAGAGGAAGCACGTTGGACTCAGGGTGATGTCAGGCAAACTGTTTATTGGGCGAACTTGTGCCCAGCAAAACAAAGCCAATCACAATGCACAGCAACAGCGGCGTGAATAGCCGTCGGTCGACGGAAAGGCTGACAAGCGGCATAGTGCGTCGGTTTTATACATGCCGCATAAAGCGTTGTCGCATTATCTCTAGAATTCCAAAAGTCACTCAAACGCGCGCGTCAGGCATGCAATGTTTCAAGAATGGTCCACACGGTTTCCAAAGGGACATGGAAGATAAACGCGGCCTCCGTTGCGCGTTACAGGAAATGGCAACTGCGCTTCCCGCAAACGATCAGAACACGCGCGCGTGTCGCAGAAAAATGATAACGGCTTTCGACATAAACAAAACAAAACAACAGCAAGTGTCATTATATAGAAGAAGTTATTGGATTCATCTAATGACTACCCATGTCAACGAGAACTTCCCTGAACTCCATGACATCTCGCCAATAAGGTAACTTAAATATAATTAGACCGCGAAAAGTGCTTATACGTCCTTATTGCGGGACTGACTTGAGCACAACGGGCGCATATGTGCAAAGGGTCGCACCTTCCATGTATACACTCTGTGTGCAGGAAGAGTACAGTATACCCTAGAGTTATTACAAATAGAGACACATTATACAATAAGAATAACCCATTTATTAACTTTTATCGAAGCAAAGAAATTTAACATATTATTCATATACACACGCCATTTCCGCACCCCTTTTTCCGGCGCAAAAATTCACACAAAAAAATTCGAGCGTGGACTGCATGCTGGAAAGCCTCAGCTACGGTGCGATGATGTCTTTCCCAAGTAGCAAGATGGCAGCTGTGCTCCTCCCCCGCGCGATTCTCCAGCGTCGAATAGTCGCCGCAGGTCACACAGGGCGTTCCGCGTTGGCGGCCCGAAACACTGCAACGGTGCAAGATAAAGGAGCGAAATAAAAACTTCCTTAGAACTCTCCTGTATATAGCAAGCGAATGGAAAGAGCTTATTGCACCGAAATGAAATAAAGGGTTACGATGGTTGTGAATTGTTCGGTATGATTAGGCGTGTAAGAAATATTATGACCTTTCAATTTAGAAATTTCGACAAGCGAAACCTAGGGTGTGTAGACATGACGAATACATGGAAGAACAGGATCTAGTTTTTCAAGACTTGAATACATTCACCGTGACTGGAGGCCTGTTGCTGAATAGCGCCGTTGCCCGTGCAGAATATGCGATTTCGAACAAAGAAGTTTGATCATCTTTGTTGGAAACTGCAGCTCCTTGTTTAGGCCCTGGGATGAGAAGTGTTGCAACATGGCACATTTTGCATCCCTTTCTTCTTCAGATCTTTCTTGTAAAATGCCGTGTAGTGCCGTTGAAAAGATCATGGGCCGCTAAACGAAGCTTTGATGTCGTTATCTGCAAATTGAGGCCCATTGCTTTTGAGCAGCCCGCAGGGATTTCATCATAGAACAAAACATCACGGACTTATAGGTCGATACACATATAGTGAATGTTATCTATAAAATCGCTACGTATCTCAAATATATCATGGGAATGAGCATAGCAAGGCTAGTTAAAGTCTCAGCGTTCCTGTGAAACGTTAGATTACGGATGCAAGTAAAAAAAGAACAAAGAAAGAAAGTTCACTTTCAAAGGAGCCCTATTAGTTAGCGCGGTGCATTCCGCGGCTGCGTCGCCCTAATTGTTTTCATATACCGACCACCACTCGCACGTAGTACTTCCGGAGAAAAATGAAGCCACCTGCCAAGATGTAAGGCCTTGTCGGCAGAGGCCTGAGAGGTGAAGCAGTTCCGCAAGATCAAGGCGGGCGAAATGAGGACACAGGCGCCGTTGGTGCTGCTGCTGATATTGGAAGGCGTACCGACATGACGTCATGGCGGTGCTTCCACTGGACGACTTGGCAAGACCCTCAGCAGCCCTTCAGGTGCCGAGACACACGGTACGAAAGCCGTTCGTTCCATGCCCGATGCCAGGTTAATCCTAAGGACGCCGCATCATTTGCAACACTGATGACAGGGAAATGGCGATCCCGTGATGACGCTTTCGACGATACCATCTGGCCAGCTGATATCTTGTGCAGTCTTCGAAAACACGGAGAGGGCCCTAATGATTGCGTTTGCAGCCTCTCGTGCTGAATTGAACAGGGATGTGGATATTGTGTCCTCAACTATGGCACATAGCCACATTGGCCAAGATGTGAGAAGCATGAAGAGTTACGCCAGAAGTTCTATGAAATGTCAGTTAGAATGGAATAATCAGAATGAAATTAATAGTGAAGCTTACGAATTCTTTAACAAAGTCGTCCTCCATCAACTATGGATTTCGCAACAGTAGTGGGAAGTAACTATGTTTCTTATTTTTCTTTTCAGCCGAAATAATTCATCTACGCTCGAAAAAAAAAGAGAAAACGCCCCTATCCAAAATAATGTATGTACTTTGATGCGTAGTCACAAGTCCTATAGTCCGTTCCATAACAGCAGCCTGTGCTACTTCCTCGGGAGCTGCACTCAGAGGGGTAAGAAAAGTGCCTCGAGTGGATAACCGCAAAACTGGGGAAAGGATAGAAGCAGAACTGTTGAAGTTCTGCTGCGCTGAATACGCTTGAATGATTGCATAAGCTGCTTTCTGCAGCATTTTATTATTTCTCAGATGCCTGAAAAAACTGCTATCACTTCCACGATTTTTGGTCTATTCGGCAGCAGGCGCCTGCTCACTATTCGCCTCACTTTCAGCCCTCTTTACATTTAGTTGCTCGTGACATCATTCCGTACAATCTAGTCATGACAATTCTTGCAGCTTTGCTTTCCAAAAGCGTGACAACACTTTCTGGCACGATGTAGTGGAAGGCTCTGAAAACAGACCACCCACAGTTCTATTACGTTCACTGAAAACGCAAACATTCCCAGGAGAAGAAAGACTTCATTACAAAACGGTGACGCATGATATTATCTAATGCAACTGAGAGAACAGAACTAGCAGAGCTTTCGAAGTTGATCAACAAGCGTGAGACAGCCGTCGTAAGAAAGTATAATATGGAGCGGAATATGGAGTATAATATGGAGCGGAGAAAGTATAATATGGAGCGTCATAAGAAAGTATAATATGGAGCGGATATAATATGGAGCGGAAAGAACGGAAGGAGCCCGAAAGCTGTGAAAAGACGTCTAGGCATATACAAAAATCAGACGGATAGATTACGAGACAGGCAACGCAATGTTATCACGCATAAGCACGAGATATTTACAATAACAGAGGAGTGTTACAGAGGTGTCTACAGTAGCAGCGATAACCAGGATAACAGGGAACGGGGAAGCAGTTTAGAGGAGGCTGATATTCCACAAGTACTGACAGAGTAAGTATTGGAAGCTTTGAAAGAGAAGTAATGAAAGAGTGCGAAGCGTGAAAGGCACCCGGTGAGTATCACAGATGACAGCCTATCTCTTAAGAGATAGTGGGCAGATTAAACTGGAAGAACTGGCAAGCCCGTATGCGCAATGCCTACTGACGGCAAGCATACCGGAATCTTCAAAGTATGCGAACCTAATCCATAAAAAAGGAGACACAAAGGACGTGAAAAATTAGAGGCCGATTAGCTTACTGTCAGTCGCCTTCAAGGTAATCGCTAGCAGAATTTGTGCCACGTTAGATTTCAGTCAACCTTACGAACAACAGGGTTTTGTAAAGGCTACTCAACATTTCAGGTTATTCGCGCTATCAATCAGGTGTTAGAGAAAGCCGCGGAGTATAACCGATCCCTATATATAGCCTTCATAGGTTAAGAAAGAGCATTACTCGGTCGATATCCCAGCACTCATTTAGGCATTGCGGAATCAGTGCGTAGACGAACACTACCTAACACCACTGGAAGACATCTGCAACGGCTCCACAGCAACCATAGTGCTCCATAAGGAGAGCAGCAAATTGCCTATAAGGAAGGCCGTAAGACAAGGTGACACAATCTCTCCATTGTTATTCACAGTATGTTTACATGAAGTATTTAGAGCACTGGATTGTTAAAGGGTTGATGTAAGGGCTAATGGGGAATGCCTCAGTAACCTCAGATTTTCTGATGACATTGCCTTGCTAAGTAACTCGGGAGATGAATTACAAAGTATGATTACTGACCTAAACTGGCAAAGTAGAACAGTGTGCTTGGAAATTAATATGCAGAAAAAATGTTCAATAGCCTTGTGACAGCACAGCGATTTGAGATAGCCGGCGAGGCATTGGAAGTAATAAGTGAATATGTCTACTTAGACCAGGTAGGGACCCCTGATCCAAATCATGAGGCCGGGGTAATTAGGAGGATTAGAAATGGGTGGAGTGAATGCGGCAAGCATTCTCAGATAAAGAATGCTAGCTTACCATTGTGTCTGAAGAGGAAGGTGCATAACAGCTGCATCTTACCTCTAGTCACCTACGGGGCAGAAAATTGGACGCTAAGAGCGTTCAGCTTAAACTGAGGACGACGCAGCGAGATTTGGAACAGAAAATTTTAGGTTTAACGATAAAGGCCAAATCCGGCGCTTTTTCAGTGTCCACTGATCTCAATGAAACTTTTAATATATATTCTCCTCGGTACTATATCTATATATATGCCAAGTCACGCTGTTCTAAATAACTTAGTTTTCCTGGAAAAGTACTTTAAAATTTACTAGGGGGTTGCGTTGCTGGCCACCGTGTGCTTTTGACATCATCACCTCCAACGGTGCGTACCGGAATATACGTGCCTCGAAAAGCAAAACGGTGATAATTCAGCACTCATATTGTCGCTGTCAAGTTCAGGAAAGCTGGCATAACTCAATACATCATCGGATGACCTGGCCATTGTCATTTTGCTCGGCCCAGCTCCATATTTCTGATGACAGGGAGGCTGTGACGTCACCGCATACGCTGCACGAAGTTTCGGTTTCGGTGTTAATACGTCTTTTAGTCAGTCATTCAAAATTATTGGTTCGTTTCTGGGCAAAATGAACCACTCTGGCTTGTACAGGACTATCAATACGATTGGAAAACATTGATATCGGAACACGGTGAAGAAAACGCCGGAGTTCCCCTTTAACGGACAAGAAGAGAGCGGAGTGGTTTAGGGAACAAACGCGTGTTATGGACATTGTATAAAATTAAGAAGAAGAAATGGGCGTGGGCGGGCCATGTAATGCGAAGACAAGACAAACTTTGGTCGTTAAGGGTAACAGAGTGGATTCCTAGAGAAGGCAAGCTTGGCAAGGGGCGGCAGAATGTTAGGTGGTCAGATGAGATCAAGAAGTTTGCTGGGAAAAACTGGGCCCAGTTAGCATAGGACAGCGATTACTGGAGATCCATGGGAGAAGCCTTTGCCCTGCAGTGGGCGTAGACAGGCTCATGATGATGACGACGACGACGACGACGACGATGACTACGATGATGATGATGATGATGATGATGGAGAAACAGAGTGGTAGTAGAGCTGCAACGGAAGCTATAGCTTACGTGTGCATGATATGCGCGCTGACAAGGTTTTACAAGACGAGAAGGAAGAACACATACGCAAGACACACGTACTAACTGGCTTATATTTGTATCAAAAGCGTTATTACGCAAGACATAGGAAAAAGGAATGGAAGGGAAGCAAAGGGAACAAACTCAAACGCACCGTGCTTGCTTTACACATGGTGGTCATCATTAACATTCGACACGTTCGAGCAAATTATGCTCACGATGAAATCTGTAGCACGCACAGTAAACAAAAGCACACAGCAGAGAGAGACAAACTAGCACTAACTGAAAATGGTTTACTGTTGTAAAACCATTGAATATGAAGGAACCCAAATCCGCACTGCGCATGAGCCAAACGAGTCTTGTGTAATGCATAACTACCTCTTTCAAGAAGGACTCAAAAACGCAAATAATTTTTCGGTCAGTGCCACTGAGGGTTGAACAATGCAACTGTAAGCAAACCATTTTATGTGGAATGCATCCGTATTGTACGTGTGACTTTGTCAGAAAACAAAATATCAACATGATGAGAAACAGAGTTCAAGTTTCTCTTGAAATATGTTATCTGTATGCACGACGCATGCGTCCTTTTGCAAATGCTCATTGCGGATTTCTGTTGCGCTTGTGCTGAGTCGTTTTCAAGAAATAAACAGTTGTGAATTCACGCTTGTTATAGTGTGTATCTGCTCTGTGTTTCTGTTTACTGTGGGCGCTACATGTTTCAACTACCACCTCGCTCAATTACCAATTTTAATGCTCATGATATCTAAATAGCAGCAAGAAATTGACTCATTGATTCCTGCGATTTAGCGTCCCAAAACTACGATATCATTATGAGAAACACCGTAGTATAGAGAGCAATATGTATAGAGAACACTTGTTCGTAGGCTTATGAGTCACTCTGATGCCTTCTCTTCTGAGAATATGGGCGATGGTCTCGCCAATGCCTCTGTTATATGGGAGAGTGTGGTGTTTCTGTTGTGGTGTTGATTCAGGAACCGGACGCTGATTCTCTCGGCAAGCTTTCCGTGCTTTTCCATTTGAAGTGCTTTCGGAATAAAGGTTCTTGGGTAGCTGTTCTTTGTGTGTTCCTTGACTGTCGTTTGTTTTTCATTTGTTTAAATGCGCACGCCACTACTTGTTCTTGTGCTTCTATACCCCGGCGTTAATGGCTGAATAGAGAAATTCCGGGGGCGGGCCGAGCCCCCCTGGGCCTCCTCTTGCCTACGTGCCTGCTCTGAAACACACACCTGCAGCATTTCTGCATTATGCGCCTAAATTTGCGCACGAACTGTCCCAAAAATCGGAAAGTACTAGTCCTCTAGACATGTCGCGAAAGTGACGGCCAACGATTTATTTTTCTTAGGGCAAGTCGTGAGTAAAAATATATTGTGTGTTCCTGCAGAAGCCTCACTTGGGCGTGAGGGTGGTATATGTACAGCGCAGAGTTATTAAATGAAGAACTGACACCAATCCATGTTCAGCTGAAATCTAGAAATCCTACGAATTTCAGAGATACGAGTGCTTCTCTTCTTACGAAAAATTTGTCCACGTCTGTATTTGTTCTGGCCGAGCATTGTTCCGAAAATGGCTCCATGCCAGTTTTCCCTTTTAAAGCTCGTACTGCATCTTGGAGGAACCCGCCCGACTAATTTTCCATGTTTTAGCTGTGGCACTCGCTCTTCACTAAACATTTCAGTGCACCTTGTGAACACCCCTTCACGCACGAGGGAGTCATCAAAAAACACAAATACTCTATGCACTAGAAGAATATTATTTACTATTTCTAAAAGGTGTTTTTTGTTGAAATGTACGCGTTTTTTAAAGAAATACATAGCCGTAAGAAAACCATCCAAAGGGAAAGCGTTTTTTTCAAGAAATACATAGCCGTAGGAAAACCATCCAAAGGGAAAAAGCTGATGACTTGAAGTAGATACACGGATGTCATGACATGTCGCATGTCATGCCTTTGGCGCATGGACAAAAATAGTCCATGCGCCAAAGCATGCGAGGGCTCGCACTGCGGTAATGGCGCAGCTGCGGTGCGGCGTCCTTTCCTTGCTTCTGGTGCTGCCTGCGATTTCCCGCGGTTTAGCAGCCACCGTCGTTCACAGAGAAGCTCCGGAGTGGCCGGCCCAAAATCTGCAACTTAACCAAGAAAGTACCTAAATTATTAATTCCCCAGTTGTATATGTTCTATCGAGGCCTAGGAATGACAGGAACGCCGGAACCAGACAGGAACGAATGCTGCTTATTGAAGGAAGGCTCTGCTTTTAACGCGCTTTATCATGACGACGGTCTTACGTCACAGCTCGTTTGATAGCCGATATCAAACTCTGCCCTTCTTAGTGAAACAAGAGTCATTTGAACTTCGACTTGCTCTTTTCGTGAAGTCTTCTGCAGCGTACCGCTCGGGAGGCCTTCGCACGCGGGTGCCTCTTCTCGGTAATGCTGGCTTTGTCTCGTTGCCTGTGGGAATAGGCTGCTCAACTGCTGCGGAGTCAGATCCGGTCTCGTTAAGCCCTGCATTCCCTCTTTCTGTAACTGATGACGCGTCTAGCGGTGGTTCTGGTGGTAGAACCTAAGGAGTATGGTTGTCGTTTGAATGTCCTAGCTCTGATGAGGTTGTCGGAGTTTGATCTTGTCTTCTTGGCCAAGGTTCGCTTGAAACGTTCCCTTCGGAAAAGACCTCTCGAGAAGACGAATCCTGCAAAAGGCTTCTTGGCACTTTGATCCTCCTGGGCTGATTCCTCCATCGTTCTGTGAACTAGTTGCGGATGCCGCATTACTAACGACTTCAGTCCATACGCTAGTTTTCCTCTGTCGCAAGTGATCCACGTGAGTGAACTGTTGTCGCCCTTGAACCCTAATCATGTACGTGACTGGGCTAACAACTTGCTCAACCGTACCTTCTTGCCATGATACCGGTTCACCACGCGTGGTGAACGGAGAAAATTCAGCGGGTCCTCTGTGGCGATTACGTCAGTCCGTGTCTTGTTTCAGGTGCTCCGCCATGTCTCCTGCAAAGCTAGGTTTAAGAAAAGACAATGTAATTCGGGGCAGGCGCTTAAGGAAATCTTCAGCAGGCGTCCGGGAAGTCATCGAGTGTGGGGCGTTTCTATAAGAAAAAAAATTTGTTGAGACGTTCGTGTACGGTATTCTTCACACCAGCATTCTGATCACTCAGAACCTGCTTCAACACAGCTTCCTTGGTCGTTCTTACCAGTATTTCTGCTGCTCCATTAGAAGCGACATGATAAGGAGGGGTCCTAGTATGCTTGATACCCCTGTGCCTCAAGAACTCTCCAAAGTCATCCGAAGTAAACTGTGGACCGTTGTCGGTTACAATTTCTTCAGGGTAGCCGTATGCGGCGAATAACGTGTCCAGTTTTTCCAAGATTCTAGTGGTTGTAGTCGATGGCATGACGAACACTTCAACCCACTTAGAGTACACGTCTACAAGAACGAGTAGATTTACACCGTCTTTGACAGCGTAGTCGGCGTGAATCCTCTTCGAGACTTTTGTTGGATACCTACAGCGTTGTAGAGGACATGTCGACTTTGCTGGACGAGTGCTTTGGCAGACTTGACAATTCCGGACGGTTTCTTCTAGGTCTTTGTTGAGTGAAGGCCACCACACGTACGCCCGTGCAAGCATCTTAATGCGACTCATTCCTGGGTGTTCCTCGTGCAGCAAGGAGAGAACATGAGCTTGCAAAGTTTCTGGCACGATCACCCGATTTCTCCGAGTCAAGCACCCCTGCTCTGCACAGGTGATCTCCGTGTATGAAAAATTGTCGCAGTTCGTCAGGGTAATGCTGCGGCCATCCTGAAAGAACGTAGCTTAAAACACGTGCTAGAACAGAGTCTCGTTTTGCTTCTCGAGCAATGTCTTTCGCTGTAAGCGGTGTTGCGTCGAAAACGGCTAAACACGCCGGTTCGTCGTCCCCGAAACCTGTAGACCAGGCACGTAGCCAGGATTTTTTTTCGGGGTGGGCCCAAAAGCTTCATCATCATCATCATCATCATCATCATCATCATAATTTATTCACTCTTAAAGGCCCTTCTCAGGGTATTACATAAAGGGGGGACAAAAGCATCAATAACAGCATGGTCATTATTATACAATGCTTCAAAAAACTTGCTCGGGAATATAGAACGCGCTTAATGATAAGACGAGAAAGAGAACAGAATGGAATGCAGCCCCAGAAGCGAGTTCATCCAAGATGGAAAGCAAGCTTTTTGACTCTGTAGTAAAGCTAGTGCGTGTGCACGAGAAAGAATACTTTGTAACCAAGTAATCTGGACGAAGAAGGGCCATATAGAGCCAGTGACGGAACGAGGGCGAGAAAAAGAAAAAAAAAAGCAATGCGAAGGAATCAGGCGCTCACTTTCGGATGTTCAGGAAATAAAAAAAATATTCGTTGGACGCTTTCTCTACGGAATTTCTCACACTTTGTCTCAACTACAGGCCTTCGAGAAAAACGTGAGCCACTTTATGACAGCAATACTTAAAAGAAAAAAAAACAGACATATTCGCGAAAGCAACTTTATTGAACCATAAAGAGCCAAAACACGGATGCTTTCATGACACAAAAGATGCAGAAAGCTAAAAGTCGTTTTAGGAAGCAATATTAAAGAATGACATTGCGAGTGGTTTTACATTATAGCAAAAGCCAATGCAAAAGAAAAGAAAACGAGCAAGCAGCTTGGCCGAAAAGAGTGGTTCACGCTGCAATTTTCATGCGTCGCGGTTTCTCGATAAACACAGTGATAATTTCGTCGACACTGACTTGCATCCGGTGAATGGACACAACAGCCAGGCCATTAAGCCGCTCTTCAGCCGTTCGGTGCCTCAAATATGTTTTTACTCTTTTCATTGTCGAGAAGCGGCGTTCTGCAGCAGCTGTACTCACTGGGATTGTCGCCAATATCTTGAGTGTGTGAACGTTCGGCGAGAGGGCTTTGTCGCATTCAGTTAAAGCTTCTGTCGCAGAGCGGGGAGGTTCCTCCTCTTGCATGGCTTGCCATTTAGTTTTCCAGATTTCCCATCCATCTCTTAGCGTAACGATATGTGCTGTTGTCATATCACTGACGTAAAAATCGAAGGGCGGCTGACCAGATTCAAATTTGCCCTTGCAGGCGTGCTCTGGCAACACGAATTGCAAACTTTGCAGCGTTTTCCGATGGTTTGCAAAGCGCCGTTTGGAGGGAAGCTTTCAGGTCATCTATCTATGGAATGAACGTGGCTCGCCTGTAGTACCCTTCCGCAGAACTACAAGCGCAGTTTACCCTGTTTGTTTACCTTGTTTACTCCTTCCGCCACGCGGGCACCTGCCCCCACGACACAGGTGGCGGAAAAAGGGTGGTGGGGTTCGCAAAGGTGCCAGGGGGATTGAACGGGTTAATGGGTTGTCGAATCCGTAGCATTCCATACAGAAGCCCCCTTTTCCAAGCCTTCGGTTAGCTTCCGCCGTCCGTTCGTGGAAAAATTCTGCGTCTGCGGCAAAGCCAAGCCGTGCACATGCGTTCTCCCACGCCGCGCAGCTGTCAGTTAAAGAAAGCACCTGAATGGTCCCTAAGTTGCCGCCACTACGCGACTGTATAAATGATGCCCGCATTATACCGCCTGCTTGCTCTGCAGCAACAAAGACACCGCTACTCTCATTAAGAAAGACATTTCCTCAGGGAATCCACCGATGGAGTCAACGCTATCCTTTTCTGCATGTCCTGTCATTCTTTGCACAGTTCTTTGAAGCAATCCAACTACCGAGCGCCCTGACCGTAGATGAGAATCCTCGTTTGGGGCAATATAGACATGGTCACTTTTGCTCCAAAAAACCCGACACAACCAACGAACCACCTCCCTAAACATAACTGATGCGACGAAGAAAAGTCACACGAAGTAGGGGCAGATAACGTGTTTTCTCTGGTTTCAAAGCCGTATGGCAACATTTTGTTCGTTCTTGTAATTTCGTTTCCAACAAGCTTGTGTTACATATATTAAAATGTCTGCGTTGCGAAGTTTTCTGCCTTTTTCCGCAGTCACAAAGCAGTAACTGTTTCCGATAATTGGTTTCAGTTGGTATGACCGTTGTGTCAGGAAGATTGATACGGTGGTCGCTATCTTGGGAATGTTTGGCTATCGGCTTGCGATCTGTTGCAAAATTGCAGGGGCCATTCTTGTGCTGTCGAAATGTTCCTTTGAGGTTTTTCGTTTCGCCGATGTAGCTCGCATCACATATTTGTATACAGTGGCTTAGGCTCTCTCTTTCGGTGAATGGCCTTCGGCAATATGTAGAGAACATGCGCTCGTGGGCTTGTGAGTCAATCGGATGCCTTCTTTTCTGAGAATACGGGCGATAGTTTCGCTAACGCCTCGGACATATGGGAGAGTGTGGTGTTTCTGTTGTGGTGTTGATTCAGGAGCCGGAGGACGCTGAATTCTCGGCAAGCATAGCCGTGCTTTCGGAATTGAAGTGCTTTCGGAATAAAGGCTCTTGTGTAGCTGTTCTTAGTGAGTTCCTTGAGTATCGTTTGTTTTTCATTTGTTTAAATGCGCACTGGCGCTACTTGTACTTGTGCCTATGTACCCCTGCATTGATGCCTGACTTGACGAATTTCGGGGGGGGGGCCCGGGCCCCCCTGGGCCCCCCCTTGCCTACGTGCCTGCTGTAGACAGTCGCAGCCGTGACAGTGCGTCAGCAACTTCCATTTTCTTGCCGTTCCGGAACTTCAGATCGTACTGATACGCTGTCAGCGTCAGTGCCCATCTCAGCATTCGTGCAGCTGCTAAAGATGGCAGCGGCTTATCGCGTCCAAGAAGTCCAAGAAGCGGCTGATGGTCGGTGTATAGGCTGAACTTGCGGCCATACAAGTAGCGATGGAATTGTCGCAAACCAAATATGAGTGCGAGGGCTTCTTTTTCACCTTGAGCATAGTTGCGTTCACTGCTGGTTCATGTGCGCGAAGCGAATGCGATAGGCCGTTCTGTACCGTCGGGCATTTCATGGAAAATCACAGCTCCCAAGCCGCAAGCGGAAGAATCACAACTAAGCCCGATTGGTTTTGTGATGTCGTAGAAGGCTAATACTCCGCTGTTCAGAATCATTTCCTTAGTTTCTTCGAATGCCTTCTTGCACTGTTGCGTCCATTCCCACTTGCGGTCTTTTTGAAGAAGCTCATAGAGTGTTGCTACCACAGTTGCCAAATTCCGCAAGAATTTGCCATAGAAGTTTAGAAGACCCAAGTAGGCCCTCAGTTCCGTGATGTTACTGGGCTCTGGCGCGTCTCGCACTGCTTTTATCTTTTCAGCGGTGGGGTAGATGCCCTCCTCCAAGACCTTGTGCCCGAGGTAAACCACAGAATCGCGAAAAAATTTGCACTTTTCTTCTTTCAGCGTTATGTTGTGGTCGCTGAGTGCTTTCAGGAATTTTGTGGCAGTTGTGTAGCAGTCTTCTGCACTGTGGCCAGTGATGATTACATCGTCTATATATAAGCCGACGTTGGGAATTCCTTCTAGGACTTTGTCCATCATGGCCTGAAATAAGGTCGGTGCGCTCGCAATTCCAAGTGGAAGTCTTTGGAATTCGTATAAGCCTTGATGCGTGTTTATCGTGAGCAGTGGCTTGGACTCTTCACTGAGAGGCACTTGCTGGTACGCCGAGGATTAGTCCAGCACACAAAATACTTTGCCCCCAGCTAGCATCGAATATAAATCCTCAGGAAGCGGTAGTGGGTAACAATCAGTTTTCAGTGCTTGATTGATTGTAACTTTGTAGTCTCCGCAAATTCTCATTCCGCCTCCACGCTTCGGAACTGGTACGATGGGTGACGCCCAGCCCACTTGCTTGTAGTTACTTTCTTTAAGATGCCTTGACTAGCTTACGGAGTTCTTCGCTGACTGCCTCTTTAGTAGCGAAAGGCATATACCTGGCCTTGCAGAACACAGGCGTAGCATTTGGGTCTATGGCTATTTTGGCTTCGAAGTTGCGAACTACTCCCGGTGTCGTGTGGAAGACTTCTGGAAATTTTCCCCGCAGAGAACTAACATCCGCGCGTTGTGTGACAGCACTGACGGTATTCCAGTCAAGTTGCAACTCTTCAAACCAATCTCGACCTAGAAGCGTAGGCATAGCCTTGCCCTGTTCCTCTACTATATGTAGCGGAAGATCTGTTCTGCAGCCGTTGTGCTCGACGGTTACGGTCGCCTGTCCTCTCAACTTTACAGGCTGTCCTGTATAAGTTTTTAACACTGTCTTTGTTGGTTTGCATGCAGTTTGCGAAAACCATTGCTTGAGCGTACTTTCAGGCATCAATGTGACAGCTGCGCCCATAGAACATAGAAATAGGCTTTCCTTCAATCAACAAAGACACGTTGGTAGCCTCGCTTCCCATCTCTAGCACACATAACGATGTGATAGGTCTGGGAATCGTCCGATCCCTCGTCTGTCGCTTCAGCGTAGTTCACTGGGCGGTTTTTTGTTTTTAGACACATCGTTTGCACATGCGCGGCACTTCGCGTTGCGATACCAGCACTTGTCGGCGTCGTGCCCTTTCCCTCGGCGATAACAAATGGTCTTCCTTAGACCCCTTTCATTTTTACGTGCCGACGGCTTGGTTTTTGCTTGAGTTTTCCTACTGACCGCATAAATATCGGTCGAGCATTCTGCTTTAGAATGTAGCTCCATGGTTAGAATGTAACTCCATGTAGCTCCATGCAGCAAGTTCTTTTTCAAGTGCAATTTTGCACGCTTTTTAAAAGGTTGAGGTTGAGTTTTCAGTTGCGAACAATGTCCTTTGTGTCTCTTGGTCGCGCAATCCTGCCACGAGTCGATCCCTTAACGCATCGTTTAGAACCGCTTTGATCGCAATTACGCGCCAGGTGTTTCACTTCTGTCATGAAGTCTTTGACACATTCTCCTTCCTTCTGCATGCATTTGTTGAACTTGCAACGCTCGGCGATTACATAATACTCAGGACTGTAGTGTTTTTGTAGAACCTCCTGTATTTCTGCGAAGGTTTTGTCAGTAGGTCAGTCAGGGACGAAAATTTTCTGGAGCTTCCCCTACACTGTGCTTCCTACTACGTTCGAGAACAGTCTCAGCTTCTTTGTCCCCGGAACCTCATTAAGTGCCACAAAGTTCTCAAGCCTCTCGAAATACGACTTGATGTCGTCGCTGCCCGGGTTAAACTCTGGCATGCTTCCGAAACGTTGCGAAGCTAGTGGAATTGCCATTTTGAAACGCTTGCCTTGTGTTCTTGGCCCAGTCGTCCGTTCCGCTTCGACCGCTGTGCTTGCTTCAGGATCGCACTATCATCCCATCTTCGTCGCCAGTGGTTCTATCGAGGCCGAGGAACGACACGAACGCGGGAACCAGACAGGAACGAATGCTGCTTTATTGAAGGAAGGCTCTGCTTTTAAAGCGCTTTATCATGACGACGCTCTTACGCCACCGCTCGTTTGATAGCCGATATCACAGTATATATAGCAACTACACCCAGCAAAGGTTCAGCGCAAAGAAATAAACTTTAGCACAACGGCGGTTACGAAGTGGCCGTCCCGCTTGCTTAAACAAGAAAAAAGTTATTCCGATTGAATTCATGAATTTTTGCGAAGGAACCCGCAGGCGTGAAATCATGGTGTACGGCAGAAAGCAGCGTCTAATATCTTTTTTTTCCCACCGGAATAGATCAGCCACGTCTAGAGACTCTCAATATTGCCTTCTACCCTGCCGAAAATTACTCGGAAAAGAAGTTTGACATCTGTTGCGAACCTCACAGCTCGGCGGAGTTTTTCATGGTCGGAAAATGGCGCTACTAGATAGGTTAAATAGCTTCGTTGTTGAATACGCAATTACTTCCCAAGCCGCTGGCGCCAATCGCTCCTGTTTCGTACCTCGAAAATGGGCACGATGTACCACGGCAAAGCTTCGTGCCTAAATGAGGGCTAAGCCTTGAACGAAAGGAAAGGACAGCAGCGAAATTCAATAGGTGTTGCTTTGTTTTTTTTTACAAAGTAGCTTCCTATGCAATCTCGGCGCGAGAAAGATGACAGTGCATAAACGATACGATTAAAAATTCCGGAGTTTTCGCAATTTGTTCCGAGTCCGACTCGGGCGTTATGGTGCCACGTGCACTCAATACTCAAAGGAGGTGGGCTGAAACCCGACATCGCAATTACATTTCCTATGGAAGCGGAAATGCTAGAGAGCCCGCGCATTGTGAGGCGTTAGTGCACGCTGAAGAACCCAAGGTGGTCAAATTTATTGAAAGTCTCGCCTACGACGCCCCACTTCCTTCTACTCAACAAGCGATATCTACAAGCTATCAAGGAAGTAGCGCGTTTTTCTTAGCAAGGCTGTTATTATTATTATTATTATTATTATTATTATTATTATTATTAATATTATTATTATTGTTGTTGTTGTTGCTGTTGTTCTTTGTTGTTGCTGCAATATAGCTGGTGATGTAAGTGCCTTTCCAAAAGGCCGTTCGTCTTCTTCATTATCATCGTAATGTTGATTTAAGGCAACCGAGCTCCACGTGAGGTGCGCTCGCGCTTTGGAACGTTCTGTCAACCGCGATGCACGCACTTTGCTGATTACGAAGGACGTTCCTGGGTCCTGTAGCATGCATGCACGTCGACGAAGTAGGTCGTCTTGAAACTTACCACGTAATCGACAGAGGAGATTCGGCATTCCCGGCCTCATCTATACTAGACAGCGCATCCTCGTCGATGTCGAGTCGGTACCTTCGCAGGACGTACTGCTTCCCCAGCTACCTCACCACTCTTGGCGGTCTCCTCGCTTCCAGTGTTCCAAAGGTCAAGGTACGAGACGTGCTGGAGCTATGAATTTTTGACCAACGCTCTCCGCAACATTTGATATTGTTCCAGACGGCCGAGACAATCAGTATTTTGGCTTTCAGGGCAGGGTCATGGAGGCACCGTGCACAGAGCAAGGAGTTCGACACGACTGTACGGACACTTCGAGGGACGTGAAGCACCAGCAGATCCAAAGGTACAAACCAGCCTGTTGATTAACATGTATAAGGAGCGTAGCAATCTGGAGTAGTTAGTGGAGCGTCATCGTAAGACAGCTCATATCCACGGAGGCGTAAAAGAAAGCAGAAGATGCCAGCGGTCACTATCAACTAAATATTTAATCAAAGCTTCAAGATATATACATGAAGCAGAATATCTCATGATACAAAATGGCTGCATCAAGGACAAAGTGGTGACCTTATGCACGACATTGCAAGAACATCGTAACGCATGTCCTAAGTTGCCGCCTGAATGGTTATTGTCCTTTTCTAGGGGATGAATTGAGGCCTGGCTAATACCACTTCCCCGCCCCTTTTTGATGTGAAACAATTTGAGAATTTCCCCGAGGGTGCGATATACCTATACAAAAGACTTGTTTAACACTTCGTACAGCGGCAACCAGGTGAGCATGCTTTATTTCCTCATCGCCGTTCTCTGCTCTATAAGCTTTTCCTAGGCGCGTTCTTCTTACATCGTGGACAGAGCTGCAAGGGATAAGTTGCGACATGTAGCTACACTAACTTCCGGATTTGTGCATCACTTTTTAGTTCGGTTATGAAGTGAATGTTAAGATAAAATGGCTGTCTTGCCTCCTGGAGTGTACAAAGGGTTTATGTTTACTATGGAATTTCCAAAAGAACATAAATGGCAACGCCTTGATTCCCGTATAGCGTTTGTAGGCATCTAGGTCTCCCTACGACCAAGAATGCTGTGTTACATTATAGTTCAAGCCATTCAGAGCTGTTCAATAATGGGGCGGCCATCGCGTGCTTGCGTGCCCACTAAGCCGCTTTCGTCGTGAGACTCTGCAAGGAAGATTTCCTTAGATCACATGAACTGATCGAATGTGGCGGATTGTCCCTATTCTCACTCACTTTCACTACGATAATACTAATGGATCAGGTAAAGTGCGAAAAGAAAGAGTGCGGCGTAAACAGAACGATGGATAGACACAGGAGTTTGCACCTATTTCCTTGGGCTAACACAATTTCACTCAGTCTCAAGAAGGTAGCCTCTTTGGGTAAGGGCACCATCCCGTGCTCAGCTAGCAATTAGGTCCCAAGGGCAACATCAGCAAAGACGAGGGTGTATCATTAGTCATAAAGGTGATAGCTATTTTGTTCCTTGTGCCACGAAACTAGGGTGTGAAATTCCGTTGTCAAGTGGTGCCTCTTTCATCGGTCAAATTGCGCGGTTCGTTAAAACGAGGCTCATTAAGCACAGAACGGCGTCCCACTAAAGTTCTTTCACTTCTGGACCCTCGCCTCTATGTTTTATGTTCTTGCACTAGTTTTTTGAAAGCAAAAAACTGAAACTCAAACTGAAAGAAAAATGAGCATGCTCAGCTTCACTGCCCACTGTAGGAAGTATAACGTTATCCTGTCTTCACTCATTCAAGGTTTATTTATAGACATCTAGATTGCACCGTCCGAGAAATTGTAGCAGCGTTTCACATAAGGGGGAAAGGGAAGTGGAGCGGAGGTACGGGTTGCATCAATTACATTCCAATTTTTCTCCCAAAAAAGGACGTTATGCTTTCATATGGCACTTAGCATATCGAATACGAAGTTCTGGCTGATGTCGCGCATACAGTCGCCACTTTCTAGCCTTGTTACGCGCATCTTGCATCATGTGCTCTTCTGCTTTATATATAGACATGGTGCTGTGTTGATCGAAAATTTGCATTGACAGCGCTCGCGTTGTCGGTTTCTTTTTTTCTTTGTCTCCAGTACGCGTGCGTTGTTTGATAATAAGCGTATATAACTTAACAAACACTTATGGAATGGCTGTGAAACAGTTTAGAGTAATGACAAAATTACTAACATCGTGTTGTGAGGTATCTTAAAACGAAAAAAAAGTTTTGAAAATTGCATTTTCTCGATGTGGTGATGCGTTAGCTTCGTATCACATGTTATTTCTTCTAGCACCGATGTACAATTTTACAGTACAATTTGATGCTAAGCCTTAAGAGATTAATGTAGGATTAGACAGCCGCGGTGGTATTGCGATTGTGTGGTCGTACATGGATGCAGGCTAGAAGCCCAAGTGCCGTGCTATGCCATTGAATTCTCTTCATATTCAAGTAGTCGCAATGGTGTGGGCCCTTAGCAGAGGCGCGTTCTCATATTCACGGGATTGCGGACGCGCACCTCGAGAACTGTAGAAAAACTAGCAAACCACACAGAAATGAGACCGGTGGCTGCTGGTTGTCCCAACTTTTCTTTTTTTTTTTGCAGTGTTCACCAGCGTGCTTTTATCCCTGTTCTGCAGCCACTATTAGAATTATTTAAATAAATTGCCGAATAACTCTGCCATCATCATCATAGTCATCTGCAGCAGCCCATTTCATGTCCACTGAAAAATGAAGGCTTCTCCGCACGGTCTGCAATTGATCCTTTGCTGGGCGAGTTGGTTCCACTTTACTCCTACGAATATCTTAATTCCATCGCCCCACGGCTAATTCCCCATTATAGATTGGGATTAATCTCGATGGTTTCAGTCGGCTCACACATACAAAACAGATATACCAGGAATAGTAAAAGTGAACGATTTCGGCGGTTTTGTGCTCAAAGGTGACGAAATCACTGAGGCACGCGATAGTGGAGAACTCGGGAATTTATTTTGACAACCTGGGCTTTCTTTCTTGAAAACGTGCACCTACAGGCGAGTGGGCAAACGGCGCTCCTGCATTTCGCGATGCCAATACAAAGGCGGCTACCTTTTCCGGGAATCGAGCTTAGCAGTTTGGCGCTGTGCCTGGTAAGTTACCATAGTGGGTAAGCGAATCGAAAAATTTACGTCAGAAAGACAAACTAATTTGTTGATCTAGCATTCCTGCACCGCGCAATATTCCTGCGTTCTCGCAACTCTTACACCTATTAGAGACCTTCTCTTTTTTTTAACACTAACAGGGCGTATGGACATCAAAAGATATCCAAGCGCGACTGATAGTATGTGTGTCAGTATTGCCCTTATCAAAGTGGGAGAGATGTATGCACATGTTTCGAGAAGACCCGTGTGGACGCACTAATATTACGTCAATATTTCAGCAGAAAGTTGCATTTGTACACCGTCGTTTCTAACCGAAGGGACCATTTAGGCCTCTTTTAGATTCAATGGTCTTACATATCATCAGACTCCGCTGTTTGTACAAGTAGGAGCTATGGCCTTGACAAGCAGATCCTACAAAAGAGAGTAGCTATGTCTAGAAAGGCAATATTTAACAAAAAATAATGGTTGCAAAGTCGCGTAGTTACGAAGTGCTTGAAGTACGCCAAGCAACTGAGTGGAATACAGCGCCTTTCGTTCTGAGAAAGCCTTCAAGGTGATGCTTGAGATTACAGAATGTTGCTCACTGCCTACTCCTATAGAAATGGCGAACACTCTGTAGAATTGAGAATGTGTGTTAGAATTTTTATGGCTTCCTACATTTATTTTCGTTCCATCTACAATTTATTTACTATGTAAAGCTATGCTGCTGAAGTTAGTTATAAGCATCGTGCATTTGCTCTTCACCTTGTTGCATGAACTGTGTAGCGCATAAAATAAACAACGACTTTACATACAGAGAACTATAAATCTCAAATCTGCTAACAAAGACATCGCTGTACATTTACTCAAAACATTGCTTATGAAAGATTCCAATAACGTCAACAGAATTATCGGAAGTGCGTCGTGATCCTGCAGTTTGCGTGTGCTGCAGCGCTCATTTCAGCACTAAGAGTCAATCGCTCTAAACGGTGACGACAAATACGATGACAATTCGAGCAGTGTTCATTGTTTGAACGCAATACACAGTGCAGTAACCGATTAGTATTCAGATTTCCTAGGTGTTTTTGTACGCTAAATCAGAGGCTGTGGTCGCACTTGAGTATCAGCTCGGAACACAGTTACACTACATCTGCTGTACTTGAACTTCACCGTGCCATGAATGTTTCTTATCAGAAGATTTCAAATGTTAAATGTTGGGACTAGCAATTGAGCGAGCTTATTCGTGCTTTTTTGCCATGGCAGTAGTTTCAGAAGAACGCCGGTACAACAACTCAGATAGAGGGAACAGCTCTACCTGCTATGGTCGAGCGGTTCATAATGTGATGCAAACCGTAACGCTATAGGCGTTGTGAAGAACTTGGCCTGTTTGGAAGAAACATCAACAAAAGCTTGTTTCATTGGCGAATTTGCAGGTTTCGTAACATGGAGAACGTTTATTTATAGCATAAGGTAGGGCATGTAGCCATAAACGCTCTGCGATAAAGATACTTTTCTGTGTATAGTTCTGAGACAGTTCCTTATCTCTTTAATAAGGGTGCTTCTAATTTTCTTTCCTTCGGTTCTTCAATGAAGTTTTGAGCACCTTGTCGTGGCAAGTAAGACCGCGGTCCTGCGGGAACTTTGTGACATCATCCTTTATTTCAACACGCATGCATGTCGAGAAATGTGGTGTTGCTGTGAGGTGAGTGGTTGCTGCTTGGCGCCTGCAGATGTGACCTGCGAATGAGTAGCGACCACTTAATGTCCCATTTAGATTTTTGGAGTTACGCGTTAAGTCGCCTTGCACACGCTTCAAAAATCCGCAGCATTTGAGATTCTTCCAGGTGCTTGACGGTCGAGGTGAACATTTCAGTAGAATAACTGTAGTTCGATAGGTTTGAGCTGTCGGAGAAGTATCAGGTCATCGATAATACTAATGTATGAAACTACGCTTCATCACTGCCGAGGGATACATTCTTTCTTTTTCAAGTGAATGGTTCTGCTAAACGTTAGTTATGTGCTAAGAGTTAGTGTGAACTTAAACAAATATCAAAGCTACTATCGTTATGAAATCAAGCAACGAGAAACGATTTGCGCTGAGGGTCCGGCGCAGCAATCGCCGATGAGTTCTCTTGCATGAAATGGTTTCATATCTGTTCGCGAAATTCCTCGTGCTGGAATGGAGTGACGTTATTCCCCCCAGCATGGAGCCAATTCTCACCACAAGTCCTTCGTGAGCGCTTTTTGACAGTGAAACCTGTTTTTTTTAATCACGAAAATGAAACTCAGCGGGTAAAGCAAGCGGGAAGTGTCGTCCATATAAAACTTCTGCTGGTGATGTGTTGCAAGAATGGTGAGGTACTTTGCGTAAGTGGGAAGCATCGACGCTCAGCACAGGCAGCAATCGGCGTTTTCATTTGCTGTCCCGCTTGCCTCTAGAAAAAGGCTATTTAATGTAAAATACGCTGCGGCAAGTTTTCGGAGCCCGTGCATTTGGAACTGGCCGCCGGACTCATTGGAACACGTCACCAGTTGGTTTTGCACTGCGCGTGACCCACCACTCCATCTGCAGCGATTTCCGGTTGCATTGTTGTAAAGAAGGAAAGCACGAGATTTCCGCGGGCGGCATGACATTGTAAAGAGTAACTGTTTCTGGGCGCTAAAAGCAGACAAGGTGTCGCCGTCTTTGTGAATACAAACTCGCCACCGGCAATAACTACAAATGCTGCTAATGAAAATGTTCATGGGACATTTTTCCATGGAACCTGACATTGGCGTAACTTCTCGTAAATGCTTTGTTCATGGCGGCATGCACTGCGAAGTAAAGAGTGTGGATTTGAACGGTATTTACCAAATCCCACTAATTAATTTCGATGGAAGGTAACTCAGAACTCATATATAATTGAGGAAATCAAGCGATGTCCAGAGGGAATCCATTCACGGCGCATCATTTGCAAAAGGATGATTTTCGGATAATTTCGTGCAGGGATCCTATTAAAACGGTGCAAGTCTACAGTTTACGC
This sequence comes from Hyalomma asiaticum, assembly GCA_013339685.2. Taxonomy (NCBI): domain Eukaryota; kingdom Metazoa; phylum Arthropoda; class Arachnida; order Ixodida; family Ixodidae; genus Hyalomma; species Hyalomma asiaticum. Next base: position 53,752 of record JABSTT010006133.1, on the reverse strand, counting down.
TACCCTCAGTAGTACCCTGTGTGACGTAGGTATCCTTCTCTCATCCAGTGTTGTTATAAAGTTATGTCTATCATTTCCGTGCTGCGAGTGATCACGCATTCCAGAATAATGTCGGGGCTACCACGCTGTCTTCTACTCGTTATAAGACGCAAAGGAGAACAGCCATGTCCAACAGGGCCCTACGGAAGAGCTGAACAACTGAGCTATTGGACGATTCGGTTTCCTGAGTGAAATTAGCGGGATTTTCTTCGCCCTCTAGACGAATTCGTAGCGTCGAAGTATTACGAATTATCGATGTGGCTCTTTTGTTCAAATAACTTGGCTCTCTGGTTAGAAATTGACTAGCAGTCTGCTGAAAAGTTGATTACTCTAACTTCGTCAATATTTCTTAAATGTCTCCCTGTCGCCGTCTTATGGCGCGTGACACCATGAACAAAACGATTCGGTAAGAGTATCGCATATGTCTGGTGATATGTACGCAGAATGCTACACACATTCTATATTTATATTGTGCAAATTAAGAATGAATTCTCCGTAATTTGTCGGTGATCATCATGTCGGCTTCAAATTGGGTTCTTTATCATCGCATCTGGGTTTTCTTCTGCAGTGTAGTGAGTGCGTTAACGTCCATGTAAAGGGTATGTTAAAATATATATGTACGCGGTGTCCCAACTATCATGCACCAAATTTCATAAAGAATATCTGAGCGTTGTGTCGAATCATTTCAATTATATCTTGGTTGTAATCGTATGTGGCTGCTACCGATATTTTTTGCATTAGTAAATATAAAAAATAGTGCTTTCTAAATATATACATATAAAATATTTTTATTTTTCGCCGAAATGTCAATAACAAAGTTGTAGGCCGGTCACGATAATCCGCGAATCAAGAAATTTTCTCGTGCTTAATTAGTTTTTTTTTGAGGAAGCAACACAAGCAAATTGATGAAATAAAGAATGAATTCGCACTCGCGTGCAGCTACTCAAGCGCTCCCGAACTTTATTCCATGGAATCACTGCTGAATACCTTTATGGCTACATTGTACAGGCTTTGCCATGTAGGGTGGTTCGGTAGGTTCGAAAACTTCACCGGCAGTGAGATAAGAATTCGCCTATGCTACCTTGTTACGAAAACTGCAGAGCAACAGTACACAAAGACGACACACAGAAACGACCAGGACAAGCACTCTATGTGTTATGTTTATCTGTTGTGGCGCTGCTGTTCTCGCGGCAATCAACGAACACGTCTAAGTTGCCGCGCTAATCAAATTCATTACTGTACTACTTTGCATCATGACGTCATATGAAGCTGCAAAGGTGTCGCTTGGGAGCGATTCAGTAGCGGCACGCTGGAAGAAATTTTAGTTCGTATCTCGCGCACTTCGGAGGCTCCTGTAGCGAAAAAAAAAGCCGACGTGACGAAGTTCACCATGAAATATATGCGTGATTTGTGTATTAAAAGGGCCGCCCTAGAACTTACTAATTGACACAGGCCAATCAGGGCATGTTTTAGAATTTGAATAGTTAAGCAAAAGAATTATATGATATAATCATTTGATTATTAATAATTATTTGATCTAAAAACACAGTAGTATTAAGCATACCCGACAACTACCGAAATATAAATGAGATGGTTGCGCAAAGGCGATCACATATTTCTCATATGTGCATGGTATTTGGGACACCCTGAATATACATAATGATACGGGGCGTTCGAGCAAGCTATATAAAGAAGCATTGCAAGCGTGCCTGCTTGGGGAATTCGAGAGAGGAAGCGGGATATCGCGTATGAGGGACAGCGGGTGAACACCAAAGTAGAAGAGAAGATCAGGGGAAGATGGAGGCTTGAATCGCTAGAAACGACGTAGAACGGGGAATGTCGCTGGGGCAAACGTTTCGAAAAGTGGACTTGTCTTGGTCAGGACGGCGACTTCCTTCTCCAGTGTTCTTTTGTGTACGCCATTGCACGCTCTCTCCCGTACAGAAAAGGACATCAGAAGAGCGGCACGTGCGAATAACAAAAGAAAAAGGGAGGGGGGCGGTGTTGTTTGTAGGGGTAGTTGGGCGACCGGAGTTAGCGTGACTGATATAAATGGAAAGAACGAAAGCTTCCAAAGACTCCGCTCGTGGTGCATATCTTGGAAATACATTGTGTGCGCAGCGCGACAGAGCAGAATGAAGAAAGAAACACAGACCCCTTTTACCCCGAAGCAGGTGAACTAGTTACACTAGTTCTTATAACCATATGTTGAGCATGCATCGAAAGTAGTGTTGTTTTGCCATATATTGTGGTCTGATTGATCCAAGAGACAATGCAAAAAAGCAAGCCATAGAAGACAATAATCAATATTAGTTTCATGTTTTAACTGCAGCGTCGCAGTAATGTAATAATGTAGATGAATTAAATTGAGTGTGTTTGTGTTTGTATTGCCATACATATCTACTTATAGCCTTGCGCTGAGACAATCATTGCTATTACTAAAGCGTGTAGTTATATTTGTAGAGGTGCTATCAGAATATCGAGACCAGCATGCCATGATGTCTAGATAACAAGATTCCACGGCTGTATGTTTGTCGCACATATGTGTACATACTACCAAGCCACAAAGGCGAAAAGGCTTTTGCTCTAAGCATGATAATATTTGCCGCTGTCTCATTTGAGAACAGGACGCTGTGTACTTGCGATGTATCAAGATTTCAGGAATGAGCCTTTTATGGCTGCTCTCTTTCGTCCACGTAGTTGGAAGCAGCCAGTGGCTTGCAGAAGGGATTCCCTCGTGGGCAACCTGTTGCCGGACAGCGCGGAATGCACTTCCCCTTCACTGGCGTTTGATTTCTTTGCTTTCACATGCAGTCCACGGGTGGAACCACGGAACACGTTGCCGTACCTGTTGAGGACACCCATGACTGCCAAAGTCGAACAGGAGGACGACACCGATGGTGCATCAACGTCAAGCAGCTGCATTTGGAGGCTACAGTCCAGGTGGGCCAAGCTGACGTGCTGCATATGCATGCAAATCCATTTCAGAGGGAAAGAATTCCAATTCGTATTGCTTCGAAAGACCGAGCATGTAAATGTTCATTCGTAGCTGGTGGTCACGTCCCTATGGCCCACCTAATTTTTATATAGCAGCCCTTATAATACTCTTATACGACTTCGCTTAACACTGTAAGCCCATTTGTCGGAAATTGGGGATGTGTGAATGGATGATTTTTCTTTGGAATCGGTATTACCTCGCAACTTGTAACAATGCTTTGCAAATGAAACGATAGACAGGAAATACGGGGAGCGATAATTGAGCAGACGCGCACCCTCATCAACATCACATCGTATAGCAGCAAATTTAACCTTGGGTGGCAAGTCTGATTGGGTTGGCATAAACAGTGGCTACTACCGAACACAAAGGTGGGTAGTTCAGCATAGCTGGCGCTAAACAGCGGGTGCTTTGGGTTCTCGGGTTATAGATGCAGCAGAACACGGCTAATGTTTAATTACGGCCTTCCGCCTACATGAAGCGTTTCTGACGCCGCCGCGGCTCAGAAATGAAAAAAAAAGAAAAAAGAAAAAGAAAAAAACGTTTTCAGAAGTACAATGGCTGTTGTCCTGTCTCCTTTCTTATGCCAGAACTTTAAGTGCTCTGTGTATGGGGTTAGTTTGCAATTGACTTGGACAAATATAAAATTCTTAAAGACTTAAATTTATGGTACTTCGCAGAAGTACCTTTTCTGGATTTCAGGACGTGAGGCCCGTGAAAACACCGAAAACTACTTTTTAAACTTCCCAATGTGGGAATTGATGAGAATGTCCTCAATTGGATTTGAGCATACCTGAGCGATCACCGACAAACGCTGAGAGTGAGAAATATTTCTCGGGAAATCGAGAGGTGGTATTCAGGTGTGCCACAAGGATCCGTATTTGGGTCAATACTTTTTATATATTAATGACGTCTCAGAACTTGTCCAACCACCAGTAAAAATTAAACTTCTTGCAGATGATTGTCCAGTTTATTGCCCAGTTATCATCATCATCATCATCATCATCAGCCTGTTTAGGTCCACTGTAGGACGAAGCCTTTCCCAACGATTTCCAATCCACCCTATCCTGAGCGAGTTGGTTCCACTTTATGCCCGCAAACTTTTTAATTTCATCGCTCCATCTAACCTTTTGCCTGCCTCTGTTGCGTTTTCCCTCTCTTGGTATCCATTCCGTCGCTCTTATTGTTCATCTGTTATCTTTCCTCCTCATAACATGTCCTGCCCAGGTCCACTTCTTTCTTTTAATTGATATAATAATATCGGCTACTCCTGTCTGTTCTCTGATCCATTCCGCTCATTTTTTATCTCTTAGCGTTACCCCTATCATTTTTCTTTCCATTGCACGTTGCGTGCTCCTTAGTTTCATCTCTAGTTTTTTCGTTATCCTCCACGTTTCTGTACCGTACGTTAGTACTGGGAGGATGCAGTGATTGAATACTTTTCGCTTTAGTGAGAGCGATAACTTTCCAGTCATGATTTCCTAATGCCTTCAGAATGCGCTCCAGCCCATCCTTATTCTGCGGAGAATTTCTTTTTCATGGTTAGGAATCCCTGTTATTAACTGTCCGAGGTACACTTATTCGTTTACACATTGTAAGGGTTCATTGTTGATTTTAAATTCCTGTTCCTTAGCTAGGCTATTGAGCATAACTTTGGTCTTTTGCCTATTCATTCTTAATCCAATTTTAATATTTGCCCTGTTTAGGTCATCAATCATGTTTTGTAGTTCGTCTCCATCATTGCTAAAGAGCACAATGTCGTCTGCAAATCTTAAATTGCTTAGATATTCTCCGTCTATTCGAATTCCCTTGTCCTTCCCAGTCTAGACGTTTAAAGATATCCTCTAAACATGCAGTGAATAGCCTCGGGGATATCGTATCTCCCTGTCTCACACCTCTCCCGATCGGGATTTCTCTGCTTCTCTCATGTAGGAGCAGTGTGGCTGTGCCATCTTTGTATATGTTGTTTATGGTTTTCACGTATATGTCAGGTACCCCTTGTCTACGTAGAGCTTCTACAACTGCTTGTATTTTTATGGAATGAAATGCTTTCTCGTAGTCGATAAACGCCATATAAAGAGGTCTGTTATATTCCGCGTACTTCTCAATTTCTAGGTTGATAGCGTGGCTGTGGTCCATTGTAGAGTAACCTTTCCCAAAACCAGCTTGTTCTCTCGGTTGGTTAAAGTCGAGGGTTTCTCTTATCCTCGTAGAAATTACTTTTGTAAATAGCTTGTAATTACTGGGAGTAGGCTAGTTGGTCTGTAATTCTTTAACTCCTCTATGTCACCTTTCTTTTGGATAAGGATTATATTAGCATTTTTCCAACTGCGTGGTACACTACATTGTAATCACAGCGCTTGAACACATACCTAAGGGAAATGCTCATGTCGCTGGAGAAAGTCGCTTCTTCAGCCGACGCAGGTAACAACAACAACAACAACAACAATATATAATAATAATAATAATAATAATAATAATAATATACTTTTTCTCAAAACATGACGAGCGGTATGACACATAAATGGACGGACGATTCCAGTCGTTGCGTTTTTGGCTCCAAGTACATTGAAGCTATTATTGCCAAAATATTATTTATACTTATGGCGAGTGTACGTGATGTAATATTGGTGTGCTAAGCTTTCAAAGACGAAAGCAAGGAGTGTATGCCGGAAAAAACTGCGCTTTTAAACCGTGAGTAATGGTTGTGAGTGAAGGAATATTGGTTTACCTAAAACACTTAGGTTTTTTCTTCTTCTACTATCTGTGCATAACGTGGAGATGCTTGCGCTAAAAAGCGATGCTTTTGCGCGTTGTCTTCGTCGGTGTAATACTCGATTCCACGTAGTTAATTATATTTGCAACCGGCCTTAACAACTTCATCGAAAATTAGATGGCGCGTCTGGAGTATGAAATTCAGAAAAGAACGAAGCAGTTATTTTCCTTTTGGTCGCTATGACGACTATAACACGAAGCGGGTGATACTTAAGCTGCATGCTGAGTACTGCGTCGGAAACACTTCTCGGTGCTTTATTTCAAGGGACGCGAAGATTTAGAACACCCTTGGTCGCCTGTGCTGTTCTGTTTACATTGAAGTGGTTACACGCAGTGCGTTCACAGAAGTATGGGCCGATCCCGGTAGCAGTTCACCGTGCGAGGTCCAAAAATTTCTGGCACCGCTCCAATTTGCGGGTTCGATCCCCGCCATCGCGGCTGTATTTGCATACACACTGAAAAACTTAGAAAGAGAGAGAACGAAACATAACGACAGAAATTGAAGGTCAGAGAAATAAAGAAGTAGAAAGGAATGCCTGCCACAGGTGCAGCTCACTTTGCAAAGCTTAGAGACTGCTTTACGTCACCTCGTGAAAGGTTGCTACGTGATCGAAATCACGAAAAACCACATAACAGCTGATCACGGTATCGAAACCACGTAGAATCGCGTAAAAGCCACTGACGTGATGTGTTCCATACAAACAATATAAAATCCCGCACAACTAGTCACTTGTCGTGTTCCCCCCAAAATCACGCGCTCTTTAGGTTAGTCTAGGCGCATCACGGGATCCTAGGCCGAACAATGACACCGCTGTCGCTGCCAGCCTTGTACTAGGCAAAGCTGCGCTATTTCTTTTTTTTGATATTACCGTCAAGTTAGCGTAGTTACAATGGCGTGAGACACAGTATTTTGTGCCAGCCTAATGAAACGATAATGCAGCCTACGGGAGGCGTTTCACGAAAAACGCGTCTGGGCAAGAGCTGGCCCGCAGTCTTAAGCCCTTGATATCATACATTCTCATCGTACTTTGGCTCCTAAGGCTGTTGAATGGAACTGCGCTCTTTAAGTTAATGTTATTGCTAACACAACGGAGGCATAGCACTTGCCGAGTGAACTATAAAGCGCGGTATCTTTAATACAGCTCTCTTGCTATTCTTTTGATGACGAGTCAATGGATTCCAGATATTGTTTACCCAAAGTACAAAATTCAATACGAGAGGATAAATTTCAAGAAATGCTAAAGTCCTTAGCTTGCACTTGGTGTTTGGTTGATATTTGTGCAGAAGGAGTTATGTGCACTGTTGTCAAGAGCCAACACGAAATGGAAGCTTGGCATTTATTAGAGGAGAATTTTTGTACCTATTCCTGGGACAAATGTGACAGCCTATGTGAGCATATTATGGCAAATTTTATGTTCTCGACGAATCACAATTGTACAGCTCTTTTAGCGAGCCCACTGAATGTGTGCAGTGTATAGAGTATTTACATTAAAACAGATTCACGCCATAGTGGGCTTTGTGTAACAGTGGTGACGGCTATGCGCTCTCGGTCACGCTCGTTTTATCTCTTAGCGTTACCCCTATAATTCTTCTTTCCATTGCACGTTGCGTGCTGCTTAGTTTCATCCCTAGTTTTCTTTCGTTATCCTCCACGTTTCTGCACCGTAGGTTGGTACTCCAAATACCAAAGAAGTGATTGAGTAACCGAATAGTTGAATATATGAAACTTAGAAACCCTGGAAGTAAGAACGCAGAAGCTGCGGTTCAAAAACTCCTTTTTCAGATACTACATAATGAAGTGCAAATAAACAAGGACAACTATCCAACCAATCACCATAAAAGGTTCCCAAGAACGACTTGCAGTACATTCGTAGACCCAATACCATCTCGAACAGACCTACTCAGTTTTAGGGGCGTAGCTCCTTAAGGCGTGGGTCGTGCGTCCCCGATGTATGTAGTAGTAGTAGGTAGCCACCGGCGCGTGCCTGCCGGGAGGCACGCATGCGCCGATAGCGAGCGCGTGGCTCCCGGCACGCGCTCGCCCGCGAGAGACAACGTTGGCGCAGGCCGCGTCGCCTAGCGAGTTTCTTGATTGAGAAATACCGACTGCTCGCGTTGGAGAACCGCGAGCAGGAATTATCGGTTACCTTGCATTTTACGGACCACAAAGCAGTCATAAACAAGGGACCACGGAAACCAGCAATAAAAGTTTGATGACATTTACTCAAGTGTTTCACTTTTAATTGTGGGGCGAATTGCACGGTAGAGTTTCACGGTTTACCGATGATTGCTCCTGATATAGCGTTGCTCCTGATATAGCGCGACGATTTGCCGCGCAGCCCCGCCACGGTGGTCTAGTGGCTAAGGTGCCCGGCTGCTGATCCGAGGGTCGCGGGATCGAATCCAGGCCGCGGCGGCTGCATTTCGATGGAGGCGAAATGTTGAGGCCCGTGTGCTGTGCGATGTCAGTGCACGTTAAAGAACCCCAGGTGGTCGAAATTTCCGGAGCCCTCCACTACGGCGTCTCTCATAGTCAGAGCTGGTTTTGGGACGTTAAACCCCACAAAACAACAAACGATTTGCCGCGCTCATCGCGACGACGAAGCCGTGCCGTTATCTTGTCCGATAAGACATATGGGGTGAACGGTCAGCCACAAATTTCAAGAACTGAGCCGAGGGATCGAAGAGCTCGAATAGCAGCGCGCTTAGTGTTAGCAGAAAAGTGTAGAGTTGTGCCAAAGAGAACAAATAGGTCATTCATTTCAGACACTTACATAGCGGTACAGAATTAAATGAATCTGTAAATAATACTCAGGGGGAGTTTTGCGAGAGAACGTAATGACTTTTTATTATTGGTATTTAATTAGAGGAAATTGTTCTTGCATAATTCTGAAGATGAAAGCAAAGCTGACTGCAGAAGAGAACGTGACAATCGTTCATAGCATGAATTTCCTAAATTATCTTGATGTAATCTGCATAAAGAAGGAAAGAATTTCTGACGGTGGAAGAGACTTCGTTCCCAAAAATTAGGAATGTGGGAGGGCCTAATACTGACCCTTAAGGGAACCCGCGGGTTGCGTTGGTACAAAACAGATATTTGTCCATTGATGGCAAAATAGCACGACCTGTCAAAAATTTAATTGTGCAGTAAGACGACACCTGAGGAGTCGATATCAATTCAATGCGACCAAGTTTACAAAATAGTACTGAGTGGCTGGTTAAACCGAAAGCCTTACTGAGGTCACAGTAAATATGTCAACCTGCCCCCTCTGAAGCACTGGAGTAGATATCTGTGTCATGAAGGTATCAAGACTTGTGACAGTCGAGCGGCCAGAGATAAACCTATGTCGGATTTATCACTGGTCAGGGAGCTTTTGACACTAGATGACAATATCTTCAAGTCTAGAGTTGGACGGAATCCCGTCTGGTCGAGGAATAATATGAAGAACACAGAGCAGCACCGACAAAAGTAAAAATAAATAAATATATTCTTAAAAGACGTTTCGGCTGCCGCACGGGAGCCTTATTCACAATCAAACCAGTAGTGATTGTGAACAAGGCTCCCATGCGGGTGCCGAAACGTCTTTTAAGAATGTATTTATTTATTTTTACTTTGGTCGGTGCTGCTCTATGTTGTTCATGACAATATCTTATGAAGAATAAGGTAAAATTCTTTTGATGTGGAACAGAGTAGAGGAATATGGGGAGATAATTCGAGATGTCTGCTTTGTAGCCACATATACACTGGGGAAACACAAGCAGTTTCGCAAATGCTATTAAAAGTGGAAGTGCTGAGAGAGTTATTAAATATGGATATTACTAAATGGACAAGTATAGTGCCATAAGCTTTTAGAATGGCGGAGGGCATGCCTTCGGGCCCACTGGATAAGGATGGCTTTAAGTGCACATTCACTGAAGAAGTGTTCGTCAAGTGATGCACTACTGTTGCTGTACATGTGCTGGAGTGTGAGACTTGGTATAAGGATGAGAAGTGTGCTGCAAAACACTCAGCGTCTGATTCAACTTCTGTACCGCTTCAGTTCAGTAGTCCAATTGACTCTTCTCGTCTGCAGTTCGTTTCTGTACATATTTCCAAAACTCCGCTCGCCAGACAGAGATTTTTTTTTCTCCTAAGGAATTCACGTATGGAATTTGATCACGATTCTACGCCGTTTACGGAGACTTCGGAAGTAGCTGATTTCATCCGCTCTTTAGACAGCGAGATTTAACACTTCTTATGGGCACGATCTTTATGTTTCAATGCGCATATTAGTGCGAGTGGTAATCCATGGAGATATTTACGCTGTTTTGGTGTGTACTGTGCAATATAATTTCAACAACTAGCCTCGTAAACTGATCAACCAGCTCATAAACGGTGGTGTTGGTGGTAACCAGTGACCCGTCAATGGTGGGCAGGTAATGATTCAAGCCAGTGTAATCACCACGCTTGAACACATACGTAGGGAAATGATCATGTCGCTGGAGAAAGTCGGTTCTTCAGCCGACGCAGGTAACAACAGCAACAACAACAACAACAATATTAATATTATTATTATTATTATTATTAATAATACACATTTTCTCAAAACATGACGAGCGGTATGACACATGAATTGACGGACGATTCCAGTCATTGTGTTTTTCGCTCCAAGTACATTGAGGTTATTATTGCCAAAATATTATTTAGATTTATGGCGAGTGTACCTAATGTAATATTAGTGTTCTAAGCTTTCCAAGACGAAAACTAGGACTGTACGCCGAGAAACACTGCGCTTTTATACCTTGAGTATTGGTGAGTATTGGTTGTGAGGGAAGGAATAATGGTTTACCTAAAACACTTACGTTTTTGTTCTTCTTCTACTAACTTTGCATAACGTGGAGGGGCTTGCGCTAAAAAACATGCTGTTGCGCGTTGTCTTCGTCGGTGTAATACTCGATTCCACGCAGTTAATTTTATTTGCACCGGCCTTAACATCTTCATCGAAAATTAGATGGCGCGTCTGGACTATGAAATTCAGAAATAAACAAAGAAATTATTTTGCTTTTGGGCGCTATTACGAATATAACACGAAGTGGGTGATACTTAAGCTGCATGCTGAGTTCTGCGTCGGAAACACCTCTCGGTGCTTTATTTCAAGGGACGCGAAGATTTAGAACACCCCTGGTCGCCTGTGCTTCTCTATTTACGTTGAAGTGGTTACACACAGTGCTTTAACATGGAGCAGTTTAAGCTCCTAGTTAGGGCGTGGGACTTTCACAGAAGTATGGGCCGATCCCGGTAGCAGTTCACTGTGCGAGGTCCAAAAATGTCAGGCACCGCTCCATGTTGCGGGTTCAATCCCCGCCGTCGCGGCTGTATTTGCATACACACAGAAAAACTGAGCAAGAGAGAGAAAGAAACAGAACGAAAGAAATGGAGGGTCAGAGAAATAAAGAAGTAGAAAGGAACGCCTGCCACAGGTGCACCTCACTTCGCAAAGCTTAGATAGTGCTTTACGTCATCTCGTGAAAGGTACCTACGCGATCGAAATCAAGCAAAACCACATAACAGCTGATCACCATATCGGAACCACGTAGAATCGCGTAAAAGCTAGTGACGTGACATGTTCCATACAAACAATATAAAATCCCGCAACAACTAGTCACTTGCCGTGTTCGCCCTAAAATCACGCGCTCATTAGGTTAGCCTAGGCGCATCACAGGATGCTAGGCCGAACAATCACTCCGCTGTCGCTTCCAGCCTTGTACTAGCCAAAGCTGCGCTATTTATTTTTGTATATTACCGTCCAGTTAGCGTAGTGACTATGGCGTAAGATACAGTATTTTGTGCTAGCCGAATGAAAAAATAATGCAGCCTACGGGAGGCGTTTCACGGAAAACGCGCCTGGCCAAGAGCTGGCCCGCAGTCTTAAGCCCTTGATATCCTATATTCTCATCGTACTTTGGCTCCTAAGGCTGTTGAATGGAATCCGCTCTTTAAGTTAGTGTTATTGCTAACACAACGGAGGCATAGCACTTGCCGAGTGAACTATAAAGCGCGGTATCTTTAATACAGCTCTTTTGCTACTTTTTTTGCGACGAGTCAGTGGATTTCAGATATTGCTTACCCAAAGTACAAAATCCATACGTGAGGATAAATTTCAACACATGCAAAAGTCCTTAGCTTGCACTTGAGGTTTGGTTGATATTTGTGCAGAAGGAGTTATGTGCACTGTTGTCAAGAGCCTATACGAAAGGGAAGCTTGGCATTTATTAGAGGAGAATTTTTGTACCTATTCCTGGGACAAATGTGACAGCCTATGTGAGCATAATGTGGCAATTTTATGTTCTCGACGAATCACAATTGTACAGTTCTTTTAGCGAGCCCACTGAATGTGTGCAGTGGATAGAGTATTTACATTAAAACAGATTCACGCCATAGTGGGTTTTGTGTAACAGTGGTGGCGGCTATGCGCTCTCGGTCACGCGTTAATTTTTGCGATAGTTTATCCCCCTACTAGTTACTATTTCAGAACAGTAACGCGTAAGGTAACAGTAACAGTTTCTAATACAATAATTTTTCCCGTTACACGCTACGGTTAATGCCATCGGCCGAAACTGTGCCGTAAGGATAACGCGCAGAAAAATTAACAAAAATATACACTTCTCATACACTTCTCATGCAACGAAGTGCACATAGCATGGCACGAATGTATCATGAAAGCAGCAGCATATGAGCAGCCTGTGAATTACAGATCAATTAACAATGATAAACCGCGTGTGACATAAACCGGCATACATCGCGAGCGACAAAAGTCGGGAAAAAAGATGGGACCCTTATAAAAAGGTTGAACTTGTTCCAGTGGGTGGTTGTATATGAATGAGGGTATCAACTCAAGCTTGTAACTGCGTATTTAGAATTGGTAGTAATCATTAATTAATAATTAGCATTGATAATTTTTTCTTTACCAGCTGACGGTCAGGAAAAGGGGGTTTACCTACGTTTTAAAAAGAGCTAGTAAGAATGCACGTGCAAAGCACGTCTAGACACTTACATTCATAAAGAGTTGCGCTGCAACCGCCAAGAACTTCCCAATATATAACAGGAGGCAGAAGGGGGGGGGGGGAGGACCGGGCGGCTGCGTTTAATTCCTATAGCGACGCCGTCAGCATAGACAGAAAGACGGCCCGATTGGAATTTATGTAGATGTCTAAATCTTTATTTTGGAAAAGAGTACAGGGCGCTAGGCACACGCACACAGAGAGAAGGACGCACGGACTGGCGCTACTAACAACGGTTTATTTAATCGTCCTACACCCACCGATATTTTATAACGGTTCCAAATTTTGCGCATGCGCAACGTCGTGTACAGAAACATAAAAACTAGAATGACTACAAGCCGCACCAATGATCTGCGCACGTCCCATATCATCCAGAAGGAAGTTATATTCAGAGGAGGATAATTTAAACGAAGCCTCGCTTACGCATATACCTTTACACTTCCTGATAAAGAAGGCCTCCAAGGCTAGCCAAGAAGAAAAGCTTTTGCTTCGGCGGAACATCTTAGCTCTTAGAATTTCGGCGCACATCCACATGCGTTAATGTTCGCAACTACTTGCGCGTATTATATTAGAGAGTAATAGCTGAGCGGCTCAGCGGGCCAGCGGGCCCAGCGAACGAGCGTAGACGCCAACTGCGCATGCGCGGCCCGCTGGGACATCCAGCGTGTTCACGGAGCGCGCCGCTCGCCCGCTCATTTCGTCTCTTCAGCGGAGCGTATGCAGCGGGCCAGCGCGCGAGCGTTTTGCAAGATGGCAGCCCCCAACACAAGCGGCGGCGGCATGTCGTCATGTCATGCAGCAAAAACGAAGATGTGTTTCCACATAACACCTGTGATCTAATGAAAAATTACTTTTGCGATATACTTTTCCCAGTAACTTAAATTTATTCGACAGATAAAAACCTCTGCTCGATCGACTGTAACTCCAACATTGTTCAACAGGTGGCGCAGCGGTAAGTTCCGCTGAAAGAAACGGGGCGTCGCTCAGCTATTACTCTTCTCTTCATCATGCGGTCCGCTGTCCCCTCCGCTCCATCGCTGGGCCCTCTGGCCCGCTGAGCCGCTCAACTATTACTCCCTATTCTTTGTTGTTCGCCTTTAGTGCCTGCTCCCTAAGGCGGTGTTAGATGTATCTCTCATTGTGGCCGATGCAAATTTTTCCACACGACATTGGAGTGCAGTAAAACACCAATGGACCACTTGAAGAAAAGGTCCTCGCGTTCGATGCTGCATCCTTGCTTGTTTTCACCCGAGGTTCAGGGGCAAAGTTTCTGCAGCTTGTGGGGGGCTGAAAAGGCCAGGGGCATCTAATGTCTGCTTGCAAACTTCTTGTGGCCATGAGACAAAGCGTGCACGTATCGCATAACGACATGTATCCCATTCAAAGGCCGGGTCTGAACCCCTTATTTTTCTGCGCCGAGCGTCACTTTTTATAGGAGAGACTCCGAAACTGCTACAATGACCCTAGTGGGTAAGCCTGCCGCCAAGGGCGCGTCACTTTCCAATCAAAGCTTTGCTGCATGCGGTGTGGGCACGATTTTATGAGAGGAGGTTTCATGCAGTGTACTATTATGTCCTAACAGTTGTTCGTAGCGTCAGTCCGTGTGTCCTTCTTCTTTCTATGTGTGTGCCTAACGCGCTGTACGCTTTTGGAAAATGTATAGCCAACTATCCCAACAAACCGTTTTGCCTAAGTGTCACAAGCTAGTACCTAAACGTCGCTTAAGGCGGTATTAATGAGATGCCACATTTTCTTACTACAGTTACTCTTGCGTCCCCCTCCCCTCCCCCCCAAAAAAGGAGTGTAGAGCACTTAAAGTGATGTTGGCAACAAAATTGGCCACCATTCCGCCTTGCGATTTCGAATGTGCACCGATGCTGTATTAAGCACCACACATGCTGATGAAGCGGCATGTTTTATTATTTCTTTAGAGCAAAATAGTGGTATTAGCTTCGGGGACGCTGTGGTAGACCGTGACTGGTCGCGCTACTATTTTAGATACATTCGTGGCTAAGACCACATTCAAACACCATCTGTTCGGCGTGGTGCACTTATATGCAACTCGGGCTTCGAATAACTTCAAAGGGCCCTGCATCCTAATCTTCAGGAAGCAGCTTCATCGTAATCCTCAAGAGTGGGAACGCGTCGGAGAGTCTTCCCATTGATCACAGGAACCTTAACAGGCGTCATCGTGTTTCAATGCTTGTTTTGTGGTTTTCTTTATTCAAATGAATACTAAGCTCCGTACTGTTTGCCGGATTGCAAAGAAAGGTATGCCACTTGCCTTCGACGGTGAGCAGGCCCTTTGTGTTTACGCTACGGAATTTTCCTACCAGCGATAGGTACACAACTCTGCTGTAAACGAAAATGTAGTAGCGCTCTCGACGACCGTTGGTGCTGCTCGCATGTATGCCGGAACGCGACCATTTGAATAGTTAGCTCCTGCTGCCAGTCGCACCAACTCACACTTATGTAATCCTACACAGCCTATATGTAAGCATAAAATCACCAATAGCAACAGCGATGGCCGCCCGCGTTGATGAAAACCTCAAATGTACACCAAGCAACGACCGCACTGGCTGGGAAATGTTATCGTGAAATGGCATATTTTTTTAATGTCACATTTCAGATAAAATATCTTCGTCTTGTGTCACTGAGATTTAAGCTATGAAATAGTGTTGCGAATTGCCGGTTCATTTGTGAAAAGCACTTTCGCTAAATCAGTACACTTACGCCAGCAACAGTGGACAGCGGCTAACGTCAAGGATGTGAACATAATGGGATGGAACATGAAAATGGGAGGTATCATGCTGAAACTACTTACGGCGCCTTTAACTACTACTCCCCCGAGTCGAGCAGGAAGGCACGAATTAAAGCGGTGATGCTCACCGGAGACACAACTTGCGCACTTGACATCTGGTAAAGCGAAGGGCAAGCTATGTTCAGACCTCTGAAGTGAGTGACGTCTCCACTCGACCGAAGTTACCAAAACGCAGTCCCCGTGCATCTACGGATGCCATGTTGAGGCTACGCCGTAATAATAGCCCTACCTGGAAATACAGGCTCCTTCGCCACTTCGCCGATTAGACTACCGTTGTGTGTTTGTTGACGGGCACCCGACCGTTTGTTGACGTGCAGCGACTATGCGAGGGCGCCCGTCAATATGCACGTTTCTTTCAAATGTAGCACTCTTTCTTTAAAGCCCAGAAAAATTTGAACAGCTGCAAACGTTATAAAAATACACTTAACATGCACCTTCTGCGTTGAATATTTATTGATTAAAAAATTTTAAACAATGATTGAACATTCAGTAATAATTAACTGCCTGAGATTATTAAAAGAGAGTCTTAGATGGTGACGACGTTCTTAATTTTATTGATTTTTCAATTCAATTTTCAATTTTCAATTCTATTTACCAGAAAAAACAATCTGGAGGGACACCTGGGCAAAAAGCAGTCGCAGCAGCTTGACGAAGGCCCAGGGTCCCTTACATGGCAATAGCACTTGCATGACACATGTCACCAAGTGTTTTTACATAGCATTCGCATCGAAAGCATTATACATACAGATCAGCATACATCACACGTATACATAAAATGTAACAATGACACTTCGTACAAGAATGCAGGGTAATGAGTTATTATAAAGATAAAAAGTAGATGCCTGGTAACGCTCACGTGGATTGTTTGCAGCGCTGGTGCATATGATTAGATACACCCTCTATATCTAACCCGGTTTAGCCTTCTGATCGAGTGGTGCAATACTTAATAAAACCTCCAACTTTAAATATCATGCGTAGCCTCTTATTGGCATGTGCTTCGCTGGTATCCGTAACGTCTGAACTGGGTGACATTAAGCCAGACAAGTAAGAGCTCTTTCCTGGTTATGTTGTTTTGCATTCGCGCCCACATTAACCCAATTTCAAATGTCCTGTTCTCACAGGGACGTACCATCCGTCGTGGCAAGCCTTACACTTTTGATGTAGTCGACCGTCATCCTGGCAACGAAAGGGTGTACTACCAGCCCGCCCAGTGTCGTAGCAGGGTCCAGCGTCGCCAGGCGCAGCTGGAGGCGACCGTCTCCGACAAAGTTTAACGCCCTGTGGGAGCAGTCGCTGGATATCGCAGTTGGAATGCGATACGCTGTGCCTCCTGCACGTGCACAGCCGCCTGAATCTGCCCAGCGCTTCTTTCCCACTTGTTTACGTCATCAGTAAGCGACTACAGGGACGGTCGAGCATGGATGCGGACATTGTTATTTGAAAGCTCCCGTGTAGAATCACGCACAGGGCGATTACTGCTGTAAGCTTGTCTTAGCGTATTCTTCAGTGCCTCCGATGGCGAAGGTCCGAATTCATTGGGGCAAGTTTGTTCTGAAGCGTTGCGGTGCCATCGTGAACAGCCCCGTTCCGTAGCTACCGGGAGTGATTTTATGGCTGCTTTTGATTATTTGTTCGTTATATCCACGTGTATTTAGTATTTTGTGTCTCCTGAATATACAGCGTTTCGATTGCGATGTTTGTTTTCATGACGAGTGAGCACTTTTGAGAATCGCCAGGATGGCCGTCGCCACCTAACATTTCAACAAAGGTCTCTTTATCGTGCATAATGAACGCAATATTTAGCTTTTCAGCCGCTTAAGCTTGTTTTATTAACGAAGTAATAATATTTAGCTATGTACTACTTAAATTTGATTAGCTCAAAGGCCATCGAGTGGGTTTCACATGAGGGTTGGGCGCCCACATAATATTTAACATAGGTTAGTTATTCAACGAGGTGCCTAAAAACATCAGGGTTCTGTGAAGTGGTGTGGAATCGCGAAGGTCATTCCAATTTCCTGAGGCTTGCACAAAGAGCGAAGAAAGATGAGTGGCGGTTCGCGCTTGTGGAGGATTCAAAGCCCTGTCGTTTTTCGTTCGCTTGGAATGGCGGAGGGCCGGCAAAATATTCGGAGCCCGGAAAGATGCATGGAAGTACTCGAGGAATAACACAAGACGGGGCACTTTGAAGTGCAAGTTTGGTAAATTGGCTCATGACTTATGTTTGCTGGCAGTGTACGAGTACTCAGGGAAAATAAATAGTGTTGCGCAATTCTGAATTCCTTATAGCATTTAATATGGTTACATTAGTTGAGACATGCGTAATCCACTCTAGTTCGGAAGAATCTCGGATATGCTAAATGTTTGAGACAGGTGGGAGCAACCCGAACGTGGCGATGTGTGTAGACGAACATTCGGTTAGCATTGTTGGCGATGTAGCTAATGTGGGGGAGTCAGTGAAGATTGATAGCAAGCTATTGGTGTGTGCTTTTGAAGATATAATGAAACCACTTATTGGACATTTATGCACAGGATACGAAGGTCTGCGGTGAGACGAGATGACTTTTTATTAGTCAAGCTCAGTTCCCGATTTTTTTAGTTGCATCAGAAGTTCATGATAAAAATTCGGCTTGCAGAGCTAGCACATCGTTGTTAATTGAACCATATAGCACACAATTATCGCAAATAAGTGCATTTTCATGACATGTTAGACGGCAAGCCATTATGATATATTCAGAAAAGTCGGGTGTCATGTACACTTTTCCGTAGAACACCATAATGGACGAGGGAAAGAGTGTAGGAGAAACCATTACTGTATAAACGAAATATTCGACAATGGAAAGTAAACGGACACATAATATACCTGACATGTTGCTGAAACTTTATTCTGAATGGACCTCTATGTATTGTCAGTCACTGGTTGAAAGTTTGTTGAGTTTTCTGCTGTTCCATTACCCGTGAAATGTGCCAATGTTGTTAAAGAGGTGGTGTTTGACTATAGGCTGATTTCCAAAATATCAATGTGCTGTAAACTGCTAGAGCACATAATCCATAAATACATGATTGAGTACTTGTGTGCACATAATATTCTTTCGTAAACTCAACATGGCTTCCATTCTGGCATTTTCATGATAACATAATTGCTAGAGTTTTCCCAGGGTATTGCATCCAAAGTTAGAACACAGCTTGACGCAATTTTCGTTGACTATAGTAAAGCTCTCGACACAGTATTTCATAATAACTCTTTCATTTAACTCAGGGAAATAATTCACGACCCTAAACTTACAGACTGGATACAGCAGTGCATAAGCTCAACAACCCTGTTTGTTGCATTGACCCATGTTCACTCCTCTAGGATCAGCGTTACATCCAGTGTACCACATGGATCCGTACTGGGTCCATTACTCTTCGTCAACTATATAAATGACATCGTTAAGGGAACGGCTGGTACTTCTGTTAAATTACGACTCCATGCTTTTGTTCGCGTCCGTTATTCTACTGTGGTTAACAAACAAGATCAGTTAGAGTTAAAGTTCCTTTTCTTTTGTTGTGAATGACGTATAGCGTGGCAAATGTCAATGAACCAGAAGAAAACAGTCTGAATGATTTTCTCAAATAGAAAGCAACCGTTAAAATTTACGTATTTTATTCACGACCACAAGTTCGCCAGTCTAGACGCGTTCAAAAACCTCCGTGTTACTTTATCCCCGGATCTGAAATGGCATGCTCACATTAAGTATCTGACCATCAAGGCGCTAAAATAGCTGGGTTGTCTTAAGCGAAATCTCCGAAATGCAACAAGGGAATCTAAGCTATTGGCATAGAGATGGCTAATAAGTCCTCTTCTTGAGTACGCGTCTGTCGTGTGGGCACCACCTCATGTCTAAGATGAATACGCTGGAATGTATTGAACTAACGGCTATTAGATTCATATGCAGTCGTTATGATCGCCATTTTCATCAACGTTATATGCTAACAAGCTAGAGCTAAAGCGTTTGGCCCATAAAGATACTTTTGACCGTCTCGTCCTGCTGCACAATATTGCTCATGGATAAAGATCTATTGAGGCACCTGCCCCGCCCCGGTGGTCTAGTGGTTATGGCACTCGGCTGCTGATCCGAAGGTCGCGGGTTCGAATCCCGGCCGCGGCGGCTGCATTTCGATGGAGCCGAAATTTTGATGCCCGTGTGCTGTGTGATGTCAGTGCACGTTAAAAACCCCAGGTGGTTGAAATTTCCGGAGACCTCCACTACGGCGTCTCATAATCAGAACTGGTTTTCGGACGTTAAACCCCACAAATCAATCAATTGATGCACCTATTGCCTTTACAAACCCTTCTTCTCGACTCACAAGATGTAGTGACCACCTTCACATAGTTCCTTTCATGTCATCGATTGATTGCTATAGGTTTTTCCCTTTTCCTCACACTATTGATATTTGGAATTCTCTTGCGGGCTCCCTGCGCCAGCCGTCGAATGATGAATTTGTGGAGCAATTGCCAAACTTCATTGACTGATGAGCTGTGTATACTTTCCTGAAATAATTTTCTTTTTCTTAGTGTACACACTCTAAATGTGTCTAAGTGCGCAGATACGGGCTGCGGCAGAGCCAATGTGTATGGCGTAGTGATGTAATAGTTGCAGAAGACTATACAGAAGGAAGAAAGACTGATGTGATTACAGAAGAGTAGACGAATGCTAACGATTGTGTACTAATGTGTAATAAGGCAGAATATAGTAGACTGGTGCAGTCTATGAGTAAATCGAGATGAATAAGTGGCAATTGACAAAGAGTAAATCGTGGTCATTGTGGATTGCTGCGCTGTTGTCTCTGTTACGTGAAAAGACTAGCTTTCGCTGTCTTTGGCGCTGCTAGAGTAGGACTGCTAACTCCAGGTAGGTTGGGCAATTGTGTGAACCCTAATATTTACCTTGCGTTAACGAACGCGTTTCCATCACGTAGTTACAATATCTTCCTTTAACCCTTACTGCCATTTAGCTTTGTATGTAGCTGTCGTCAGAGGATTAAGAAGTGTAGTGTTGGTCATTCTTACGCGGTGTTATTCCGGTAGAGTTAAATGCCGTCTGCTAACTATGCAGGGATAAAAAACTTTGTGAATATTGCCTCACTATTATAGCACCAGCATATCCAAAAGCATATTTTACGACACAATTTTTGCCTTACAACATGACCAGCTATTACAACTTGAAATTTGTCCTTCAATGGCTCGTTTGAACAAAAAAAATGCCCTAATTCCGTGAAGTGGGTATGGCTCATGGATGCGAATATTCTGTAAAGAATCTTTGCGATAAAATAATTACCTTCTGGCAGATGTCAGGCTACAAAGAACTTTGAAGTTCCTCTAGCGAATGGGATTATTCCGTGGCGAACTTCTTATTGATGGGTGGGGCGCTGCTCTAACTGCCGCTATAATGAGACAATGCCGCAGAAAACATGTGGACGCGTGTAAGATTCAGCGCTATTCGGCTTCAGTATGAATTAGTATGTTTGGAGCACCTGGGCCACCTTCAGGTAAGCGTCTACTACACAACGAACAAGTTCATTGATGATGGGCACGAGTTCCGAGAGCAGCATCCAAGTTTAAGCTGCGAATCGCACTGTATGAAAGGAAGTTCTCGATCATTATAACCGGAAAACTACTCTAGTCAAGGTACCGAGAGTCCTGCACATATCGCGTGGCACCAATCAATGTGTATTGTTGCAGCATACTGTATGTAGCAAATCTGAATAAGGTCTGTTGAGACGCATATTACAGGCGGGAAAATTATATAGAGAGTTCGAGTGAGCTTTAATGAAGTATACTACGTTGTTTTACGGCTGTCCGAATGTAGTGTATGAGTACCGAAATATCACCATTTGCGATAAAACTGCTCCCTAAAAAGAAAAGAAGACAATGCTTCAAGGTAGAATTTTTATCGGATACATATAAAATATATGTTTGGTGCTGAGTCCGGTCTGTTAAAACAGATGGTACAAATTCATTCAAATCAAGAGATATATGGACAACTTAACCGACGGAGATTTTAACATAAAAGGGCTGCCAGTACGTGCGTATGAGCCACGCACAGAAAGAAAGAAAAAGATCACATGTTGCTTAGACGAACTTTCAATATGTGGCTATGAGCTGCTCAGCAATGAATTCTTCTCAACTCTACCCAAGTCAACGGTAGTTTTAAACAGCATCAGTGGCTGGCGTCAATAAAGACCCCTGCGTGGAACAAGAAGTTTGCCTAACCAACTTTTGTGTCCCTCTTGCGGGCTGACTGGGCATGTTGGCGCCATGTGTCTATTTTAGAGCGGATTACATGCAAGTGAAATTTCGTTGAGCCATTCTCCCATTAGTACGTTTTAAGGGATAATGTTTTTTTTCTCCCCCGCCCACATGCCATAGCAGCAATGAATTTTCATACGGTTCGTGCCATTTCCGGATAAAACGTTTTATTTTTCGGCTCCCACGAAGGCTGTATCAGCGGAACTCTCACTGTCGAAAATACATTTATCCACAGCTTCCAAACAGCTTTTACGGTGATGAGAATCACAAGTACCATATGTGCCACGTATACTATATTTATTTCATTATGAAACATATTTCATTCAAAGAAAAAAATATTCGAAAAGGGCACGCGCAAATAATTATTAAAAAACATTGAAAAATAAAAGTAGAGCCCCATGACCGGTACGAGGCCCTGAGGTCAGCCCTTCGCGACCTCGAACTACTCGTGGACAGGCCAAGCCGGGAGCTGTCCTTGCTGGAGGACGAACACAGCGTCAACCTCGGCAGGCTGGGCCTCCACCGCTTGCGACGTAGTCACAGTATTCCGGCAGGTGTAGAAAGTGGGTACAGGCGTCCCCCGGCCAGAGACCCGGCTTCTTCGGTCCGAGAAGTGAGGAAGACCATGGGGGCCAACGTGCCGTCCTTGCGAGAGGGCATCAGGACAGGAGGTTTGTGTCTCTACGTCAAGCAACACGTTCGAAAAAAATATTGATTTCAGCTGCTGGAATCGTCGGCACTTGGCAACAAAGTAAATCACGTCCTTGTTTGCCGCATACAATTGGCAAGCGTATTAAATACTTTTAAATCATAGGCAAGCACAGGATAGCTAGTTTGAAGTTTCCCAATAGATGACATAAAAAGCGGGCGAGATTCACGTTGCGGTCAACTGCCGGTGCTGTAACAAACCGCTGCACAACACGGCCATGCCGTCGCGCATACTTCCATGGAGAATGTCAGTCCTAAGCCAAATAATAGCGTCCACTTGCACTCGCGTATAGTCACCCTTGCTAAATAATGGATTTAGCCCTGCAGATTATGAGGGTTGGATAAGAGAAGTTTGAGAAGCGTTGCTTGGAGGTGCCGCTAGTAATTATTTAAGCCTTGCGTTTACAAGTGCCACAGCTTCCTACGCGGCACTTCTTTTACATGAGATGGTTATTTTTTCTAAAACTGCTTCAGTTAGTGTCCAAAAGATCACCGTTCATTAAATTATCGATAGGGTCTGTAATCAATAATAAAAGCCAATTGCGTATTGGTATTCGTAGGAATTTCATGATAGACAGCATGATAAAACCTCGTTTAACAAAGTATGCATAATCAACGCTTTTCATGGAATCCTTGTATATGCCAAGCCAAAAAATATGTAAATGAGGACAGGTTATATAGATGAGTTCCAGCACACGTGGCAAACACGGTAATATTCAGGTAGGTAAAGATACCAAAGAACAATGACGCATCTTAAAAGACGGACTAATATTTTAGACAACGGATTGTTCAGTTTCGTTTGCCGAATTCCTTGGATGTTGCATGCCTTCTGAAGACTCAGTACTCGAGCAGAAATAGCGATCTCACCTGGCAACTTGTCGCGGATCCTGGGTGGCACAGCCTGTAGTTCCGCAGCCTGAAACAAGTTGGAGCTCGTAGACACGAGCTGCCGCCTCTGTTGCTGCTGATCGCGGACAGCATCCCAGCATGACGTCATGGCGATACTGTCGCTGGAATACGTGCCGAGATCTCCTTAATCCCTTGCTGCGCCCAGACAAGTGGAGCGAAAGCTGGTCGGTCTATGCCCGCTGAGTAACTTCTCCCTGCGGAGCACGAACGGTGACGCTGATGGCTGTACGCAGGCGATCCGCCAGTGTCCGCTTGGATGACACCACCCAGCCACCCGAGACCATGCGGAGTCTGAAAGCAAGTGAAGAGGTCGCAATCCGCGAACTGATGTGGCGTGTCACGAGGTATGGAACGGGCAACTGCTCTTCTTTTTCCTCCACTTACGAGTAATTCTAGTGCGCCCGATACGGGCGCCACCAGAAAGAATTTATGCTCTGTTGCCGTGTCACAGAGAGCAGATATTTTATTACATTGCACTTTCCGATAGCTTCCTCTATTTCCCCGTCATTAACGCACCCGCAGCGCAAGAAGCCATAATAGGAGCAACTCAGCACAGGAGAGAAAAAGCGCGGCTTTAAAAAAACAGGAGCTCGCAAAGCGTGGTGGCTTATAGAGGAGACGTACTGTGAAGCAGACCTTAATCAATACATTAAACTCATTGCGGTCAGCATGAGGACTGTCGTAAAGGTGCACATGCCTTGAAAATTTTTCCGGAGCGCGTTAATGTATTTGGTACATATACCAGCCCGCTATGATATTATAAGAGGCCTCTGTATCATTTACGATTTGGGACTCATTTACATCGACGTGTTCTGAATATATTGCATGATATGTTTAAAAAAATAGAATAACAAGTGTAGTTGGTTTTCTTTTTTTCCCTTGTATCAATATTTCCCGTTTTCTTTCCTGTAATATTGATACGGGATATAGGGCTGTTTCTGTGTTTTCTTCTCTTTATGTCTATCTTGCTAGTCGTGTGAGCATTCAGGCGAGGTGAACATGTATGCTTAATTTATTTTCTGTTTATGGCAAGTCCGCTGGATGAAGTGTATATTCTCACCATAGTTTGCCCCCAGCGGCATAAATTTGCTTGCGGGGCACACCGTATTCCCCTCCAGCTAACCGGATGTGGAGGTTTTCCAAAAACCACGAACAGGGCTTAAAATAGTCTCTCATATAAAAATGATGAAATGGTTGACGTTAACAGTGGTGTAGAATATATGTATGAGTGCACATTTCCGGCGCAACAAAAAAAAAACGGCCAATTCAACCATATGATGATGACTACAATTAATTCAACTTGAAGAGCAGCGAGGTTATTCATATGCAGTTTTCAATGCGCGGACATTGTCACCTGGTCGTGACGCACGCGGCACTAAAGACGAAGCACGCAGGACTCAACGTGATGTCCGACGAACTGTTTATGGGGAGAACATGTGCCCAGCAAAACAAAGCCAATAATAACGCACTTCATAGGCGGCGTGAACAGTCGTCGGTCGACGTAAAGACTGACAAGCGGCGTAGTGCGTCGGCTTTTATACATGCCGCATAAAGCGTTCTCGCATTATCTCTTGAATTTCAGAAGTCACTCAAACGTGCGCGTCAGCCATGAAAAGTTTCAAGAATGGTCGACACGGTTCCAGAAGCGACATGCAAGATAAAGGCGGCCTGCGTTGCGCGTAACAGAAAGTGCCAACTGCGCTCCCGCAAACAATCAATACAAGCACGTGTGTCACAGGAAAATGGTAATGGCTTGCGGCATAAAAAAACCAAAAGAAATCGCGTGTCAATATCAAAAAGAAGTTATTGGATTCTCTAAATGCCTACCCGAGTTAAAGAGAACTTTCGGGAACTCCATGACTTCTCCCCATCAAGATAAAGAAAACATATATAGCTCGAGAAAAGTGTTTGTACGTCCTTATTGCGGCGCAGACTTGAACACAACGGGCGCATTTATGCAAAGAGTCGCAAGTTACAAATACACCCTTAGTGGACAGGAAGACTACAGTGTACCCCTAGAGTTACAACAATTAAAGACACATTATCGAATAAGAATAACCCATTTATTATCTTTTGCGAAATATATTTCACCTAAACAGCGTATTTTGAAGAAGCACGTTGAAGTTACAAAAATTATCGAAGGACAGAAACGTAACATTGAATTAAATATACACTTCCGCACGCCTTTTTGCGGCCCAAAGTTCAAAAGAAAATTTTGAGCGTGGTCTATATTCTGGAAAGCCTCAGCTACGGTACGATGATGTCCTTCCCCAGTGGCAAGACACTGGCTAGGCTCCTGCTCCGCGCTGTCCTCCAGCGTCGCACAGTCGCAGCACGTCACACAGGGCACTCCGAGGTGGGGGTCCGAAAGACTGCAACGGTGCAAAATAAAGAAGCCAACAACACCTTCCTTAAAACTCTCCTTCGCTACATAGCAACCGAATGCAAAGAGTTCATTGTAACGAAATGAAATAAAGGGTTACGATGGTTGTGAATTCTTCAGTCTGATTACTCGGGTAAGAAGTATTATTCCCTCTCAATTTATAAATTTCGACA
Source organism: Hyalomma asiaticum (assembly GCA_013339685.2). Classification (NCBI taxonomy): domain Eukaryota; kingdom Metazoa; phylum Arthropoda; class Arachnida; order Ixodida; family Ixodidae; genus Hyalomma; species Hyalomma asiaticum. Next base: position 27,619 of record JABSTT010006133.1, on the reverse strand, counting down.
CGCGAAGCTTAGCATGCCCAGACACGAGGAATACATGGAAGAACAGCGCCTAGTTTTCAAGACTGCAACACGTTCACCGTGACTGGAGGACTCTTGCTGAATAGCGGCGTTGCCCATGCAGAATATGCGATTTCGAACGAAGAACTTTCACCATCGTTGTTGGAAACTGCAGCTCCTTGTTTAAGTCCTGGGATAAGAAGTGTTACAACATGGCACATTTGACATCCCTTTCTTCTACAGAGTTTTATTTTAAAATGCCGTGTAGAGTCGCTGAAAAGATCATGGGTCGCGAAACGAAGCTTTGGTGTCGTTATCTGCAAAGTGGGGCCCCTTGCTTCTGAGCAGCCCGCAGCGATTTCATCGCATAACACAATATCCCGGGTTTAAACGTCGATAGTAAATATTTTCCATGGAATTGTTACGCATCCCAAAAAGATCATGTGAATGGGGATAGCAAAGCTAGAAACGTTAGAAAACGGAGACAAGTAAAAAAAGACGAAATAAAGAAGGTTCGCCTTCAAAGGAGCCCTATTATTTAATGCTGTGCATCGCGCGGCTGCGGCGTCCTAATTGTTTTGATATACGGAGCACCACTCGGACCCAATAGTCCCGGGGAAAAGTGAACCCACCTGCCAAGATGCTAGGCCTCGTCGGCAGAGGCCTGAGAGGTGAAGCACTTCTGCAAGATCACGCCCGGCCGAATGGGGACACAGGCGCCGTTCGTGCTGCAGGTGATATCAGAAGGCGTTCTGACATGACGTCATGGCAGTGCTTCCACTGGACGACTTGGCAAGACCAGCACCAGCACTTCGGTTGGCAAGACACGCGATGCGAAAGCCGGTCGGTCGATTCCCGATGTGTAGGTTCCTCTCAAGGACATCGCATAAATTGCAACACTGACGACTGGGAAATTGCGATCCCCTCATGACGCTTTGGATGTTACCGTCCGGCTATCTCAGACCTTGTGCAGTCTTCGAAAGCAGGAGGAGGGCCTTAATGCTTGCGTTTGCAGCCCGCCGTCCAGGGATGTGGCTGTTGAGTCCTGAGCTCTGGCACATACCCATATTGGCGAAGATGCGAGAGGTATGAAGAGTTTCGTCACAAGTACTATGATATGGGAGTCAGAATGAAATAATCAGAATAAAATTAATAGGGAAGATAACGAATTTTTGAACAGAGCCGTCATGCATCAATTATAAATTTCGCAACAGTAGTGGGAACTAACTATGTTTCTTCTTTTGCTTTCCTGCCAAACTAATTCTCATACGCTCGAGAAACACGCCGCTGTCAACAATAATGTGTATGCTTTGTTGGGAAGTTACAAGTCCTATACTGCGTTCCATAACACGCTGTTCTGCTTCCTCTGGAGCTGCACTCAGAGGGGAAAAAAGTGCCTCGAGTGGAAAACCTCAAAACTGGGGAAATTCTGCAGCGTTCAATAAGCTTGAATGATTGCATCAGGTGCTTTCATAAGCATGTCATTATTTCTTAGAGGGCTGAAAAAACAGCTATCAATTCCACGATTTGAGTCCTATTGGGCAGCAGGCACCTGCTCACTATTCACCTCATTTCTCGTCCTCTTTAGATTTAGTCACTCGGGACCTCATTACCTATAAACTAATAATGGCATTTGTTGCAGCTTTGCTTTCAAAAAATATGGTAACACTTTCTGGCACGACGTAGTGGAAGGCTCTGAAAATTTAGACCACCTGCGGTTCTTCTTAGTGCTAGTGATCAACAAAAATCTCGCACCTTTTCCTACTAAATAGCGACGCATGCTTGGCTCTAGGCTGGCTTCACACCTTGTTGCGTCATTCGCTTCCTTTTTCGGCTTTTGGGTGTGGTTTGACGGCGTTTTGAGACATCTGCACATGCGCAGTTCAGGTTTTCTCGTGGGTGGCTGTTTTTCGTATAAACTTAGTTGCAAGTGAGTGTCTTTCCTGTGCACACTTATCCTTCCTAAATTTTCAACGCTCTATTCCGCAAGTATGATAAAATTGTATGTCCGACTACAACCTGCACGGGCCAAATAATTTCCTAGCAGGCGCCCTTGAAATATTTCCACATGGCACCTACAACAAAAATGGCTGCCATTGCTGTGTCAAAACAGAATGAGGAGGCACTGGGCGTGCTTCGGCTCTGCCTCATTCAGAATGTCACTGCGACCTTAAGCACCTTTTTCATTGCTCACAATTGGAATCCTTCCCTTGTACAGAAAGAGGAGATTCGCTAGGTCGTCACTATCGCCAGCGATGTTCCAAATTGCAGCCACACTGGTTAGGGCCTTCCCACCTCACTTGAAAGAACTGTACAATGCCGCTCTCATCCCGCACATTGCTCAGATGATCTTCAGGAGCACTGGAGGGGTCTGAGACTTTCTCTCGCGAAGCGGAGGTCTTCGTAGGGATGTTTACAGCCCGTTCGTAGCTTGCGTATAGGTTGTCGCACCATACCCTGGAGAGCCGGGGCGGAATCCTGCTAAACTGCGGCACTTCATTTTTGATGGCTTTTTTCCCCGATGTCTCCAATAACCGCGGGCGTCGTGCCGGAAAGCCGCCACTGCTTCCTATATAGTTCGTACATAGAATGTTTCAGCAGGTAATCCATCGGCCTGGCCACCGTCGACTGCTCTTCTCGCAGATTTATCGCCGAACATAACAGCACCTACAGCAGACATGGCTGCGCTTGCTGTGGCCAAATCCAGTGAGGAGTTGCTTCGGCTCTGTCTGACTCACAAAGTGACTACCACCATAAAAACTTTTGTTATTGGTCATAATATATAGCCTTCGTTTTTACAAAAAGATGTGATTCGCTAAAGCCTGACAATCTCCAGCGTTATGATAGATAAACGGCATAGCAAAATATTTACTTAATCAGCATTCAGCTAGTGCGAAATCTAGTCCTCCCCCCCCCCCAACAAAGAAAAATAATTACCAAGGCTGTTGTCTTAAGCCATGTAGCCAGGTAGAAAATGCTTCTATGAATTAGCGCCGCTTCACAGAAGAATGCATGCTGCATACTGCCATGTGCACACTTAAGGACACTAAACTTGTGGCACTTTTCTGCATCATATTGTAATAAAAATGCACGTCGATATGTTTATGCACTCAAAGTAAAACGAAAAACGAATTGCGTTCAGCAATACAGCCATGAGCGAAATGCCACTAAAAGTTGGTCCCACTGCTGAGAGGACGGCCCGACGCATAGCGTTGCCATATGGGGACACCCGACCTTTGGTGTTCTTCTGCCATATTATTCGAATAAAGATGACCAGAACTTGTTTGTATGCTAAAGGTAAGGTTGATTTCCTTGGACACGACTGAATATGCTAAGTGAAGCGGTGTAGACAAGAATTCAAGGATCTGAAGCGACAGACGCGAGGCAGGGACACACACATCACCAACTACCAACTGATTTGATTAAGAAGAAACGAAAGGCGTCCAATGGGGCGAGTTCATTTTTAAGGCGCGAATTAGAAGTGAAGCAAATATGGCCAGGTAAAAACACGAGGCTGATGTCTTAAAACTGTAATTATTAATCACTGGGCAGCTCAAAGGGTAGATGAGGTAAGTAACAGCCACTGTCCACATTTTTTTAATCAGCTAAAGCTAAGCTGACTGCTTTCTCAAAGGTCACCGGGCAGTCGCGGGGTAAACCATTACGAAATCGCCACCATACCTGAACACTTCTAAAGAGACTGTGTACCGTCCGTCGTCGCTCTTCCGTTTATTTCCTCAATAGAAAGCGCACCTTTAGGAATGTCCCAGCGCACAGTGGTTTGTCCAATAACTGAGAAGAATTTGTTAAAACAATTTTTTGTTTACCAAGTCGCTTCCTCACTACGAGCATAGACGCGGGCAGCAGTTGTTACCGCGCATGGTGCGTCGTCGTCTCCCTGGGAACCCTTTCGGGCTGGGGAGGCTTCTTCTCTACAAGAAGCAGTTCCTTGGTCGACATTCCAGAGGTGACGAGGAGGAGAGGAAAGGGAAAGTCGACGCACCTGGGTGCGCCTCGGACATGTAGCGCAGCATCCATGACAAGCGCAGTACTTCGCGCCTGTACTGGCGGACGCATTCGAAGGCTGAGCCACCAGCGCCACCCCGACAGCAGCGAAAAACCGAACGAATTGCTCTTGCATGCTATGAAAACGTGTCTCATAGGGTGAAGTGCGCTTGTAAGACATACATAATTGTTTTTCAGCAGAATATGCATCCCTGCGTGGGCTGGTTCTCGTACAATTGGAAATGAACGAACACGCTGTTGGGTGTCGATAGCGGCGTATTTGCACCACTTTAGTAGTAAAATTAAAACATAATTCCTTTTTTGCGCGGCGAAAGCGTGCTCGTTTCCGTAAATGTGACGCACGATCTGCCTATATTTACCACAATGCTTAAAAATTTCCGAGCGGAAGAGAGTCCCTTTAAAACGAGTGCTGAACTACATACACGTTGGAGTCAATTCTTCATGCTAGCAAATCTCCTCACTTAAACGTGCGTTACTTATCTTATAGGGTTAATTTGAGTTGTGTTCACGTATATCAGAGCGTAGAGGAATCAGTTGCTCAATCATCTGGGAAATATTGAAAAAAAAATGAATGATATTAATTGGACACCGCTCTGAAAATATCCATACGTGCCACACTTCAGAAGGAAAGGAAGAAACCACTTGTAGCTCGCTCCCGATTTCGATATGAACCTCCTGGCCAAAGAGAGTATGGTGCTACCCAACTTGGTTTGCATGTGCACCTACGTCAGATGAGTGTAATAGTCACTCCACCTAATGTTAACATGAAATCGACCTCAGTCAACAACAGTACCACGAAAGTGTCGAAGTTAACGCAAGCAAAGCCACGTAACCGAACATTAATGTCGAATTTGCATATTTTTTCAAAATATCAAACGCACAGAAGCAGCAACTGCACAGGAAGAACAAATAGATGCGCCATCCTGGCCGAGTGAAAAATTGTGTATCCAGGTATTCTGTGGAAACTCCCACTTGAAGTGCTTAGGGGCATATTTAGAAATCAGGAAGCAATGTGCGACCTTAGATGTTAGATCTTCCGCATTTTCTTCCGACGAAAATTTACATGACCAAGGGGTGACGTCAGTTTTGACATCAAGAGTTAAAACGTGATACCACGATTGAGGACGTCGTCACATGAAACGCCACGTTCCACAGTGACATCTCGTCCCTTGACAGTCCATGTTAGAGCGCCTCGTGATGACCTCATTGATAAGATGACGCGATAATCTCCTGAAGAAGGCCACCTGTTGCAGTCATGGGAGGTGTCTAGGAGGAGTAGCATACTCTACCCTTGCCGCGTGTGGGTGCTGTCTCAGCGATCGGCCACATTAGGCGAAGGCTCTGCCTGGCTCGTGACAAGTGAAGTCCAGTTGACCTTCCGGCGTTGTCTGAACGGCAGGGCTATATATATTCCAAGTCCTGCGCCGTTCACAAAGTATGTGCCAAAATTAGCTAGGAAGAGCACGAACGAAAGAAGAATGTGAATTGTAGGTGGAAGCGCCAATGATCCGCCACTCACTATGCTTACGCGAAGAAAAACGACAATAGCAGCACTTAGTGCCCATATCTGCATTTTTAGGCTGTGGTCATGGGCGTTTGAGTGACAGGCGATTGAGTATTGACCGTTGTAATGTGGATATTTTGGTTAGTTGGTTCGATGTTCCATGCAACCAAAACTATTATGGCGCTGGTACACACCGACGAGAGAAACAGGACAGGACGAGCGCCGAATTTTAACTGAATGTTCATTGCAGAATGACCCGAGACTTATAGGGGAATCAGCTGCGGCTTCAGAGATGGAAGCCGCAACTTCGACCTTAACCTTATTTGCTTGCGTATTGGCCTTCGTGTATTTGTCTGCTGTATCAGTGGATAGAGCGCGGGAAGTGCAGCCGCACTTTATCGCGCATTGGCCTTGGAAAACTCACCATCACACAGCGGGGGGTTGGGGGAAAGAGCAAAAAAAGTGCGCCTGCACTTAAATACCCCACATCGAACCTCGCATAGCCAATACGACGTAGTAGCGCGTCGAGAAGAAGATCGGGTGCGTCTCTCGAAGCTGCGATACCACGGCATACTGACCTTTGGACAATTACTATCGCGTACCAGTGGGTCCAGCGAAACAGAATAAAAGTGCGCGCTCAAATGGTGCGCGATCTATTCAGAAAAATTATCGTGATAATATCGGCTTCACGTAACCACCACCACATTACAGTGCGGGCTTCGCAGAGCAACCATCAAAAATATATCGCAGTGAGTAGAAGGCATCCTGCGTCCCGCCACGGTGGTCTTGTGGCTATGGTACTCGGCCGCTGATCCAAGGGTTGTGAGATCGAATCCCGGCAGAGGCGGCTGCATTTCAATGGAGGCGAAATGTTGAGGTCCGTGTACTGTGCGATGTCAGTGCACGTTACAGAACCCAGGTGGTCGAAATTTCCGGTAACGTCCCCTACGGCGTCTCTCATAATCACAAATGGTTTGGGGACGTTAAAGCCAACAAATCACCAAGGCATTTTCCGACGGCCATTAGAAGATATGCCTAGTTACGCCCTGTCAAGTATTACAAACTAAACCTTATATTTTCCTCACACTGGTCACCTGCTTTGACAGGAAAATAGTCATGACTATCTTCAGCTGTACTCAGGAGTCACTCTTATATCTCGGTGCGGTAGCCTTGAAAGGCGTGTTTGAACAAACGGCTCGTATGATTGTTAACTAGGGAACACACCTGACGCTTTGTACGAAGCGCGGGCTGACTCCGGATAGGGGCTGATTTTGTCAGTCGTTTCTTGCTGTATGTAAGGGCATTAGGCAAGTGGCAAGCTCGGCTTCGGATTGAAGTGGGTGGTCATGCATGCGCGCTGTAATGCTCATTGTGAACAACTGGAGCGCAGATAAGACGCTTCACGCTTAAACAGGCACGTAGCCAGGATTTGTCATATCGTGGGGGGGGGGGGGGGGAAGCCTAATTGTTCGTAAAAAAGTCTTTCTGTGGCAAAAAAACGTTTCCCGGGAATATTGAAGGCGCTTACTTATTAGACGACAATGAGGACAGAGTGCAAAGCACTACAAGCGGCGAGTTAATCCGAGCTGGAAAACGATTTTTTGACCCTGCAGTAAAGCTAGTGCATGTGCACCAGAAAGAATACTTTCCTTCCAAAGTGCCATATAATATCGACGAGGAAGGGCAACTCAAAGTCAGAGACGGAACGAGGAGTGACAAAAAAAAGGAATACAAAGGAATCACCCACCCACTTACGGATGCGTGGAAGAAAAATTAATTGTCGGACGCTTTTTCTATTCAAGTTCTCACACTCTGCCTCAACAGCAGGCATATGAGAAGAACGTGAGCCACTTTATGAGAGCAATTCTTAAACGAATAACAGATATTTGGGCAATCGTATTGAACCACTTTCATGACACAAAAGATGCCAATCGCCAACATTCGTTTTAGCAAGCAATTCTAACGAATGTCACTGCGAATGATCTGGAATACAATAAAACCAATGCACAATAACAAAAAAGAAGGAACATGCAGCTTGGCCGAGAAGAGTGGTTCACGCTGCAATTTTCATGCGTCGACACTGACTTGCATCCGGTGAACGGACGTAAGAACCAGGCCATTGAGCCGCCCTTCAGCTGTCCTGTTCCACAAATATGTTTTACTCTTTTCAGTGTTGAGAAGCTGCGTTCTTCAGCAGCTGTAGTCAGAGCGTTCGCAATATGTAGAGGAATGTGCGAACGTTCAGGATGAGGGCGTTGTTCATTCAGCTAAAGATTCCGTCGCAAAGCGGTGAAGTTTCTCCTCTTGCATGGTTGAACATTTAGTTTTCCAGATTTACCATTACGCGCTGTTGTCACATCGGGGAGGTGAAAATTGAAGGCCGGCTGCGCAGATTCTACTTTGCCCTTGGACGCGTTGGCAACAGAAATTGCAAACTTTGCAGTGTTTGCTGATGGTTTGCAAAACGCCATTTAAGGGGAGCTTTCAGGTCACCTATGCATTTAATGAAAGTTCCTCGCCTGTAGTACTCTTCCGCACAACAACAAGCGTAGTTCACCCTGTTTACCCTGTTTGTTTACCCTGTTTACTCCTTCCGCCACAGGGGCGCGTGCACGACGACACAGGCAGCGGACATAGGGTGGTGGGATTCGCAGAGGTGCCAGTGGGGTCGAACGGGTTAATGGGTCGTTGAAGCCATCGCTTTCCATACAAAAGTCCCATTTTACAACGTTTACGTTAGCTTCACCGTGGGGACGTCGAAAAACTCTGCGTCTGCGGCAAAGCAAAGCCGTACGCGTGCGTGTTTGCACGCCGCGCAGCTATCAGTCAGACAAAGTTCCTGAATGATGCCTAAGTTGCCGCCAAGACGCGGCTATATAAATGACGACCCAATATACCGCCTGCTAGCTCTCCAGCAACAACGACACCTGTCCTCTCGTTAACAAAAAAAAACAACAAGAAAAAGACATTTCTGCAAGGAATGCACCGGTGGAGTGAAGGTTATTTTTTTCTGCATGTCGTGTCATTCTTTGCACTGTTCCTTGGAGCAATCCTTCTCCAGAGCGGAGGTCATTCCTGTGCGTTCGAAGTCTTTCTTTGAGGGTTTTCCTTTCGCTGATGTAGCTCGCATGGAATTCAGAGCAAAGATATTTGTATACAGTGCTTTGGGTTCTCTCCCTCGATTGACGGATTTTGGCAATATGTATAGAGAGCATGTGTTCGTAGGCATGCGAGTCACTCGGACGCCTTCTCTTCTGAGAAAACGGGCAATGGTTTCGCCGATGCCTCTGTTATATGGGGGAGCGTGGTGTTTCTGTTGTGGTCTTGATTCAGGAGCCGGACGCCGAATCTCTCGGGAAGCGTTTCCGTGCTTTTGGAATTGCAGTGCTTTCAGAATAAAGGTTCTTGGCTAGCTGTTCTTGGTGTATTCCTTGACTGTCTTTTGTTTTTCATTTGTTTAAATGCGCACGCCGCTACTTACACTTGTGCCTCCTATACCTCGGAGTTAATGGCTCACTAGAGAAATTTCGGAAGGCGGCGCGGGCCCCCCTGGGTCTCCCCTTGCCTACGTGCCTGCTCCGAAACACACACGTGCAACACTTCTGCATCATGTGCCTGAATTTGCGCACGAAGTGTTCCAAATATCGGAAAGTACTAGTCCTCCAGACATGTCGCGAAAGTGACGGCCAACGACTTATCTTTCGTAGGGCAAGTCGTGAGTAAAAATATATTGTATATCCCTGCTGCACCCTCACTTGGGTGTGAAGCTGGCATGTATAGTGCACGGTTACTAAATGAAAAACTGAAAAACATCCGTGTTCAGCTGAAATCTAGAAATCCGTACGAATTTCAGAGATACAAGTGCTTCTTACGAAATATTTGTCCACGCCTGTATTTGTTCTCGTCGAGCTTTGTTCCGAAAACGGCTCCATGCCAATTTTCCCTTGTAAAGCTCGTACTGCGTCTGGGAAGAATGCGCCCAACTAATTTTCTATACTTTAACAGTTGCGCTCACTCTTCACTAAGCGTTTCAGTGCACGTTGTGAACACCCCTTCACCCAAGAGGGAGTTACCATAAAATACATATACTCTATACACTACAAGTACATTATTTACTATTTCTAAAAGATGTGTTTTTGTTGAAATATGTGTTTTTAAAGAAATACATAGCCGTAAGTGACAAAACCGTGCAAAAGGAAAAAAGGTGATGACTTAAACTAGGTACACGGATGTCATGACATGATGTGACATGTCATGGCTTTGGCGCATGGACAAAATAGTCCATGCGCGAAAGCATGCGAGGGCACGCACTGCGGTAATGGCAGAGCAGCGGTGTGGAGTGCTGTCGCTGCTACTTGTGCTGCTGGCTTTCTTCCGCGGTTTAGCAGCCACCGTCGTTCACAGAGCGGCTGCGTAGTGGCGGGCCGAAACGCTTCAAGGGTACCCTTACGAAAATGCCATATATGGACTGATATGAAAAAATCCATATACGGTTATATTAAAAATTGGGCAGATATGGCCATATATGGCATATACGGCCGTTATATGGCCATATCTGCCCAATTTTTAATATATCCGTATACGGGCCCGTTTATGGCCATATCTGCCCAATTTTTAATATATCAGTATATGGCGCCTTATACGGCCATATCTGCCCAATTTTTAATATACCCATATATGACGCCTTATATGGCCATATCTGCCCAATTTTAATATATCCGTATATGGGCCCTTATATGGCCATATCTGCGCAATTTGTAATATATACATATATGGCGCCTTATATGGCCATATCTGCTTGACACTGTAGGCCATGTGTGAGAGCCAGTATATGGCGCCTTATACGGCCATATCTGCCCAATTTTTAATATACCCATATATGACGCCTTATATGGCCATATCTGCCCAATTTTTAATATATCCGTATATGGGCCCTTATATGGCCATATCTGCGCAATTTGTAATATATACATATATGGCGCCTTATATGGCCATATCTGCTTGACACTGTAGGCCATGTGTGAGAGCCGAATACATATAAACAAAAAGAGAACATAAATGCAAGATGGACCTTTCGCGTGTGTATTTTATTTTACAACTTTTTTTTCAGTCTTCGGAGTTGTCTTTTGTCTTTTTGCTGCTCAAGTCGCTGTGCTTTGCGCCCAGGGATAATATTAAAATTAAGTTTTCCACTGCACTCGAACTGGCACCTCGTAGAAAAGTCTTTTGTGCGAGCTGTAAATGGCAAAACGCAATTGGAGCATCAAAATAATGCTTACATTATCAGGGCCGATAAATAGCTCCAAAATATGTGCAGCTGATGACGCAATGACACAATATTTCATATGTATACATGCATGCATTCACTTAGGCACCAAGAACAACAATCATAAAACATCGGAACACGCTCGTATCGTTAAACCATCCTGCATGACCGTGCATGACTACGCAATGTGCTGGTCGGTATGCAAAGCACCTTACAAGCAGTTGCTCAATTATTTCAGTTTACTTCCTTGCACTTTGAGGCGAAGGGAAGGGAGATGCTTGTCCCTGTTTTGTCAAAAACAATTCATGGCATTTAAGCTACAGCTGTCACACAGGAAAAAAGAACACTGTTTCTCTCAACGACGTGATTAGCTTGTTAATCACGTGAGGCCGGTTCTCCGAAATGGCATCAAATGTATGCACATAAAGCACTGTCATTGATAGCTGAACCAGCAAACATGTTTATACATTATTGCAATAAAGCAACTGACCTTTGATGTATAGGGACGACTGAGTGTATTGTAACCTCTCCGAAATAGCGTGTGGAGTGCTCTGTTTGGTAAATAAATAAAATAAATGCAGATAATATCTAAAATGCGGCCACGCCATTTTTATGCTCAATATGGCACTTCCAGCTGCTTCTGAAGCAGCATGCATTTCCAGCCTCACGGCTTCACTGGCGCCAGATTCCTTGAATAAGCTACAATAACGAGAATTTCACTAGTGAAAGGGCGGGGGAAGGGCACCGGTAAAACGAACAGAATTTCAACAGCAACTTGTCTAAGGCATTCGTAAGGAAAAATCAGAAAACGATAGCGTGTCTAAGCACGGTACATCTGTTGGGTGACCTTCGATCTCGCCACAAGAAGAAAATACTGCATTTGGCGTCTTTTTACAACGTCGCTAAAGAGTCGGAAGCAGAAGCAATGGCTAAGGCGCAACTTAAAATATAGAAAAGAAACACGCTAGCTTTGCGACATTAGCCGTTTATCCGATATCCGATGGCGAAAACAAAGCGTTTAGCGGCTATAAAATTGTCCAATTCACGTGCTTCTGAACTGACACACCGTATTAGAATTTTAGTAACAAGCATCAAAGCTTACCTTGTAGCAATCAGCCTGGCATGAAAGAAGCCTTTGTACTGCCACCAAACTTGCACTTGTGGCACCACTTCGTTAGGAATGTGCTCTTCCGTCACTCCCGACGCAGGTCATTTTAGAACATCGAAGGTTGTCCTCTTATTTGCGACACGATCGAAACATGCCACTCACTGCACTCAGTACCACAGCACCAGCTTTTTCGGAAAGCACAGCCATGCAGCCCACACACAACAAAACCTTCGTGGAGAAAATGGATCCAGTTGTGACGGCTACGCAAATGTAGTCCGTAAGAAAAAGAGAGAGGTGTATCGTTCCGAGAGGAAACGGCAAACGTAAAGCAGAAACTCGCATATTTCGATTGTTTCCCCGAAAATACGAGCGCGTTTTGTCAAAATGATGAGAAATGTGTTATGATTTAAGGCTGCCAGTGAGACATGTGTATTTTCTTGCTTACCACAAGCAATGGACTACTTTTTGGACGCGAAAGTACACAGCGTAAACACGAGAGCTAGCTTTGGCAGCGCTTCACCTGATGCATGAAATCTGTTCCACGTGCACGTGGAAAAAGCGAGGGGCCGTCTCCAAAGGTCCTGCGCACTGTTCCGAGAAAAAAAAGCGTGGCTCTTTGCGGAAGAAAACAACCGGAGGGCGGGGGGGGGGTGGGGGGGTCGACAGAGGGGGGCTCTTTTTTGTCATTTATTTTTTGGCTCGTCTTTTGCATTCTTTTGAGCAATGGTGGGTCAGCTGTAGAAAGAGTAGAAGCGATAGCCCTCTTTCGCGCCGCACTCGGACAAGACGAGGTAAAGAAAATAAAAATAAAAGTAAAGAACGTTGCTGACACATTCCAACAATCATTCGTTTAGCTATAACTTACAGTGAACATGCAATCTAGGCGCTTATTGTGGTACAGCTGGCACAAGTTTTGCATTAATGCACCACTATAATGCGCACGTATATGCAATTGCTTTTGGCTTTTGCAACTGCAACATCGACGAAACAATAATAGTTCAGCTTGATACATCGTTTTAATGCGGATAATAATTAGCTCGCGCTGTAGGTAAATCGCGTATTAAATGAAATTACGTTGCCATGAGAAAGCAGAACTCACCGCCAACCCGCCCCGCCACGGTGGTCTAGTGGCTAAGGTACTCGGCTACAGATCCGAGGGTCGCGGGATCGAATCCCGGCCGCGGCGGCTGCATTTCGATGGAGGCGAAATGTTGAGGCCCGTGTGCTGTGCGATGTCAGTGCACGTTAAAGAACCCCAGGTGGTCGAAATTTCCGGAGCCCTCCACTACGGCGTCTCTCATAATCAGAACTGGTTTCGGGACGTTAAACCCCACAAAACAACAATCACCGCCAACCCTCCCTTACTCTAATTACTAATTGCTGGATGGGACGAGATATATGGTTCCATCGATTATCTGTGTGTATATAAATAACATTACAGGGTATTTATTGTTGCGCTTCGCGTGATATATTATCAGTCACCATGACGCGATAAAATTATATATATATATATATATATATATATATATATTGTGAGGAACTGCTCCTTAATTGGATGTCGACACATAAATAATATAATACACCTATGTATATGACTGTTAATTGCATTATGTGACTTTTGATGCATACTCCTTATATCGAGTATATAAAGCCATATACGGGCCACGGACGCCGTATATGGAAGTATCCTGCTACCGTATATGTCATATAAGGCGCAATATAAAGCCATATATGGCAGTATATAGCTGCCTTATATGGCATATAGCCATATACGTTTATATCTGGCTGTATATGACCTTATATTGAACCTTATATGGCAGTATATATCCTGATATAAGCGCTTATATGTCCATATCTGGCCATATATAACACATATCTGGCCCATATATGATATTTCCGTAAGGTATGTTGTTGTTGTTGTTGTTGTTGTTGTTGTTGTTGTTGTTGTTGTTGTTGTTGTTGTTGTTGTTGTTGTTGTTGTTGTTGTTGTTGTTGTTGTTGTTGTTGTTGTTGTTGTTGTTGTTGTTGTTGTTGTTGTTGTTGTTGTTGTTGTTGTTGTTGTTGTTGTTGTTGTTGTTGTTGTTGTTGTTGTTGTTGTTGTTGTTGTTGTTGTTGTTGTTGTTGTTGTTGTTGTTGTTGTTGTTGTTGTTGTTGTTGTTGTTGTTGTTGTTGTTGTTGTTGTTGTTGTTGTTGTTGTTGTTGTTGTTGTTGTTGTTGTTGTTGTTGTTGTTGTTGTTGTTGTTGTTGTTGTTGTTGTTGTTGTTGTTGTTGTTGTTGTTGTTGTTGTTGTTGTTGTTGTTGTTGTTGTTGTTGTTGTTGTTGTTGTTGTTGTTGTTGTTGTTGTTGTTGTTGTTGTTGTTGTTGTTGTTGTTGTTGTTGTTGTTGTTGTTGTTGTTGTTGTTGTTGGCCATATACGTTTATATCTGGCTGTATATGACCTTATATTGAACCTTATATGGCAGTATATATCCTGATATAAGCGCTTATATGTCCATATCTGGCCATATATAACACATATCTGGCCCATATATGATATTTCCGTAAGGGTAACCAGCAAAGGAACTAGATTATTAATTCCTCAATTTGATATGTAGTAACAACACCAGCAAAGGTTCAGTGCAAAGAAATAAACTTTAGCATAACGGCGGTTACAAAGTGGCCGTCTCCCTTGCTTAAATAAGAAAAAAAAGTTATTCCGACTGAATTCGTGAATTTTTGCAAAGGAAACCACAGGCGTGAATGCATGATATACGGCAGAAAACAGCGTCTAATATGTTTTTTTCCCGATCGGAATAGATCAGACACGTCTAGAGACTATAAATGTTGCCTTCTGCCCTGCGATGACTTGGAAAGGAAGTTTGAGATCTTTTCGAACTTCACAGCTCTGCGGGGTTTTTCATTGTCGGAAAATGGTGCTACCGTATAGATTAAACGTCTTCGCTGTTGAATACGTGATTACTTACCAAGCCGCTGTCGCCAATCGTGCCTGTGTGTTCACGATGTACCATGGGCACGATGTATGGGCACTGTGTACCATGGGAAGGCTTTCTTCCTAAATGAGGGCTAAGCCTTGAAAGAAAGCAAAGGAAAGGACAGCAGAAAAATTCAATAGGTGTTGCTTGGTTTGGTTTACTGAAGGGCTTCCTATGCACTCTCGGCACGAGAAAGATGGACAGTGTAGAAACGATACGAATAAAAATTCCGGTGTTTTCGCAATTTGTTCCGGATCCGTCGCGGGGGTTATGGTGCCACGTGCACTTAATACTCAAAGGAGGCGGGTTCAAACCCCACCTCGCAATCACATTTTCTATGGAGGCGGAAATGCTAGAAAGCCCGCGCGTTGTGGGCCATCAGTGCACGCTGAAGAACCCAAGGGCGTTAAATTTATCGAAAGTATCCGCTACAACGTAGCACTTCCTTCTACTCAAGAAGCGATATCTACAAGCGATTCAGGAAGTAGCGTGTTTCCCTCAACAAGGCCGTTCTTCTTCTTCTTCTTCTTCTTCTTATTATTATATTATTATTATTATTATTATTATTATTATTATTATTATTATTATTATTGTTGCTGTTGTTGTTGTTGCTGTTGTTGTTGTTGTTGCACTATATCTGGGGATGTAATTGCTTTTCCAAAAGGCCGGTCATCTTCTTCGTTATCATCGTAATGTTGATTTAAGGCAACCGAGCTCCGCGTGAGGCATGCTCGCGCTTGGAACGTTCTGTCGTCCGCGATGCACGCACTTTGCCGATTACGAAGGACGTTCCTGGGTCCTGTAGCAGACATGGACGTCGACGAACATGGTCGTATTGAAGTTTACCACGTCATCGACCGAACAGATTGGGCATTCCCGGCTTCATCTATACTAGAAAGCGCATCCTCGTCGATGCCGGGTCGGTACCTTCGCAGGACGTACTGCTTGCCCAGCTACCTCACCACCCATGGCGGTCTCCTCGCTTGCAGTGTTCGAAAGGTCAAGCTACGAGACGTGCTGGAGGTATGCATTTTTGACCAACGCTCAACGCAATATTTAATCTTGTTCCAGATGGCCGAGACAATCAGTATTTTGGCTTCCAGGGCAGGGTCAGACAAGCACCATGCACAGAGCAAGGAGTTCGACACGACGCTACGGACACTTCGAGGGACGTGAAACGCCAGCAGATCCAAAGGTACAAACCAGCCTGTTGATTAACATGTATAAGGAGCGTAGCAATCTGGAGTAGTTAGTGGAACGTCATCATAAGACAGCTCACACCCACGAATTCGAAAACAAAAAAGAAGATACCAGCGCTCACTATCAACTGATATATTTAATCAAAACTGCAAGATATATGCATGAAGCAGAATATCTCATGATACAAGATGACTATCAAGGACAAAGTGGTGACGTTATGCACGACATAGGAAGAACATCGTAACGCATGTCCTAAGTTGCCGCCAGATTGGCTATTGTCCTTTTATAGGAGATGAATTGAGGCTTGGCTAATACTACTTCCCGCCCATATTTGCGGTGAAACACTTTTACAATTTCTCTGAGCGTGCGATATGCCTATATTAAAGACTTGTATGAGTCAGGCGAGGATAACATTAACACTTCATACACTGGGCAGCCAATGAGCATGCTTTATTTCCTTATCGCCTTTCCCTGCTCTCTAAGCTTTTTCTATGCGCGTTCTTCTTACATCATGGACAGCGCTGCAAGGGATAAGTCACGAGATGTAGCTGCACTAACTTCCGGATTTGTGCATCACTTTTTCGTTTGGTTACGAAGTCAATGTTAAGAGAAAATAGCTGTCTTGCCTCATGAAGTGTACAAAGCGTGTGGATGCTGGTTTATGCTTACAATGGAATTTCGAAATGAAAATAAATAACAACGCCTTGATTCCCGAATAGGGTTTGTATGCATCTAGTTCTGCCTAAGACCAGGAATGCTGTGCTACATTGCAGTTCAAGCCATTGAGAACTGTGCAATTATGGGGCGGCCATCGCGTGGTTGTGGGCCTACTAACCCGCTCTCGTCGTGAGACTGGATTAGAAAGATTTTTTTCGATCAAATGAACTGATCGAATGTGGCGGATTATCCTTATTCTGCACTCACAATGACTACGATAATACTGATGGATCAGGAAAAGTGCCAAAAGAGAGATTGCGGCGCAAACAGAACGATGGATAGACACAGGAGTTTGCACCTATTTCCTTGGGCTAACACAATTTCAAACAGTCTCAAGAAGGTATATAGCCTCTTTTGGTAAAGGTGGCATCCCGTGCTTAGCTGTGCAATTAGGGCCTAAGGGAAACATAAGCAAAGACGAGGGTGTAACATTAGTCATGAAGGTGAGAGCTGTTTTGTTCCTTGTCCCACGAACCTAGGGTGTGAAATTCCGTGGTGCCTCTTCCATCGGTCCAAATCGCGCGGTTCGTTAAAACGAGGGTCACTATACAGAGTTCCACTACAGTTCTTTCACTTTGGGACCCTCACCTGTATATTTTGTGTTCTTGTACACCTTTTATGAAAGCCAAAAACTGAAATTGAAACTGAAAGAAAAATGAGCACGTTCACTTCGCTGCCCACTGTAGGAAGTATAAACGTTATCCTGTCTTCATTCATACAAGGTTTTTCTATAGACATATAGATTGAACCATCCGAGAAATTGTATAGCATTTCACATAAGGGAGGGGGGAAGGAGGGAGGTGAGGAGGTACGGGTTGCATCATTTGCATTCCAATCATTCTTCCAAAAAAGGACGTTATGCTTTCATATGGTTACTTAGCATATCGATTACGAATTTCTGGCTGACGTCGCGCATACAGTCGCCACTTTCTAGCCTTGTCACGCGCATCTTGCATCATGTGCTCTTCTGCTTTATATATAGACATGCTGCTGTGATCATCGAAAATTTGCGTTGGTTGTCAGCGGTCGCATTGTCGGTTTCCTTTCTTTTCTTTCCCTCCGTTCGTGTGCGCTGCGTGATAAGCGTATATAACCTAACAAACACTTATGGGATGTCTGTGAAACTGTTAAATGACAAAATTACTGATATCTTGTTCAAGGGATCTTAAAAAGAAAAAAAAAGTTTGAAAATTGGATTTTTTCGACGTGATAATGCATTGTCTTGGTATCACATGTTATTTCTTCTAGTACCGATGCACAATTATACACTACAATATTATGCGAAGCCTTACGAGTTTAATGTAGGATTAGACAGCCGCGGTGGTATTTTGATTGTGGTACACTTACCCGATGAGCGGAAGGTCGATGCCGGCCGCTTCGGTCGCACATGGATGCAGGCTAGAAGCCCAAGTCCCGTGCTATGCCAGTGAATGCTCTGCATATTCCAGTGGTCGAAATGGTGTGGGCCCTCAGGAAAGGCGGGTTCTCATATTCACGAGATTGCGGACGCCCATCTCGACAACTGTATAAAAACTAGCCATCCACGAATAAGAGACAGGTGGCTGCTCGTTGTCCCAAATTTTCTTCTTTTTCATTTTTTTTGCAGTGTTCACAAGCGGACTTTTATTGCTCTTCTGCAGCCACTGTTACAATTATTTAAATAAATTGCCGAATAACGCTGCCATTATCATCATAATCATCAGCAGGAGCCCATTTCATGTCCTCTGAGAAATGAAAGCTTCTCCCCACGGTTTGCAATTCCTCCTGTGCTGGGCGAGTTGATTCCACTTTGCTCCTACGAATATCTGAATTGCATCGCCCCAAGGTCCATCCCCTATTATACATTGGGATTAATCTCGATGGTTTCAGTCGGCACACACAGACAACAGATATAGCAGAAATAGTAAAAGTGAACAATTAGCGCGGTTTTGCGCTGAAAGGTGAGGAAATCACTCAGGCGCGCACTAGTGGAGAACTCCCGGATTTATTTTGACAACCTGGGGTTTCTTCCTTGAAAACATGCACCTACAGGCGAGTATGCAAATGCCCCGGCATTTCGCGATGCCAATACAAAGGCGTCTACCTTTTCCGGGAATCGAGCTTAGCAGTTTGGCGTTGTGCCTGGTAAGTTACCATAGTGGATAATTGAAGGGAAAGAATTGAGTCAGAAAGACAAAATAATGTGTGGATCTAGCATTCCTGCACCGCCCAATATTCCAGCGCTCTCGCAACTCTTACACCCATCAGACTTTAACAGGGCGCATGTACATCAAAAAATATCCAAGCGTTACTGATAGTATGTGTGCCAGTATTGCTCTTACCAAAGTTGGAGACATGTATGCTCATGTTTCGAGAAGACTCGTGTGGACGCACTAATATTACGTCAATCTCCCAGCAGAAAGTTGTATTTGTACATTGTCGTTTCAAACCGAACGCACCATTTAGTTAAGTCTTACATTTGATAAGATTCCGCGGTTTGTCCAAGTAGCAGCCATTGCCTTGACAAGCAGATCCTGCAAAAAATAGTGGCTATGTCAAAAAAGGCAATATTCAATAGTTACTAAGTGCTTGAAGTAAGCTAGACAACTGAGTGGAATACAACGCCTTTCGTTCTAGGAACGCTTTCGCGGGGATTCTTGATATCCCAGAATGTTTCTCACTGCCTACTCCTATAGCAATGTAAATCAGTCTTTAGAACTGAGAGTGTGTGTGAGCATTATAGTCGCTTCCTACTTTTATTCTAATTGCATCTTCAATGTACCTACTTTGTAACGCTATATTGATGAAGTCAGTTATAAGCATCGTGCACGTGCCCTTCACCTTGTTGCCTGCACTGTGTAGCGCATAAAATAAACAAAGACTTCACATACAGAGAACTATAAATCCCACACATGCTAAGAAAGACATCGCTGTACATCTACTCGCAACATTGCTTATTAAAGATTCCAATAACATCAACGGAATTATCGGAAGTGCGTCGTGATCCTGCAGTTTGCGTGTGTTGCCGCGCTCGATAGCCCTAAACGGTGAGGACAAACACATTGACTATTGGAACAGTGTTCGTTGTTTGAACTCAATACACAGTACAGTAACCGATTAGTATTCAGATTTCCTAGGTGTTTTTGTACGCTAAATCAGATGCTGTGGTCGTACTTGAGCTTCATCTCGAAACACTGTTACACTCCGTCTGCTGTACTTCAACTTCACCTTGCTATGGATTTTTCCGATCAGAAGATTTCAAATGGTAAATGTTGCGACTACTAAATGAGCGAGCTTATTTGTGCTTTTTTCCATGGCAGTAGTTTCTGAAGAACACAAGTACAATTCAGAAAGAGGGAAGACCACTGCCTGCTATGGTCGAGCGGTTCATAATGTGTTCCAAACAGTAACGCTATAGGCGTTTTGACGAACCTCCGCTGTGTGAAACAAAACTCTACAGAAGCTCGTTTCGTTGGCGAGTTTTCAGGTTTCGTAAGATGGAGAACGCTTATTTATAGCATAAGGTAGGGCATGTAACCATAAACGCTCTGCGGTAAAAATACTTTTCTGTGCAGAGTTCCGAGAGAGTTCCTTATCTCTCTAATCAGATTGTTTCTAATTTTGTTTCCTTTGGTTCTTCCATGCAGTTTTGAGCACGTTGTCGTGGAAAGTAAGGCCGCGGTCCTGCGAGCACTTTGCGGCGTCATCCTTTATTTCAACACGCATGCATGTCGAGAAATGTGGTGCTTCTGTAAGGTGAGTGATTGCTGCTTGGCGCCTGCAGATGTGACCTGCGAATGGGTAGCGACCACTTAATGTCCCATTTAGAATTTTGGAGATCCGCATTAATATTCCTTGCACCTGCTTAAAAAATCCGCAGCATTTAAGATTTTTCCAGGTGCTTTACGGTCGAGGTGAACATTTCAGTAGAATAACTGTAGTCCGATAGGTTTGAGCTGTCGGAGAAGAATCAGGTCATCGATAATACTAATGCATGAAACTAGGCTTTACCACTCATGAGGGAACGAATACGTCTAAGTTGCCACGCTAATCAAATCCATTACTGTACTGCTTTGCATCATGACGTCATATGAAGCTGCAAACATGTCGCTTGGGAGCGATTGAGTAGCGGTAGGCTGGAAGAAATTTTAGTTCGTATCTCGCGCACTTCGAGGCTTCTGTATCGAAAAAGAAAACAAAAAAGAAGCCGACGTGACGAAGTTCACCATGAAACAAATGCTTGATTTGTGTATTAATAGGCCCACCCTAGAACTTACTCATTGACACAGGCCAATCAGGGCACGTTTTAGAATTTGAAAAGCTAAGGAAAAGAATTATATGATATAATCATTTGAATAACAATTATTATTTGGTGTAAAAAAGTAGTAGGAAGGATACCGGACTGCCACCAAAGTATAAAAGAGATGGTTGCGCTACAGCGATCAGATATTTCTGAAATGTGCATGGTATTTGGGAGACCCTCTATATACATGATGATACGGGGTGTTCGAGCAAGCTAAATAAAGACAGTCAAAGCTTTCCTGCTTGGAGAATTCGAGAGATGAAGCGGCGGATCGAGTATGAGTGACAGCGGGTGAACGCCAAACTACAAGAGAAGCTCAGGGGAAGATGGATACTTGAATCGCTAAAAACGACGTAGAACGTGGAATGTCACTGGAGCAAACGTTTCGACAAGTGGACTTGTCTTCGTCAGGACGGCGACTCCCTTCTCGAGCGTTCTTTTTTGTATGCCATTGCACGCTCTCCCCCGTACACGGAAGGAGAGCAGAAGAGCGGCACGTGCGAACAACAACAAAAGAAAAAGGGGAGGTATGGGAGTTTGTGGGGGAAGTTGGGCGACACGTGTTAGCGTGACTAATATAAATGGAAAGAACAAAAGCTTCCAAAGACTCCGCTTGTGGTGCATTTCTTATGAATACGTTGTGTGCGCAGCGCTAAAAAGCAGGATGAAGAAAGAAACCCATACCCCTTTTACCCTGAAGCAGGTGAACAAGTTACTCTAGTCCTTATAACCATATATTGAGCATGCATGGAAAGTAGTGTTGTTTTGCCATGTATTGTGATCTGATTGATCCAACAGACAATGCAAACAAGCAAGCCATAGAAGACAATAATCAATATTAGTTTCATGTTTTAACTGCAGCGTCGCAGTAATGTAATAATGTAGATGAAATAAATTGAGCGTGTTTTTGTTTGTTTTGCCATATATATCTACTGATAGCCTTGAGCAGAGACAATGATTGCTATTACTCAAGCGTGTAGATATATTTGTAGAGATGCTATCGGAATATCGAGACCAGCATGCCATGATGTCTAGATAACAAAAGAAGATTCCACGGCTGTATGTTTGTCGCGCATATGTTTACATACTACCAAGCCACAAAGGCGAAAATGCTTTTGCTCTAAGCATGATAATACTTGCCACTGTCTCATTTGATAACAGGAGGCTGTGTACTTGCGATGTATCAGGATTTCAGGAATGAGGCTTTTATGGCTGCTCTCTTTCGTCCACGTAGTTGGAAGGAGCCAGTGGCTTGCAGAAGGGATTCACTCGGCCGGACAGCGCGGAATGCACTTCCCTTTTACTGGAGTTTGATTTCTGTGCTTTCACATGCAGTCCACGGGTGCAACCACGGAACACGTTGCCGTACCTGTTGAGGACAGCCATGACTGCCAAAGCCGAGCAGGAAGACGACACCGATGGTGCATCAACGTCAAGCAGCTGCATTTGGAGGCTGCACTCCAGGTGAGTCAAGCTGCCGTGCAGCATATGTATGCGAGTCCATCCGAAAGGGAAAGAATTCTACCTTGTATTGCTTCGAAAGACCGAGCATGTAAATATCTTCATTCGTAGCTGGTGGTCACATCCCCATGGCCCACCTAATTTTTATATAGCAGCCCTTATAATACTCTTATACGACTTCGCTTAACAGTGTAAGCCCATTTGTCGGAAATTGGGGATATGGGAGTGGAGGATTTTTCATTGGATCGGTATTACCTCCAAACTTGTAACAATGCGTTTCAAAGGAAAAGATAGACAGGAAATACGGGGAGCGATAATTGAGCAGACGCGCACCCTGATCAACATGACATCGCTTAGCACCAAATTTAACCTTGGGTGGCTAGCCTCATTGGGTTGGCGTAAACTGTGGCTACTACCTAATGCAAATCTCGGTAGTGAAGCATAGCTGGCGCTAAACAGCGGGGTGCTTTGGGTTCTCGGGTTATACGTGCAGCAGAACATGGCTAATGTTTAATTGAGGCCTTCCGCCTGCCTGAAGCGTTTCTGACGCCGCCACGGCTCAGAAATGAAAAAAAGAAAAAGGAAAAAAACCTTGAAAGAACGTTTTCACAAGTACAATGGCTTTTGTCCTGTCTCCTTTCTCATGCCTGAACTTTATGTGCTCTGTGTATGGGGTTAGTTTGCAATTGACTTGGACAAATATAAGATTGTAGCGACAGCTAGCGGCAGCAGCATCAGCGTCGCATTAAAAATGACGAAACGCTCGCTCTTGCACGAGGCAGGTGCCGCTGCCACGGGCCTGCGCGCGCTAGCGTTCCATTTCAGTCAGTAAAGTACTCTGAATCACAGCGGACGCGTCGGGCTTGCATTCTTTATGATAAGTTCGAGACTTCGTCGGTCTGCGAGGTCGCACATCGCCACAGTTTGGTGACCCGGACGTGATAGTGGCCATACGTTTCCGTGGCAGAAACGACCATGGAACGGACCGACAGTACGAGTTCTCGAGACCAGCACCTCCCCGAGCAACGCGGTGAGCCCTCCTGCTCAACCATAGCTGTCCGCCTTCCTCAGTACTGGGACCAGCACCCGTCGGCGTGGTTTCTTCAGGCGGAATCACAATTTCAAGTTGCTGGTATCCGCTCTCAAGCTACGAAGTTCCACTACGCTGTTGCGGCACTCTCGCCCACCGCCATCGACGAAGTAGCGGATCTGTTGAGCACCTCGCTGTCTGCGAACGCCTATGACGATCTCAAGGCGACCCTGCTACAGCGCACTTCAGTTTCACAGCGTTCTCGTATCCAGCAGCTCCTGTCCGATGAAGAACTCGGCGACAGACGCCCCAGTCAACTTCTTCGCCGAATGAAGCAGCTGCTCGGAGACAACGCGAGATCCATCGACGACGCGCTGTTACGCGAGTTGTTTTTACAACGACTACCGGCTAACGTGCAGATGGTTTTGGCGACAGCTTCTACCATGGACCTCACCGGACTTGCCGCGTTGGCCGACAAGGTGATGGAAGTAGCCGCCCCTAGCATCGCAGCCACGACAGCGTCTACTGCTGAGGGCGTAACCACGCTGCGAACGCTGCCGTCTTCTTCGACACCACATTCGCCGCTCGACGCCCTGTGTGAGCGTCTCGAACGCGTCGTCTCTGCAGCTGAACATCGCCGCGCGTCACCTCGTTCTTCACGCCACCGAAGTTCCAGCAAGTCGAGACGCACCCCCACCAGCCGTCACGCGTCGCCAAAGCTTGGCGCCTGCTACTACCATCGCCGTTTTGGAAACGACGCTCGTCACTGCCGGCGCCCGTGCGCGTGGCAGGGAAACAGGCCGGCCGACCTCTGACGGCGACAAGTGGTCCGGCCCAGCACACAAGTCGCCTCTTCTACCTCACAGACAGAGCCACTGGACAACGTTTCCTAGTCGACACAGGAGCAGACGTAAGCATCCTTCCTGCTCAACGCTCCGACCGAAAAGCGACACCTGTGTCGTTTTTGCAAGCCGTCAACGGTACCAAGATTCCCGTTTTCGTATCACGCTCCGTCATGCTCAATCTTGGCCTCCGACGAGCGTTTCGCTGGATTTTCCTGGTTGCAGACGTCCGACGCGCCCTCATCGGAGCTGATTTCCTGCACCACTATGGACTCCTTGTCGACGTGAAACAGCGTCGTCTTATCGACACTGTCACTCACCTGACCGTTACCGGCGCCCCTGCAACAACCACATCGCCGATTGCGCCCATATCTTCTATGCTGGAACAACCATTCGCCGAGCTCCTCCGTGAGTTTTCCACTCTGACACGCCAGCCGGACTGGACGCAACCGGTCCAACACGACGTTTGTCACCACATCGTCACCTCCGGCCCTCCGGTCTATTTTCGACCTCGGCGTTTGTCCCCTGAGAAACTCATGGTTGCTCGCGCGGAGTTCGAGCACATGCTCGCACTCGGTATCATCCGACCTTCTTCTAGCAACTGGGCGTCTCCGCTTCACATGGTACCTAAGAAGACTGGAGATTGGCGTCCATGTGGCGATTACCGCGCGCTCAACAACATCACAGTTCCTGATCGCTACCCGCTTCCGAACATCCAAGACTTCACGGTAGCGCTGCACGGCGCGACGGTCTTTTCCAAGATTGATCTTGTTCGCGCCTATCATCAGCTACCAGTCGCCGAGGAAGACATTCCGAAGACCGCTATCACCACACCTTTCGGTCTTTTTGAATTCCTCCGCATGCCCTTCGGCCTACGAAACGCTGGCCAATCGTTCCAGCGTTTCATCGACTCCGTCACACGAGGCTTGCCATTCGTCTTTGCCTACATCGACGACCTCCTTGTCGCAAGCCCTTCCGTTGAAGAACATGTTCAACACCTGCGGTTATTGTTCTCCCGCCTTGCCAGCCGAGGAATCGTCATCAACGCCGCCAAAAGTGAATTTGGTCGACAGGAACTCGAGTTCCTTGGACACGTAGTCGACGCGAACGGCATTCGGCCACTCCCGTCCAAGATTCGCGTAGTCGAAGATTTTCCGCGGCCGACTACAATGACCAAGCTTCGCCAATTTCTCGGGTTCGTCAATTTCTATCGACCGTTTATACCCGATTGTGCACGACTTGTGGCCCCTCTAGACGATCTGCTAAGCTCGAAACGGAAGCAAGAGCTTCAGTGGACTGAAGAAGCCGCCAACGCCTTCACAAGAGCCAAGTCTGCCCTCGCCACTGCAACGCTGCTGAGACATCCGAAACCAGACGCACCGACTGCTGTCATGACAGACGCCTCGAACAACGCTGTTGGCGCCGTTTTGCAGCAATTGATCAACGGTACATGGCATCCACTCGCTTTCTTCTCCAAGAAATTGAAGCCTGCACAGACCCGTTACAGCGTTTTCGGCCGCGAGCTACTCGCCGTGTACTTGGCTGTCCGTCACTTTCGGCACTTCCTAGAAGGTCGTCAGTTCACTGTCTTGACCGACCATAAGCCCCTTGTGCACGCGATGAACCGATCGGCGTCTTGCTACTCGCCTCGCGAGAGTCGACATCTCTCTTACATCTCGGAGTTCACAACAACGTTCCGTCATGTAAAAGGCACCGACAACATTCCTGCCGATGTTCTGAGCCGCGTCGATGCAGTCTCCACACCAACCGCAGAGCCTTCCATCATCGACGTCGGCCTACTCGCCACTCACCAGCGTGACGACACCGAGCTACGTACCCTCCGAAATTCGTCAACGTCTCTGCAACTGGAGGACGTCGTTTTGAGTTCCGATGGTACTTCGGTAGTCTGTGATACTTCTACTGGCACACCCCGACCTTTCATTCCGGCACCGCTCCGCAGACGCCTGTTCGATGCGGTACACAGTCTTTCGCATCCCGGGATTCGCGCGACACAGAAGCTCATTTCCAGTCGCTACGTTTGGCCTCAGCTAAACGCACAAGTTCGCGACTGGGTGCGCTGCTGTTTGCCGTGTCAACGCTCCAAGATCCATCGCCATCCCGTCCCCCCTACGAAGTCTTTCCTTCCACCGGACGCGCGTTTTGACACCGTGCACTTGGACCTCGTCGGCCCTCTCCCACCTTCCAAGGGCTACAGCTACGTATTGACATGCATCGACCGCTATACACGGTGGCCAGAAGCTACACCCATCGCCGACATATCAGCGCCCACAGTTGCAGCAGCCTTCGTATCTACTTGGATTGCAAGGTTTGGCTGCCCATCTACTGTAGTCACTGATCGCGGTCGGCAGTTTGATTCGGCGCTCTTCAACGAACTCCTCAAGCTTCTCGGAACGACGCGCCTCCGCACGACCTCATACCACCCGCAAACAAATGGATTGGTCGAGCGTTTCCACAGGCATCTCAAGTCCTCCCTCATGGCACATGGATCACCGGAGGAGTGGGTCGTCCAACTACCACTCGTCTTGCTTGGCATCAGAGCTGCCATCAAAACCGACCTGGGCTGCTCATGCGCCGAGTTGGTCTACGGCACTTCGCTACGCCTGCCATGCGACTTCTTCGATCCCCCAGCCAAAACACCTGTGCCACCAGCCGGAGACTACGTCTCCGAACTACAAAACATCTTCCAGCAAATACGTCCCGTGCCTACACGACCGCACGAACCGAGGTCTCCTTACGTGTCTCCGCAGCTCACCTCTGCTACACATGTTTTCGTGCGAAACTGTGCTGTGCGGGAGCCTTTGCAGCCGCACTACTCCGGGCCGTATCGCGTTCTGGACCATCGTGCGTCGACATTCGTTGTCAACGTCAACGGACGGCCCGACACAATCGCTCTGGAACGTCTCAAGCCTGCCTACTTCGAAGCAACCTTGCCATTGGCCTCACCATCCGATCGTTCGTCGGACTTTCCTCCTCTCTAGGGGGGGAGCCCTCTGTAGCGACAGCTAGCGGCAGCAGCATCAGCGTCGCATTAAAAATGACGAAACGCTCGCTCTTGCACGAGGCAGGTGCCGCTGCCACGGGCCTGCGCGCGCTAGCGTTCCATTTCAGTCAGTAAAGTACTCTGAATCACAGCGGACGCGTCGGGCTTGCATTCTTTATGATAAGTTCGAGACTTCGTCGGTCTGCGAGGTCG